>MQTX01000144.1:351996-621683 GCA_009735665.1 Angiostrongylus cantonensis | reverse complement strand
GTATAAGTCTCGTTGCCATGCAAGTTATTATAGCTCCATAACACTTATTTTCAGTGGAATCTTCTTGACTGATTGTTATTGGACCAAAGTAGTCCAGACCAACGTGTTCAAAAGGTCGTGACCTCTTGACTCTTTGTTGGGGTAAATCACCTAGTTCGGGGTATTTGTAAGGAAGGTTATTGAACCTTTGGCACTGTATGCAGTGCCTGATGATTCGTGTTACTTGTGCTCGCAATTTGGGAATCCAGAATTTTTGTCGTACAAGTGACATTGTATGGCTTATGCCTGGATGTCCTTTACTATGGCAGTCTTGTATGATTGCTTGTGCTAGCCAGCAATTTTGCAATACTAATAGAGGGTTTTTAGTTTCTGTGTTTAGATCGCTTTTTCCCAAACGTCCGAAACATCGGAGCAAACCTTCTTCGTCAGGTCTGACGTTGAGATGCGTCATCCCCTGAAGGGCGGACTTAGTTATTGTTGATAATTGATGTTGTTTGACTAGTAGTTTTCCGGCTATTGTAATTTCCCTGCCTGAGATGTTGGGAGTATAATTTGGATTCGCGCTTTCTAGGAGTTCGGAAAGTTTAATTTGCCGGTGTGTTCGGGCGTTCACTTTAGTGATTGAAGTCCGAATATAATGTATGATTCGTGCTACAATCCTTTTTGCGTTCGATAGCGAATATTTCTTCAATAGACTGAAGATATTATTCTCGTCTTCGTTGTTTGAACAGCTGTGTCTTGCGAGAAGGAGACTATGATCCTCCTCTGAAAGTTCTTTAGCATCAAGTAGGTTTTGACTATGGTTCGATTTCCGAGATTCTGTTGAAGATGAAAAGGTGTATTGAAAGACGTCGCAGTTGACTTTCCATTGCTCTGGAGGTTCTTGTAGAAAGTATGGTCCCGTCCACCAAAAATGGTCTAGCAATTCGTGTTGATTAAGACCACGAGTTGCGCAGTCCGCAGCATTGTACTGTGACGTGACATGGCCGAAAAATGTGCAGGAACCGACACTTTGGGTATATTCAATAATTTTTTCTATCTCCATTAGTCGGTTGAGTATTCTGACTCCCACGTTTTTGAGAGGTCTACGTTTTATCCAATTAAGTACGATTTCCGAGTCTGTAAGAATGAAAATTTCTCGAATTCTTAGTGACTTTCGAAGTTGGGTTAGCACGGCCCTGGTTAATCGGAGTGCCAAGGTAACAGCATCTAGTTCCATTTTTGGTACCGTTGAAGTGGATTTCAACGAGGGCAATTTGCCTTTTGCCATAAGGAGATTAGTTGAGTCTTCTGAGTGTAGATAAATGCAGGTGGCGATAGCTTCGGTACTGGCGTCGGCAAAAGTCGCTAGAGTGTAAGTAGAGGTCTTTGTGCCTAGATAACGTGGTAGAGATTTCGAGAAACCTTGTATTTCTGTACATATACTGCTCCATTGTTCTTTGTGGGATTGTGGTAAAGCATTGTCCCAATCATATTTGTCTTTCCATAAAGTGTGTAGGAATACCTTTGCTCTATGGAGTAAAGGTAACATGAAACCCATGGGATCGTATACAGAAGCTAGCGTACTAGTAATTGATCTCTTTGTTATATTTGGATACATTTTTGGAATGCATGACAGGTGAAAGCAGTCGGAAAGTGTATTCCATGGAATTCCAAGTACTTTTGGTAGTTTTTCGTCTGATTTGTCCTGTGTGGCTATTCTCACCATCATATGCGCGTTGTTTGAGACAAATTCACGGAGATTCATATTGAGGTCACTGAATATCTGTTTTGTGCGTGCGTAGATATGCAGTGACTCATCTAGGTTGTCGGCAGTTAAAATAAGGTTGTCAACATATAAGTTGTCTTTAAGCTCTGTGACCAACTTGGAGTCCTGCTTGTACTGGTTGAGGTGGAAGTGGATAGTTCCGGCCAGCAGAAACGGTGATGTAATTAATCCAAAGGTTATTCGGGTGAATCGAAGGGTTTTGAGGTTGCCTGGAGAGGGTGGTGATTTGTGATTATGTAACCACAGGCAACGTGTGACGTCGCGGTCATTCTCATGAAGTCGGACTTGTAAGAACGCTTTCTCGACGTCTGAAGTGATTGCGATACGTCCGATTCTGAACCGGAGGAGAACTCCGAATAATTCGGGAAGAATTACTGGTCCACGATGCAGGACATCGTTTAGTGATGGGCACCCTTTGTAGTGAGCTGATGCGTCATAGACTATTCTGAGTTTAGTAGTGTTTTTGTTTGGTGTAAAGACAGCTTGGTGAGGAATATAATGAATACGAGAAGCTTGTGGAGATTTCTCTTCGACAATTTCCTCTAGAATATCTAAGCGAAGTTGTTCTTCAAATATGCTATTGTACATGTTTAACAAATATTCGTTGTTTTGTAAGGATTTCCATACACTTACGAGTCTGTTGACTGCAATTGCTTTGTTATCAGGTAATGGTGTCTGTAATTCCTTCCAAGGGAGACGAACGTAATATCCGTCGGCTCGTCTTTCAATTGTATTGTTGAAGTTCTCCCAAACCTTATGATCCGTTAGCCTTTTTTTCTTCTGCTTCGGAGTTCGAAAATTTCTCTGTCCCAGCGGATTCTAATGTCCAGTATCTTTCCCACTTGAGTGCCTCGTCATCATGTCTTTTCCAGTTGTGTGGTTCGTCGTCATTTGCTTCAGGATGTTGGATGAAGGCTATATTAACTTGTCCTTGCAATGTCCAATATCCGTCCCATTTGTTTATTTCATCATCTTCATTTTGCTGTAGATGCAGCAAATTTTCGCCTTCTTTATGTTGTGATTCTAGTGAATTTTTGAATTTTCCTGCGAACACGTGTCCGAGGCGTGTTGGAAGAAGATGTAGTCCGGAAGGAAGTTCAATGTGGGGTTCATCGGTTTTAATTAGAGTCCACAACTGATCACAGCCCAACAGGATAGATGGTTTGATTTTAGATCTATTTTTGTTGCTTTCGATTTGAAGATTGTTCTTTCGAATGAAGTCCGCATCTTCTGGACAGATTGGTGGCGACCTGAGCGGCTTTGTTATGGCATCATGTGTGAATAGAAATAGTGAAAGTTGATGCCCATCTGCGTCCCATACTTCTAATGGGACTTTTCTTGATATATTTTCTTTTGTTTCATGCGATCCAAATGTGTGTAATCGTAATTTCGTTTCCTCCATTGTGGGCAGACGAAGTTCTTGAGCAAGTTTTTCGTCTATGAAG
This sequence comes from Angiostrongylus cantonensis, assembly GCA_009735665.1. Taxonomy (NCBI): domain Eukaryota; kingdom Metazoa; phylum Nematoda; class Chromadorea; order Rhabditida; family Metastrongylidae; genus Angiostrongylus; species Angiostrongylus cantonensis. The sequence goes on along the minus strand of MQTX01000144.1, from coordinate 618,470 downwards.
GATAATTCTGCTCCAGTGTCCAACAATACGGAGATCTTTTTTAACTGTTTGGTCGTTGGATCCATTACCGTCATTTCTCCTGTAGGTAAGAAAGTTGACTGTAGTGTTCCGTCTAGTAGCGTCGATGTTGCTCCTTCGTCTGGTGTCCTCTGTCCGACTTGGTTTATTTTTGTTGTGGATTTCTTTTCTTTCCGTTTTCCTTTGTTATCCACTACATCTTTCGTAATTTCTTCATTCCTCGAGGATGATATGATGGTTTTTTCTTTTGGAGAATAGAAGCAGCATGATGTATGGTGCCGTTTTTGGCAGTTATGACACGATGCTTTGCTGCATTGAAATGTGTTGTGTGAGGCGGATGCACATATGTGGCATAGCCTATTCCTTTGAAGGTATTGAGATCTTTCTTGGGGTGTTTTATATTTGTCGCAGAAGAATGGTTTATGGTTGCCCCTACAATACATGCATGAAAGCGATGAATATTGGGGTTTCCATTGTTTTATATTGTTCTCAGAGTTAGTTGTACTTGCTGGAATTGATTGGTTATTTGTGGTATAGCGCGAGATCAATTCCTCGTTGGAGATGATTTCTTCTAAGAATTGTAGAAGTCGTTGCATGTCGAAGAGTTCCTCGCTTGTCGTTTTCTTGGCAAGTACTTTACGTTGAGTGTCGATGGGAAATTTCGACAGTACTTTCTTGTACATGCATTGATTGTTTACATTTTCTCCTTTTTCGATTAGTTGGAGTATAATAGCTTGTATATGCTCTAGTAGTTTTCTTTGCTCATACAGGGTCGATGAGCGAGAAGCGGTTTCGTCTAGTTTCTCGAGGAGTTGAAGAACAAGTTCCTCTGAGTTACCATACTTCTTATTGAGGAAGTCTATGGCTTTTTGGTAGTTCTCTTTGCTGATCTGAAACTTTTTTATGGCCTGAAGAGGTTCTCCTTTCAAAGAGTTAATGAGGTAATTGAACTTTTGCAGGTCTGAGACCCTTTGTGAATGTATATTTGTATTGAAGAGCTCCCAAAAGTTATCCCAATCCCATATGTCACCACTGAATGTCGGGATGGGAATTGTGGGTAGTTCTAGCTTCTTCACTACCGCAGTGACGATGGATTCATCGTTCCCACTGCTGCTATTGGAGTGTTTGTGGGATGATGTGCTGAGAAGCTCTGCGTGAGCCTTGAAACTACGGATTCGAGCATGGAGTAGTACCATATATTCGAATCCATTGCTAATCGCTTCTTCAGCAGCATTCGAGTATTGTGCGAACTCGTCTTCAAGATTTGGTAGCGTCGGATTTGTCCTCTCGAATATGGTGGCAAGTTCGTCCAGTTCGTGTTGAATCTTTGTGGTCATGTTTTCTAAAGCTGCAGTTCCTTCTTCTAACTGCTGCAGGCTTGAGTGAACGACGGCGGGTGTTATCTCATCTTGTAAGTTTTGAATATTGATTTCTTCTAGTTTCGCGTCTTTGAACCGCGTTAGGGCTCTTTGCAAGTGGTTAATATACCGCGTAAGTATCCGTTTGTGACTTGACAATGTTAGGTTGGACATGATTACAGAGTTAACGTACTTGGTTGTAGCTTGCTGACGTGACGGATCCTTTCAGTGGCCAATGCACCAGAACTGTTGGGGAGATCCTTTCAAGCGGCCAATACACCAGAACTGTTGGGAACGGCTCGCTATTAGGTGAATACCAAGTAGTTGAGAAGACTCGATCGGAATAGTTGCTCATCTTTGCTTGTGCCACGCGGGACTTTTCTTGATTGGCAGTCACAAAGACCTTCCAATGTTTCTTTATACACTTCGAAACATTTGAGATGCTTTCGCCGAGCTTCAATTCATCGCCGTGTAGCGCAGTGGTCGAAGGCGCCGTGGAATACACACGGGATCAATCCCCGTGCCCCAGGCCCGCTAAGCCCTCCATCACTCCGGGGTCGCCACATTGATACGAAACTTGTCTGCGAGGATAGCAGCGTTAGCGCGATACATCGATAGGCCACTGCGAGTCATTGTGAAAGCCAAATATGCATTTCTTCATCTTCAACGATACTTAACGAAGTCGTATGCATGGCGCATGCCACAAGCATTGGTCAACGCCAGGAGCTCCATCCTTTTATCCTTTGTGAACATCCACATCCTTGACTTCCAAGGTCACGTCCGCCACTGCAAAATTTTCCAAGCCAACGTTGCATGGTGCGTTCGTTAGCACTCCTTTCACTTTGTCCCCATACTTCATTCAGGTTTCGATCCGTTTAAGTTGCTACGTGCGAGTTTGAATTCGTAGAAGGAGATTTGTCGAAATTAGTATTTTAACATCTGGAATTCTAACCTTCAGAATTCCTCAGAAACATATTTTGTGTTATAGTTCAATTATGCTTGGCGAAAATGCATAAAACAAGCTTTGCACACATAGATAATTTTACATGATTCGAAAGTGAGGTTTTGCTGAGTCATGTACAGGCATAGTGAAATTATATGTTCAACATTGAGTTCTGGACAGCCAAGTAAATGTCATGGATAATGGAAAATAGAGTAAAACCTTCGGTGCTGATCAATCTCTGAGGGATGCGCCATGCATTCGATTTCGTTAGAGGTGACTGAATGCTCATCTGGCATATGCTATGACTTGCAATGACCTGCCGATGTAACAACTCAATGCTACTATCCTCCCAGACAAGTCTTATAGCAATTTCACAATGCCCTGAGGATGGAAGGCTTGGTGATGTACTGGAGGACACGTACAAAAATGTAGACAATTCCGTTTGAGACAACGGAGTCGCTGAGCAGCCGCAGTGTTCATGAGTTAGAAAGAAAGACATTAGTGAAGGCAATCGAGTGTTCCGAAGCTTAACGGAAGCAAAGGTAGTAAACTTGATAAATTTAGCAAAAGTATTTTGCTCTCCCCTCCTGAAGGTTTACCACCTCATCGTGGCTGGGAGGTGGTCCCGGTTGTGGGACTCCAATGTACATCTGTGGGTTCATCGTCCCAGCAGGGTCTCCCAATCTAAGGACTCCGACCTTTCTATCCGCAAGCCCAAATAACAGTAAACCAATTCCAGGAATCACCACAGTCCTAGGATCAAACTGTCGTTTGGTGGGGAATCTCGGTGTGATCCATAAGTGTCGGCGACCTGAGGAATGCTTCGGCTAGGCTGACCTCGGGCTTCCAGAAAGCCGCAGATCGCTCATCGAGCAATAATTCAGCCTCCGTATCCCGCACCCTGAGCGCCCCGGTCTACGACGTTGGGCGGTGAGACAACCGACGGGAAACGGTCAAATCTCGACTTACACAGGACGTCACAGGGAACGGACAAAATGACCATGCCTACGACATGTCATGGTGACTTATTCTTGCTGTGCACCTTTAAAGTGAGAACGGAGACCTTTACGCTGCTCTTGAGACTGAAGATTGCATCAAATTTCATGTGATCGCTTTATAAGCGACAAAAAGCGCAAAAACCGGCATTCATCAATAAGGAGACGGAACCCTTGTCATTCGTGAAGAGAAATTTCTGTTACAAAATGTCGGAAATGCTGGCTCTGCTGTACATTCATCTATTTCCCCATGTAGTCACCTCACACGGGGTCCTATCACTGCTCTTGGCCATTCTTCGTCTCTAACTTCCTCGTGAAAGGGAAGTCGGTATCTTCAGCTACCACACGCCAACGTGTTCAGCTGATGAGAACTTACTGGGCACCTTGTAAAACCAGCTGGACGAAGTAATCCACAACGAGAAGACCTTCTATAAATTCGTTGCGGGAATCTTCAACGCCAAATTAAGAACGGTATACAAGAATAAGTACAGGATAAAGAAATTCGGAAAAAGAGAAGAAACGAGAATGGGAACCGTTTAGTGGGTCTCCTGCCCGCAACATATCTCTTCCATGGAAATTCATTTTTCGAAAATAGAAAATGAACATGGGAGTCGCTTTTTTCACCTGTCCTCCAGCGAGGAAGAACAGCCGCTCAGAGTCGCATATGGCTGACGACGTATGAGTCGTTGGGGATCAATTCCACATGTGTGTTGCGGGCCCTGTCGGTTCCTTGCAAACAATAGTTCTTAGATGAAGTAAAAAGGTTAAACACCGTAATTTTGACTGCAGATTCAGTTTAACTGGCTTTGGTACCGGTTTAAAAAAATCCCTGGAAGCAAAATACGGTGCAGTTCAGGTTCTTCGTGCTAGTGAAACACTGGACTATTCATGCACGCGACGGAGAGAGATTAAGAATTTTCGTCTCCCATTCCCTCGAATTCCTCGCCTTTTCCGAGAGGATAGGTGAAATATGTGATTCTTCATACACTTCGTATAGCGTGGAATCATCTGTCGAACTATTTTGCAGTGCTCATTGCAGTTAGAACATCTAATAATCTATTCATTTACGAAATGCTTTAACGACAACGGTGTTGGCAAATTGGCACCAATGTCAACGTCGAACGCTTTACCCTTTTTCTTTATGAGATATAAGTCTACAAAATGAATGCTACCCCAAGTTTCATTTTATACGTATTGTACCCAATGCATGTAGAGTGCTGTTTGGTAAAAATATGTCGAACCGTTTTTTCTTTGTGGTGCGTAACATCATTTTATGGATGTTCTGTCCCTTCAAATTGTTGATTGAGCAAAGAATAGGAAACCTTTGTTAGGTGAAAGATGCGAGCAAGAGAACTACTACATGCAATGTTTTCACCCATAGGTTAGTCTGCCCACACTTGCTCGCATCCCTTATTCATCCCTTCTCTCCGTTCATTTCGTACCACTTTTTGTCTTCGTCTCATTGTTTTCACGAGTGTTTGTCATGATTTCATGCCATGCCTGATGGCACTTCGGTTCACCATTCTCTAAGAGTGTTAAATAGAAAATTGCTCTTGAGAGCCTTTAAGTACACAGCAAAAACTAGTTTGCGCCCGTTTTACAGTTAGTGTGCTTTTCAATTATTGCAGAGTTCGTCTTCATTTTTTTATAACCGAGCAAAGGATGATTTGGTAACTTTTTGTTTCATTCGGCGCTACTATATACTTTAGATATTATTCTATTTTTTGCAGTGATTTTGATCTCTTAAATTTTTTTAGCAGTAAAGTAAATAAGAGGTGATTGAATGCATACCTGGCCTTTAAAATGACTTGCAGTGGCTTACCAATGTATCGAACAATTGCTTCCGACAAGACAAGATTGGTAGCTTGCTGACCCCGATGAAATGGAAGGCTTGGTGAGCATGGGGCGCGTAGCGCTGTGGTTAGAGGTGCCCTGCAATTCACGTGGGATTGTTCCCCGCGCCCAGGCTCACCGAGCCTTCCATCCATCCGTGACCGGCAAAGCAGCACTGACTGGATGCGGGCGCATGTAGCACAGTGGTCAGAGGCACTCTACAATACATTTTATAAAGATCAGACATGCGTTCAATCACCTCTAATGATGCCTAATAAAATGGAATTCATAACGCACCCACTAGATATTGATCAACACCGAGAGATTTATTCTTTATCCCTTTAGAGTAAATAAGGTGATAGTAGAAAAATAAGGTGATAACCAGTAATAAATACTATATAAGATAAAGCTTTGAGAAGTTTTAGAACTCTATCAACGTTTATGAATTTTTCGAAACTCTCAAGAGATGGAGAACTACTAAGTGATTCGCAAAATTTAAACCATTTTTTCTGCCTAAATCACTTTGCTACTAAAATCTAAAGCACCAACTTTCAATAAGCCTTATTGTTAGCAAAGAAACTGTATTGTTTTTTTTGAACTATCCTTAATGCATTAATACGAAGTTCTTATATGCGAAGGTGGACACCATGGTGCCCAAACATGGTGACGTGAGTGAACGATGTGGACGTAAGAGCGTCCATTTCCAGTTCGGCGGATTCCAGAACATTTTTACCACACGTTATACATGTACATATATATGATCATGTGCCAATCTAATCATCATTCTTTAAGGATAGACCCATTATCAGCTGTGTAGACGGGCCAAAGGATATATAACATGGTTTCTAAGCGTAATACTTACCCAGATGCGTAACCATATTCAAGTTCACCCCACGAACACCTAAATATTCTAGTGTGAAGTAGTTCTTCGAAGTTTTCGCGCTTTACGCCAACGTATCGAATGACTCCACCGTGCAAGTCGTCCTCGAACTTGTTAAGGAGGAATAAATATGCATGGCTCATCTATTCAACAGCTTATGGCTTTCTTAAAATAGTGCTTAAAAGGCCCGATTTTGAGCTGATCTGGGAAATATTACGCGCAAATAAGAGGGTTGGCAGTGGGACAGCGGCTGGCACAAACTCTCGTCGTTGCGTTTATGCTTAAAGTAGGAGCCCCGCTATTGATCTCCGATCGTTATTCTACTGCAGTTGTAAAGATTATTGTTTTGTCATTTTCTCTGCTCAGGAGCAGATGGACAGATGCTTTAAATTATTGAATGGGCAATACCAGCACATTAAGTTCATTATGGGACGAACCGGTAGAAAATTGGCTTCCATCTCTTAATATTCAAATTAACTTATCAGATAGCGGCTACATGATAGAGTGGTCACGTAGAAAAGGTCGGTTTTCAAGAAGCTGTTGATAGTGTTATTACCGTTCAGATTTTCGCCTTTCTGATTGTTACTGAAGCGCCTAGTAAATCCTAGGAAGCGCTTGGCCTAGTAAATTACGTATCAATGTACCCTTCCAGGCTCTGAAAAAGGCGATACTGCAGAAATGTCTGCTACTGTTGTGTTGTATGCGTGTTTTGTACGAAAGTAAAGGTGTACTGTATAATAACTTCGCGATTGCTGAAAAGGAGAACGCAATATTTTTAATGTATAACCTTTTATTTGCTGCCCACTACTTTTTCACGGCATAGCATGATGTGAAGGAATGCAACCACTATGACGTTCATGTTCTTACAAAACTTGGACCTTAGGCCAAATTTACACGCAATTACCCTCTGGGAGTTCACTTGTTGCTCACTGCAGACTGAGGCCTTTGCTCTTCCCTCTCTCAGGCAGCTTTCCAACATAACGGTGCCAACAGCAATCACCAGTCAACAGGGGATGGAGATGGAATGGTGGAGGCGGTCCAAGTTTCGCAAATATTTTAACATCATAGTGGTGGTACAAACAACATTTTTACTGTTTTCACCGCACAATAATTAATCATTAGTAGTACCTTACCTGTCGCAGTGGTTGCGATACTGCGACACGCACGTGGAATCGATCATTGCGCCCATGGCCCACCAAGCCTTCCATCCCTCCGGGGTCGGCAAATTGGTACCAGACTTGTCTGGGAGGATAGCAGCACTGGCTCGATACATCGGCAGGCCACCGCGAGTCATTGTACTGGCCAGATATGGATCAAATCACCTCCAAACTATGCTCAATGGTGTTGAATGCATGACGCATCCCTCAGGGATTAATCAACGCCGAGAGCTTTTATCCTTTTAGTACCATCACCCGCTCGAACTGTGGCATACATCGTTAGTATATGCTAAATAATTGAGCAATGCATGAAAACAAGGAAACTGATGCCATATGTATCAATAGCATTACTTGTAATTCTATAAATAACTAACTCAAAGAAGCATTGTGAAAGTTAAAGTGCCCTTAGTCTTTCCTACGAGCAGGATCTGCGCAACAGGTTCTGTTGGCGTGAAGAACACTGAGTGATCCAGGATTTTTTTTTTTTGACGAGCAGTAAAATTACTATTTAGTACATAGAAGGATGAAAGAACAAAGATCTCGGCGTGTTGATTAATCCCTGGGAAATGCACCGTGCATTCGATTTCAGTAAGCATCGTTGGAGGTGGTCGCATGCATATCTTACCTTTATAAGGGCACGCAGTGACCTGTGAAAATATGTCAACCTACTACTGCTATCTCCCAAACAAGTTTGACACCAATTTGCCGATCCCGGTATGATGGAGGGTTTGGTGAGCCTAGAGCGCTGGGATCGATTCCATGTGTGTTGCAGGGCGCCTCCGATCACTGCGCTACACGCACCCTACGCGTTTGATAAATTCCTATGAGTAGTTCGCTGGACGTCGATGTGGAGGCAGAAAATAAGTAGGATAATTCACTTCAGTGAGGACAAGGAGCCGCTTCACTGATTTCAAGGAAGCTTTTATACTTTAATTTCCTGTCTATTTAATTTCCTGTTTTTTTTTTTTTAAAATTTCCTGTCTGTCTAGGTGAACAGGTGCGTTTAGTGCAGTGGCAGTGATTAAAAGTGCCCCGAAATACCGACTGAATCGATCGCTAACTCGACTTCTTGTGCTCACAAGGTACTCACCATTCCTTGTCTGGTAGGAGAGCAACGTTGGCATGATAAATTCTACGATGCTTGATGAAGTTGAATGTATGACGAATCCTTCAGAGGCTGATCAAAACCAAACGTTGCATTCTTTTGTTTTTCTCACCTAGGCACAGTCCCTGTCCACCTAGGCACGTAACGTGTGGTTAACAGGCTCGAGAATAATCCCTTGAAGGACAGTTGCGGAATATACTTAAAGTATCATTAATCACCGAGGGAACACCACTAAAGTCTATTCTCTATCGTGTACAGGGATACTCGGTGTGCAGAGCTCGCAGAGGTACACGAATAGGTACACATTTTTGCTACTAAGCGTTTTGATATTGTTGTTTCTCTGTTTTTTTTTTTCGATGAGCAATGACGAGGTCCATTCCTTATTGAAAAATAAGCCGAAATTTCGGCGCATTTCGCTTTCTTCTAAGCATGGAAAGTCCAGTTGACTGCAATCTAGCTAAAACACCCCCATAACCAAAACGTGGAAAACAAAAAGCCAAGATTTCAATCGCATTGAGAACGAGGTAGCTTCTTCGTGCACTCGTCGCCATCAAGGAGTTTTCCAACAAGCATTTTACGTGAAGACCAAGCGCACAGAGTTCACATGGAAGCGTAATGTGTCTCTCACATTAAAACAAGTCTTAAATATTGTGCACGATCACGCGTGGTAGACGAAGCATTCCTCCTCGTGGATCGTTTTCGTTTTATTAGAAGAGATTTCTTGGGAGAGATTGTGTCTGAGTAATGTTGACTGAGCAACAGCTATATATCGTCATTGTGCACTGTATATCATGTTCCGTTATTCATCTTTTTCATGCCACATTGATTTTAGTTGAACGATGAGATAATGACCTTCTTCACTTCTATAAGTCCCCTTCCATTTAACATCGGTCAGAAGAAAAAAAGGATGTACCTCGGTATACCTCAGCATCTAAAGAAATATGTCGAATATTCATGCTGAGGTTAAGTAGAAGTCGACTTAGAAAAGTATTAATTCCCCTGTGCTAGCAAATTTAATACCGATGATGCATGATGGATTGTCCTGAGAAAATAATTACCAGTGGATTATCAGTTAAACAGTAACCACCCTGTAAAAAAAAGATCTGCTGGGTGAGGTTATGTCGCTCAAGTGGTATTCCACTTCAGAAGATCTAACGCGACATGACAACGAAGGCCCACTTCGTTACGACGAACGGTTGTGATCATATAACATCATTGTAGCTCTGGAGACGGTGAACGTGTCGAAACCCTAGCCAAATAAAAATTCGAAATCGAAACGAAAATGGAGTGAACAGTATAAAGAAAACCTTTCTTTCTTCTTTCTTTCTTTCTTTCATTCTTCAGTTATTCATCTCGGATTTGATTTTAAGCAATAAATCGTTCCCATTCCTTTGTGAAGCATATGCAAGCCATCCACCCATCTGCCAATAGACCTAGCCGTGCAGTTTCCTCGCTCGTAAAATGACAGATTTATATAGTCATCTATTTCGTCGTAATTGCACATTCATGAGAATTCGAAGTCGGAAGCAAAATGAAAGATCCTAGCCCGTCTTTGTGAGATTTTTACACTACAGGAATAAAATGGCTCTCTCATTATCATCCTTCTCCTCAGAATTTTATGTGCTATGAATTTGAAAGTGTTTTCGCACGTTTTTTTCATTCTTTTAAAATTCAACCTCTTGAAATTTACAAAAACATTTCGCAATAACTATTTATTGCGAGCATTTCTCTCATACACCACTTTGAGCTCATTTGTTTCTTAACAATCTTCCATGTTTTCTTTTTTACGTTTACCTTCCCCTAAGTCTTATTCTACAGTGATTCTGAACTGGTTGCTTTTAATGCTCAATTAATACTCATAATCATGGAGTTGAACCGTTCTTATTCCCTGAGCTTAATATCAGAAATAATACAACGTTAGCAACTAGGAGTGTCGTCAAAACATGGGCAAGGTAAGGCCTCCGAATACGCCGTGCACAAACGCTTCCTACGGCTTCGAACCTGATGTATGAGTCCTCATTAACGAAGCGGTGAGGGTTATTGACGCTCGTCAGCAGTTGACGACAACAATCTGAAGGCGATAATCAAGGTTGCTTCTTCGAACACTACTTGAGGAGTTGCAAAAGATCTCAGCATTCACAAGTGAACAATCGTTTAAAAGGCAATGGAGCAGTTAAAAACTAGACAAATGAATGTTGAATGGAGTGAACGAATGGAACAGAGATTGTCTTCAGAAAATCTGTGTTGTGCCCGTTTACCTTAGTGACAAAATTCCTCAATTTCCCGATTACATTCAGGCAAGCGATTGAAAGTGGATTCTATCCGTCAAAAGAGTGCGTTCAGTGGAAAGGATGAAATGAGATGAAGTTCCTAAGATGGGTGCCATGTGTTTTTTTTTTTGTTTCAGTCAGATGGAACCAATTGATAATGCACCATGAGTCTTGGAAAAATGTTCACAACGAAGAAGTACCGTCACAAAACTAACTAGACTACAGGAATTGGAGCTCACGTGTCCAGAATTGCTTAAAACAGAACGTCCATTTTTGTTGAACAGCAATGCTGAACCACATGCCGAACAACAAAGGTTGCAAAAAATGAACAGATCGACCGAAGAAATTCTTTATTAACAAAATCGAACGACATCTGCACCAACGACTCATCTCTCAATATTAGAGCAGAGGCGGAATGCTAACGAACAAACCAAATAACTAAACATAAACGGAAGATAACGATTACAAATAAGGCAACATGAAACGAAGTGCATATCGGTGACCCATGGTCATTCCTCAGTTAACATCACCATTAATTTTATGTTCTCTATCACACATTTTTTCTGAACCTACCACCTGGGACTGAACTGACCTGGTAGTAGTTGTTCATCGCCCCGTCATGAATGAAGAATGTTTTCGGGTGCGGAACCGTGATAGAACGTATATTTTGATAGGGTTGCATAAGTTTATTCTGACAGAGTTGCTTAGACGAACCGAATTCTAAGCAAGAACGGGCAGTCGTTATTCCCAAGCCAAATTCCGCTTTGAAGAAATGTTTAAATATCAGGAATTGAGTCGTATCCGAACTTGACCGGTATATCGATGGGATAAGGGACGAATGGAATATGTGGTGATAAATAGCAATATATGGAAACATAAAGACTCACACTTTAAAATAAACCACACTAGTTATTTAACCTTACTGTGGAATATAATTCACGGAATTATAACATAAAGATCACTAACTATGCTGTGTAAAAGCAAAAGTGTTCGATTTCTACACAGTATTCCCGGGAAATCAGGCAAATCTCGTTCTTGCCAGGCATCGATATGGGCATGGTTTAACTGTTAAACCAAATGTTTTTTTCGTGGTAGGCGGTTCGCTTGGATTAATGCTCGATAACTTAAAAGGTGATATCTGCTTTATTTCTTTATTACTCGATGAAAGCGATAAAAAATGAATTTTCTGCACCTCAAATCTATTGCAAAGGTTAGCAATAAAAAGGAATAGCTCCATCCTCGCTAGTCCTTCTCCAAGGCACTGCCGTTTTCCGATTGAAAATGGTATCAGTTCTTCCACCTTAGCAAATTTTTGAGCGCCATTCACTTTTAGTTCTGTTCTATTCCCTGTCTGTTACCTTTTTCAATTTTCCATCTTCATCAATAAATCTGGTCGGATCGAAAATAAGTGGAGAGGGATATATCTGAAAAACATGGCATCAAAAAATACAAATGTGAGATTTCATTTCTCAGGATCGCTTTATCTTTCGCACATATTCAGCCTGAAACTATTCTTGTGACTGCTCAGTTAATATTCTGATGCGCAACGTAGAATCAAACGGAAACTATGAACGATCATCGTGTCATTCGAATGAGTACCACCCATTAAGTAACTTTGGCAAAGTGGCGAGGAAATTTTGCTGGCACGTGCTCGTATTTACCTGTTAGACTAACAACAGAAGTCCTGTTGATATAGGTTACAAAATGCTATCTAGAAAAAAGAAGATGCAGCCGCCAAGGCATAATTTCCGGCCGAAAGAAATCCGCATGAACTCAGTAATTAAAACCACAACAGATCTACAACTTTGCGTCTACCGAGATCACATCTTTCTTCGACATATTTTCCTTGCTCGAGGATAAATACACTTTGATTCCAAAGGCTTGCGGTTCAATCCTACCAAGGATCACTCTCATACATATCCCTGAGTAGACACAAGTGAGGATTAGTGCTTCTAAAACACTCGTTACACCTTGAACATGAAGGCTCATGGGTAATGACGTACTTCATTATCATAAAGCACGTTGCTGATCTGCGCGATGACTCCTGTATGCGCTGGAAGACTCCATTTTCCTACTTGGACAGGACATAGAGTCATATGAGGCAGATTCATTGGCAATAAGTTCGCCATACGTTGGATTTCCTTCAAAAAAATGCGAAGATCCATGTCTCAAATGGTTACCATAAATTAATTAATGCATTAGCATTATTTGATGAAGAGGTTGAATACCACTCACATTGATCACCGCATTTGTATACGGGAGATTACATCTATCCAACATCGTAATGAGACGACCAGGCCCTAGTTCACGGTCCATTTCCTCGTGCACTTTTCTCTGAAATAACGGAGCCTTCCGGTGCTGGATTTTCTTTGTTAACCGAAGACATTATCAGCTTTGTGTAACATTATATTACAAGTTTCCAAGATCAACTTTCTATTAAGCTCGGCATTGAATTATAGATGCGTCGTTTTCTTTCCCAGCAATCGCAAGGGTGTTAAACAGCATACGTTTACTTCCATACATTAACACACATACAACACAATCGTAGCTGACGTTTCAGCAGAATCGTCTTCTTCAAGGCCTGGAAATGTACACTAATACGCAACTTACTAGGTCAAACACTTTAATAACACATACAGAAAGATGAGAATCTGAATGGTAGTCACACGGTCAACAGCCTCTCGAAAAACCACACCGTTTTTCTACGTGCCTTTCACGGAGGAAGAGCCGCTGACCAGCGTCGCATATGTTTGACGACTTCACCTCCCTACATCAACAGTCGATACGAAGGCACGGGACGAGATCACGTGTGATCTCAGGGCATTCCTCTCTGCTGTTCCTTTTAGGGTTTTTGGCATTTATCCAAAAAGCCTCAAAAAGCTTGCGCGCCGGTGTTTTGGCATCCTGTGCAAAGATAGTGACTTTCATGTCAAAATTGTCTCCGCTATGCTTTTGTATCCTATGCGTGCCTAGTGGGGTACTTTGTCTTACTTTCCCTTTGCCATCTAAGTGTTCTTTTATACGGATACACGAAGGTCTGCCCGTTTCGCCAATATATTCATCTCCGCAATCCTTGCAAGAGATCAGGTATATCGTACCTGAACTCATGCAATCACCGTCCCTGCCGGAAGGGCAAATTACCCAATTATCTGTTTCACATAGACGGTCATACAGACAGTTACGAACTAATTGACAACGGAGAGCATCGGGCGGTGCGCGCAAGCTTCTTGAGGCTTTTTGGATAAATGCCAAGAACCCTAAAATGAACAGCAGCGAGGAATGCCTCGAGATCACACATGATCTCGTCCCGCGCCTTCGTATCGATCGTTGATGTGGGGAGGTGCAGCCGTCAACCATACGCGACGCTGATCAGCGGCTATTCCTCAGTGGAAGGCACGTAGAAAAAACGGTGGGTTTTTTCGAGAAGCCGTAGATCTTGTAATTATCGCTCAGATTTTCATCCTTCTGTTTGTGCTGTTGAGGTGTTTGACCTAGTAAGTTGCGTATTAGTGTACCCTTCCAGGCTCTGAAGAAGGCGATTCTGCCGAAACGTCAGCTACGATTGTGTTGTATGTGTGTTATTGTATGGAAGTAAACGTATGCTGTTTAACAACCTCGCGACTGCTGAAAGAGAAAACGATGCAATTATATTACAAATTCGAGCTGATTTCTTTTGATTGAGAATACTAAGTGAACAACACATATCAGCTTGCTTTGTAGTAGTAATATAGCTCAAAACTTGGAAATTGTTCTACTGCAATTTTCAAATCTGGGGCACCACAATATTTTTGTTCCCTTACTGAATTCATTCACATAGACACAACTGAATATTAATGAGAGACAAAGATAAAACTATCTCTTACAGTAACTTCCACGACCGACTTTCTATTAACCTCGGCACTGATCAAGTAATTCTTCGTAAAAAAAAAAGGCAAAAGTAAATCTTATTTTAACTTTCAATGAAGCTTCTGCTGCTAACAAGTAAGATAACACTTAACTGGACGTCCAAATTATTTAGCAGATAAACTACACCCCATGATAGGGTGTTAGACGTGGTCTCCATTCCAGCGGACCACAGGTCGTGGCACATATTTTGCAGCTGTACATTGCTAAAAAGGTTTAAATTACAAAGCGACAGATTAAGTGGGCCTCCATTAGCAATTAACTGTGCAAAACTTCGAATTCTGAATGAGACCATACTTACTAGCTTATTTCAATACTTGATTGGCCCACTTCACTGCTAGTAGAGGTTCCGGCACATTTTCTATTCGTTTGTTCTTTCCGCAGTCGTCGTCCATAATGATGATGTACTTTGAAAATGGTGACGTACGAGAGTCACATTCCGAGATCATAAAATCGTTCCCTGTGAATGCAGATGATTGACGTTACCCACGAACACCTTCCGCCCATCGTTTGGTTGTTCGTTCAAGGGGATTGTCTCATTCTTTTGGAGTGCACTCCATTACTCTTTTCGTCCATCTGTCATCTGTTGTTCTCATTATGTGACTGGCCCATCAGCGCTTCGCAGTCGATGTATTTCCTCCTGGATCTTGAAGATGGGATAGGTTTCGAAAATCTGAACCGTATATTGGGGCTTGATGTTGTGAGTGCCGGTTAAATTTCAGAACACATCATTTAAACACTCTGTGAATGGTGTGCGGACTTCCCGACGTGGTATCGGTTCGGGTCTTTGCGTATCTGCAGCATAACTGGGCTCTGGAAGGACTGTTGAATCAGAAAGTCAGCGCGGATTTGCTTGTCCTTTAGCTGCTCGGTGGCTTCTCTTAGAGGCCCGAATGCTGCGCAAGTTACCCTCCTTCTTTCCAATTCTCCCTCCCATGTTGTTCTCTATGTTCATCGAACGTCCAAGCTGCATATACGGGGTGATCTCTGTTGTGAGAGAACCACAAAGTTCGATTTGTTCAAATTTGCACTATGGGTTCCTCATGGACAAGGTCCTCCTCCTATTTATGCGCATTACAATCTTTTTTCCCACTTTGATGAGTCCATTGAGTGAGCATCGTCTCTGCTTCACTGGTATTCCTCGAGAAGGTACGATGTCTCCAACAAAGCGAAGATTCGACAAAAGTTTTCCATAAATGTGCATGCTGTTCTTGCCCCACTCAAGAAACTTCGCTGTATATAGAAATACGGCTGTGAATTTGCATGGAGAGGGGTTGTGTTGTGGCGTACGGAACGCTATATGAATACCGTCATCTGTTGTAGCCGCTAGCGTGTACATGAGATAACAACGTAGCAAATGTTTTTACATATGGTTTATCACACCGTTATGGGAAAGTTTACAGAGGACATTGCCTTAGGAGATGAGTAAGCGATCTGAAGCGGTATGAATGGATGGAGAGCATCCCATATTTATGAAGAATGTTCTCTATAGGATCTGTCTCTCTGTGTCCTTTTCTAATCCCTTTCCTATGGGAATGGTAAGTGGTCCACGAGAAGGCTATACTTTTCGTGCTGCCGTTCCGATAAGCGTCACTCAGCGTTCTTAAATAGATCGGGACCATTTGCTGGTCGGAAAGAAATGATAGGACTCGTTTCTTTTCGACGCTCTTAGATACTTGCTTATAGTCGATAAATGTAAGGATAAAGGGGTAAACAGCATCCTGATACACTTTTATGATTCGTGATATGCTTTCGACGTGCTCCAAGCAGCAAAATATATGTCGAAATCCTGCTTATTCAAGCAATTGTACACAGTGTCCTTAGTGTGCGCATTAGGATAATCTTTGAGGAAGATCGGATAGTGGCTATGAAAATTTGTTTTGTACCCTCCTTCTTGGGCAGGGTCACAGTGAGTGACGTCTTCCTCTGGTTTGGAATTTTCTTCGTGTGAAGATAAGATGTTATGTGGATTGCGAGAAGTACATGTAATTTATGGCTTTCAGCTGGAAAGAAGCCGATTGTAATGTTACTGGATGTTGGAGCCTGTTTTAATTCCTACTATCGCAAATCGAACTTCAGTAGATAGCATCTCGAGCGGTTTTTCTCCAGTGAGGATTACTGGATGTTGGAGCCTGTTTTAATTCCTACTATCGCAAACCGAACTTGAGTGGATAGCATCTCGAGCGGTTTTTCTCCAGCGGAGCTTGTGGAGCGGAAAGGATTGGTAAAGAACTCCATATCATGGCGGGATGTAGTCATAGTCCCATGTCCGCTCATCAGGGCGGATAACGGAATATTATAATCACACAGACTCTGTTACTTCTTTAGACTAGATCTTTTTTAACATGCTTGCAGTAACGTTTCTCTACAAACATCTAGTTTTCATCGTACAAAAAGCGAAAACCAGGAAATGGCTGGCCATTCTTTTCCAGGAAGTAATACAGCGATAGAAGAATGAGGAAGTCACCTCATGGAAACGAAGAGTGTATTCGAAAATTTTGCTCCTGATTGTTAGGTTTACCTGAACGATTCAGTGTCGCCGTTTGTCTCACGGCGCCTCTTCTCCTTTAAAAACGCTTCGACGTAGTCATTCGATTCTTCAGCGTCATAGTCGATATGCTTTTGGTGGGCATCGATTTGTCGATCGAAAAACGAAAAGACAGCATCGCGGCAGAGAGCCAACCTGATAAATTTGTTGATAATCACTGTAGTCATCGAATATTACTGAAAAAAACCCGTTTTGTGTACATTCGAAACGGTTGGGTACAACATTGCTAGAGTTTACGTCAATTTAACACCTTTTATTATTTTTTTTTTACTTGAGAAAACCGTTTCAAAATATCGGAAGTTGTTGACATCAACTTTTTTTCCGAACATTGCTTATTTTTGACATGTAACTGTCGTTCGAAAGCTTACGTGTACGTGGCTTGTAAGGATCGGAAGCACTGTTTGTCAATTCGCATTCTTAACGGATGCTGTAAAACGGTAATCGACGTAGTCAAACATGGCCTGACTCTGGTTATCGTGGGATTAAAACATTAATGGGGAGTTGCGTGTACAGTGTACGTGTATCGTGTAAGGGCTGGCCATCCGACGTTGAATTTCCGAGGTACGCAAAGAAGCGGTTAAAATGTGGAAAGCAGACTGCTAAAAATACCAAAAATGTGCCGTCCTCGGAATCCCTCCTTTTAATTCCGTTGTTTTCTTGTTGACAACAAAGGGCATCTGCTCGTACTTAAGCCAACCTTTATCATTCTTCAACCGTTACTGTCGTCAAGACCAGTGGAAGTGCAAAATGAATAATATGGTCATGCTTTATGAGTGTAGCTAGCATTAGCAACTGGTTTTTTGTGCTATTTAAGCACTGTTTCTTGTACAATTTTTGGTGGGGTGTATAACATGATGGATGAAGGACGGTAATGTGACCGTCGTCGAACGAATCCAAAAGCGCGGCAGGAATACAAGGCACTTTACCTAAAATGGATTTGAGGAATACTTTGCGCGAGAATGTATTAAACAGTGGGTAGTTATGGAGGGCTTTTATATTTCACTATAATATGGTTCCATCGGCCTCCTGTTGTGCAGATATTTAAATATTTGTATACATGCAGATATTTAAAAAATTATATACACTATCTTTAGGTAACGGAAAACGCCTTCTCGTCGGTTAACTCCTTGCTAGCGAGAATCAAAGCAAAAAATAGCGGCAGTGTTAGATTAATCTGAAGAACTTTCGGTTTTACTAAACAAAATTGAGAGCTCTTTTTTAACATGTACAATACCATCGTAGGATGACCCCTATTATGCACCTTGCACATAGGAATACCTTCTGGCCATCCCAGGTCGCCAACCTTCGAGAAAGGTGCCTCTGTTTTGCTGATGGCACAATGCTAAATACAGAAATCATCAGCAAAGTTGCGCAAATGAGAGTCTTGCGCGAAGCGGCCAAGACTGAATAACCCAACAATATCTAAGTGAGTCAGGAGATTAACACAACCAAGCGTCGAAATTCAATTTTAAACTTTTATTTACTACTTATTATTTTTTCACAGCAGGATATTATGTGAAATACAACTAACAATATGTTGTTTTCTTTTTCAGTAATCGCGAACTTACTATACAGCATGCGTTTACTTCCGTACAAAAACGCATACAACACAGCAGTAGCCGGAAGCATCGCCTCACCGAAGAAAAACTCGCGATTGCTGAAAAAGAAAAAGACACATTTGTAATCTAACGCCAAGGAAAATAGAAAGTCGATCCTGAGAAGAATCAATAATCTTTGAGGAAAAGCAACCAGAACGAAGACAAATGATGCACGAAACCGACGAAGCTTCAATAGAGAGCAGGACGACAAATGCTTCACGCTTAACTGTTAGACAATAGATTTTCCCTCTTCTAAAATAAATGTCATGGCGTTAAACACTAACGTGAGCGTCATCCAAAACCCTTCGTTCAAAAATGTTTTGCAACTATATCTTTAAGAAATCATCGACCGCGTTTGGTTTTCGATAACTATCAATGTTTTTTTATTTGCATTAATTGAAGCCTTGAGGGTTCCATCTGCTTATAGCAGACACCTCATGCTATTTCATTACCACAATTTTCCAAAATATTTTTTTCACTTTACACGATTTTAAATTACGACCCAAAAGCACTAAAGAAAAATTCTGGAATTTCCAACCAACAGAGAAACGGGCCACAGTGAAAGTGCATTCGGAAGAGCGTGCAGTGGAAATCCTGTTTGTCTAATCAATCCCGTATTCGAAATACGAGATTCAATGTCAAAAAACAGGAAAGAAAGCACTTTAAGAACCTTGGAAGGGCAGCATTTCATCATGATGAGAAAACTCGACTTGCGTGTTGCTGTTAAGGACATTTGGTTTACAAAATAACGCAAAAAAAAACCTTCGACATGAGTTGAGAAGTGCTCGTTTAAAAAGGAAGGTCTGAGACGCATACGTTGAAATCAAAAGTTAAGTGGACTTTTCCAAATAGGAGGAAATCGTAGGACCAAAGGAATAATAGGTTGGGTTTTGCAAGGCGTGAAAATATCGGTTTTCGCTGGCACCCTTCGTTCCCCTTGACAATTAGATAAACTAAATTAAACGCCAGTGACCTTTTCTACCGATGCGCTTACTCAGATACCTAAGTAGCATCTGGTGGATAAAGTGCAGTTCTCAACACTATATTCCCACTATAACTGAATTGGGTTCCCATCTGGCTTCGGTTTCTATTTCACTCTTTGCCTTCTACTTACCTCACTGACTCAGTGAATGCTGGCTGGTCATTATTCTCTTTTGTTTTTCTTTTTTGGAGTTCTGAGATAACCAGAATGCTCTGGCTTGGATAGTTTAAGCATTGAAATTATACTATCAACCGGTAAAGCGTGATGTAGTGGGTCCAAACAATTTTCCGCTCTGTTTTAAAACAGATTTTAAAAGAGCAACAGACCTGTTCCACATTCTGTTGAAATATGGCAGACTTTTCATCCAAGGGTACACAAACATGATAGCAACCGAAGGGTGTGAAAAGTCCTCCATCTGACGAGATTTCATCGCTTTTAGTTCACGGAACTCTCCAAGATTGCCCTACAATATTAAAAGTTTCTAAAGATGTACAAGTAAATTTAGTCACCCACCGCTTCAAAACGATAGCCAAACAGTAATTGATTGATCACCGATCCAACCCCAACATCGAAGATCTCCTTAAAATTCCTTGCGTTAAAAAAATTTGTAACAAAAATAACAGTAACCACGAATCATATCATAAGGACATGACAGAACAGAGGCCTGCATTTCAATTTCTTCCCCTTCCATAGTATGTAACGTCTCGCTCATCGCCTCAACTTCAGCAAGAATCTTAATACGATCATTTCGTATCATAACAATTCACTGTACAGCATATTATCAGACTTTTGCTGTAAAGCCACTCACTCGTCTTTCCATAATGTTCTTACTGAGACCTAAGCTTCTCAACACATGGAGAGCAAACCTTCTATGATCGCGCCACAACTGACCAGTAGTTTCAACAACACCGTACTCGCCTCCTGTAACGAAAAATCAATAACCATACTTTCCTGTAAGGCTGACGGAAGACACACTACACTATTTTAAAACACCAATTGAAAAGTAATTGATAAAGAGCTCTGCGTTTTTTTTAATCAGTTCACAAGGGATGCGCTATGAACTCGACTTCAATAAACATCTTAGAAGTGAATGAATAAATATCTGGCTTATAATATCTGGCTAATGACTGGCGGAGGCCCACGATGTGTCAAGCCACTACTTTTATCCTCCGAGACACATCTGGTGTGAATTTGCCATACGTTTTATTTTTTGAGGTGTTCAAAACATCAGCAATAAATCAATTAAGGTTAAAATGCATATAATTTCACGTTTCCCAACTAATATATTGGCATAACTATAAAGATCTCCCACCTACTTACCAGGACAAATATAACGCAGTAATTAAGCATCGATTCTGTACCAGGGTTCACTAAGCACTCATCCCATGTGGATTAAAGAATAAAGCTCTCGGCGTTGGTCAATCCCTGAGGGACGCGCCATGCATTCGATTTCATTAAGCATCGTTGGAGGTGACTAAATGCATATCTGGCCTTTACAATGACTCGCGGTGGCTTGCCGATGTATCGAGTCAGTGCTGCTATCCTCCCTGACAAGTTTGTTACCAATTCGCCGACCCCGGGGGGAATGGAAGGCCTGGTGGGCCATGGGCGCGGGGATCGACTCCACGTGTGTGTCGCAGTGGCGCCTCCAACCATTGCGCCACATGCGCCCTTATCCCATCTGGAGTCGGGAAATTCCTAGCAGGCTGTAGAAAGGTGAAAATCCAGGCAACTATTCAATGCATCCATTCATCTTAATGCTTTATGGAGTCGAAAGTGTAATGCAATCCCATGAAAGCGCTGTGTACTTTACTCTCTGTGCAAATAACAGCAGCGATGGCAGGCGTTGATGAATTTAGTTTGCTAAATTCTTCCAGTTACCATTCTACATTTGCTCTTAAAAAAAAAGAACGGTGCACGATTTATTTCTTTTTAGTTTCTCCAAAGAAATATCCTGCCACTTCGAAACATTAGAATTCACCATGTTTTCCAAGGTCTACCCCGGTTACCTAAACGCGCAGAGATAACTTACTAGTAAGCTGTTATAGCGCGGGTGCGACATGTTCCGCGGTTAACCAAAACCAAAGACATCTAGCAATGCAATCCTCTTCAGGGACGAATTTGGTTCCTACATAATGGAGCTGATATGAGGTTGGTACAAACTTTTATCCTGTTATTGCCTCGGCGCCTTCTCCATCCTCAGAACCTCGTTGATTCCAGTCGATGCTACACAGCTGGTCGTTGTAGCGATAGTGTTATTGATATTTCAAGATATTGACTGCCACTTGTACTACCTAATATAATCCATACTGCTGCAGGATGCATTACTGCAGCATTAGGCATTATATTATATTATACTACTGCATTACCTCCCTAAAGTAGATCACGTTGGAGACCGGAATCTGCTGGGTGAAGGAAGTTTCCAATTCGAGCGATGCTCCCTCTACTGGATCCGACTCGATGTGACTATGAAAACCCACTTCGCAACAACGACCAGCTGTGGACCGTCGACTCGACTCAAGGCTGTTCTGAAGAAGGCGGAGGCGCCAAAACATTGGCGGAATAAAAATTTATGCAAAATTTGCGTCAGATCAATCATGCAAAAATTTAGCGATTATTGTTACTGAAGTTTAATGAAGGTAAGTTTTAAATATATTTTGTTTTAATCGATTTTCTCCGAGATTTCATAGAACAAGGTAAATCCCTACCAAGTTATTCTGGGAATTTAGAGATGGAACACAAACGTAGCGGCGTTATTTCAGTGAGATCGATCAGTACGCTGAACTATATTGTTAACATTATGGATCCCAGAGTTCAAACCTCTATATTCCTTCATAGCTTGGAATTGAAACGCTCCAGCATATGCTTCTCCATTCTTGACGAACGTATCTTTTATTGTCTTAAAGTCACAAATCATAACGAATGGATGAGATCCTGGAAAAAAAACTGAGTCGTTAACGGAAACCATTGTCTGTTTTTTCAGCTCCAGACCCTACTATTACTGGTTCTCGTTCATTCTCCATGTTTTTTTTTCTTCCATTGATCATGTAGCTCTAAAAGCATTTCACTATTATATCGTTGTGTCAGTGGCGCTAGCGCTCACCACAACTTTTAATTTCCTTTTATATAAGACGATTCCCTTCCCCTTCTTTATGGATGCCGTTGACTCCTCGTCGAGTCAATTATTGCTGGAATCGTGTAATAACCGTGCTAGGACATTCCCTTGTTTTTAGCACAGGCAGTCACCAGCCACTGTGGATCGTATCCGGATAGGTACGGTTAGTGTCCCCCAATTTTGGAGTGATTTAAAGCTTAGTTGGCCTAATGTTCGGCCGAACAAGGACCTAACTATATTACTGGGCGATATCTCTATTGCTACGTCCAACGCTGACCTAATGCATGGACGAACAAGAACCATACTGTATTATTAGACCGCATTTCTATTGCTGCGTCCAACGCGCCTGAATAAAATTTGTAAACTTTTTTTACACAAAAGTGGTAAATGGGCATGAATTACATGACGAAATGTCGTCACTTTCTATTTACTGCGAACTCCTTTTTAATAGTGGGGTACTATGTGAAATATAACCACAAAGATGCTGAGATATTTGCAAAGCTCCGGACTGCTGGTGTCTGCGGTGGGAACCGAACACGCTATTACCCTTTCCGGGGCTAAGGGGTTCACCACCACACCATGTTTGTCCTTGGTTCGCCTTTTTCTTAGTCCTGTTTCATGGTCAATAACACGGCTGAGAGAAAGGCGATACGAAAGACTCACATGGTGGTGTGGTGGTCAATGTGTTAGTCTCCGGTAAGGTTATTAGCGTGTTCGCTCCCACCGTAGCACCCACGGACCGGAGTCTTGAAAATATCTCAGCATCACTGTAGGTATATGAAACAACATTAAAAGATGTTTCACCTATCCAGTACGTATAGATCGGACCGTATTGTTTGCGCCACATTTCAAATGCACTGTAGCCTGGTTCATGCCAAAGTAATACGTGAAGGTTGCCGATGAACGGCAGCGGAGTTGGTCCTGAAAAAAATGTTTCTCTCAAAAAATACCTAGCAGCGAAACTCTAGTGATGCCAATTTTTTTTTCATCGTGGAACAACTGTCTTTCTGAATTCGTTGAAGCAAATTATTGGTCTTTCATCAAGATAAGTAGAACGTTTTTGTTTTCAGTTTTCTTCAAAGTAGCCGTTGTTAAACGAATTATCTGTCAAAGCCATAGACTTCTTATGATAACGGCAGCACCACCTACCTGGTGGTAGATGTCTTCTTTTCCAGTAAAATTCGTAGGTGACGTACAGTATCCCGACCAGCATCAGCAATTCAGGCATCATTCTTGAGTACAGGACGAATTTCTGGAACTAAGTTATTGTTCTTTTTTATTTACTCTCGTTTCTAAGTATCACAATCTCTAAGGAAAGGGAAATTTCGGAAAAACATATCCAGAAAACCAGTACCGCTTCATTTTTTCGCCAGTTATAATCATGGCTAGTCAAAATCAAACCCACTAGGGTGGGCCCAGAACATTAATATTTCAATAATTGTTCCTTAGGAATGTCAATAACTCAATGCTTATGCACTGTAAGAAGGCTTGTGAGGAATGCCAATCCCGAACATTCTTCAAAACATGGGAAACGGCCAAATTATTGGTCCTGAGTATGCAATTCGAAGAGAGAAAGAGAGATTGTCGAAGCAGAGCAGATCGAAATCAACAAGGTCACATTTTGCTTGGTGAACGCTGAAAATCACTCTTTTCATCGACAGCGTGAATCTGGATTTCTTCATTGATTAACGTTGCAAAAGTCGGAAATGACAGTTCCTTTTTTAATGTTTTCTCGAAAAAATCAATTCGCACGATTTCTATGTCATTTTCGATCTGGAAACTCTTGAAGATTATAAGGAAACTTGCACAAGTGTGCTGTAATAATGGTGTAACGAATAGTTACGGCTCAGATCGTGTAGTATATTAGCCACGCAAGTGTTTTAGTTGTTGTATTAATCTACCAGCCTCAAAGTTGGGTAATTAAGCCCTTATATAAATGGGTATAACAACTACACAATAATAACGAAAAAAAAAGTGTTGGCATAAGAATCCCGCAAGTTAAAGTGATGAGATGGTATGGCTAATTGTGAAGTGAGGCGAATAACGACATAATGGCATTGGAACATAGTTACATCATTGATACAATAACAACAGCAATAATAACAACGCACGAATTACGGCTTGTTAGCCATGGGCGATGTCGCGCTCGCACTATCCGTCGCCGGTGCGGCGGCTGGGGGAGACAGTATGCTGGGGCGGAGAGGGATGCAGACGGGCCGTGTATTCGGCGGAGTGGCGGTGAGGTTCACTTTACCATGATCGATGAGGACACTAAGTTACACGAGCATTGACGATGCTGTGGACAAAGAATGATGAGTCATCTACAGAACACATTCAGGCCGCTGGTCCGTGGATAACGCTATGTCTGCAACGTGAAGTTTGAGCGTCGATGGGTGCCACCATTGCCTAAGAGTCAAGGGCCAGAATGATAATGATTGCAACTGATACGCCTATAGCGGCTTGGCAAATAGATAGTATAAGTTGGCCACTCTGCTGCCTTGTCCACGCATGACGTACATTGCGGGAAGAGTGGTACATGCCATCGATGGCGTTGCAAACAGAACGCATTTGGAAGCACCCGCCACTACTGACGGCGCACCATAAACAAGCTATGAAACGAGATACAATAATCTGCGGATTACTGAGGATGAATGGGAATAAATGAGAATGGCTGAGAATGAGTTGAGGTGATTGAGGATGACTGGGAATGATACCGTGAGAAGCGGATTATCCGCGCCACCGATTGGGGGTAAGGTAAGTGATGGCATGTCTCCGACGTCGAAGTCACTTGCCTTGTATTGGCTGCGGGAGCGGCGTGCATATGCAGCTACGGCCGATCTGGATTGTTCATCCTGGACTGCAATAGAGTGTACTTAACTGCCTGAAGCATCAAACGTCATAGGCTTCGTTGTTTCACAAGGAAGTAGTAAACTGTTCTACTGCTACGCCTCCTTCTTCGGATAAGTCATCGTTGCTGTGTAACTAAAGTCAAACCTGAGCCATTATTGTTCCTGAGACACTGAACGTTATTGACCGAATAGATTATAAAGGTTATATTGCGGCAACTGCGAGACAGCCACGGTATGGACATCACTAGTAAGAGGGAAGTTCTCTACAAATGGGTTGGAAAACGGAATAGTATGTTTGGTTCAACTTCTTCTTTGTGCTGATGGCGAACTGCTTTTAAAATTAAATACCTTCCGATTACGATATTCCCGGCAACAGCGTGACTGCTGACCTGGCGTATGCCAACAACGGCGGTTGACACACAGTTTTCCAGACAGCTCTTTCTCAATGACTTCTGCATTTCGACTAGTGAAGTCGTTCTGAAATTCACCAAACGCTTAGGTGGTGCAGAACGGGTGCCGAGCATTGAAAAGCTTCAGATATTATTTCGTCCTGCGCTACTGCGAGTTGTATCGGTGAACTCAAGTTCCAAAGAGGATGAACACGACGAAACAGTGTATTTATCAATAGGTTTAGAGGAAATCCTGTTATGATGATTTCAAATGGGAAGCTTCTTCCTTTGCTTGTACAAAACGATTAGGTGATAATAACAGCATTTCAGCAGCCAAACAGCCAATGGCCAGTTCATAGATTCGCGTAGCTGTCGAATCTATTTGAATCTCAATTTTACGATGCATTCGCCATGAATTGACCCCAACTCTTTGCAGCTTGATTGCACTTCTCTAATCTGCAGCGATTCCTTTCCTGTCGTGCTTCTCAAACTCTTACACGCTTTTGTGTTTATCCTTCCAATGATTTTAGTGGTCCCCAGGACCGACTTTCTATTAACTTCAGAATAAGAATATGAATGCGTCGTTTTTTTTGCTAAGCAATCGCGAGGTTATCATGCAGCATACACTTACTTCCATAGAAAAACACAAGATACAATACATCCGTAGGTGACGTTTCGGCAGCATCGCCTTCTTCAGAGCCTGGAAGGGTATACTGATATACAATTTATTAGGCCAAACACTTCAGTAACATTTTTATATCAAAATCGTCTCCGTTATGCCTTTGCATCCTATGCGTGCCTAGTGGCGTGCCTTGTCTTGCTTATCGTTTGCCATCTAGGTGTTCTTTTGTGCGGATACATAAAGGTCTGCCCGTTTCGCCAATATATTCGTCTCCGCAAATACCACAAGAGGTCAAGTATATCGTGCCTGAACTAATGCAGTCACCTTCCCTGCCATAAGGGCAAATTACGCAAATTTGTGTTTCACATAGACGGCCATACAAGCGGTTACGAACTAACTGGCGACGAAAAGTATTCAGTGGTATTTCAATTATCGCTACCGATTCCTCTAGAACTGCCCTTCTTAAGCATCGTTTTATCGCTGCACTTATTTCATCGCTAATGAAGATAAACAACCGTTCCTTTTGGAGCGTCGCTTTCCCTCGAAACTTATCTCGTGGGGTTACAATTTCGTAGCCATTGGAGATGACTATTTGCCGAGCCAAGTCGCGCGATTCTTCCATTAGTTCCCTATTTGTGCACACAGAGGTGGCTGTTTGAAACATGTTTCTCACAAGCGCCCTCTTTGTGTGCGAAGGGTGAGAAGAAAGGGAGTGAACCAGGATGTTTGAACCAGGTGAACCAGGAAACGGGCAGACCTTTATGTATCCGCATAAAGGAACACCTAGATGGCAAACGAAAAGCAAGACAAGGCACGCCACTAGGCACGCATAGGATTCGCGATTGCTAAGAGAGAAAACGACGAATTCATAATTCAATGTCGAGGTTAATAGAAAGTCGATCCTGGGTACTTCAGTAACACTTACAAAAAGATGGAAACTCCATGGCAATTACATGATCAACAGCTTCTCGAAAAACTCACCGCTTTTTTACATGAGTTCCAATGAGGAAGGTTAGAACAGCTGATTATAGTCGCATATGGCTGATGACTGCGCCACCCCACTTCAGAAATTGATACGAAGATACGGGGCCTGGTCGCGTGTGACCTCTAGACATTCCTCCCTGCTATTCATTGTGGGGTTTTTGGCATTTTTCCAAAAAGCCTCAAGGAGTTTGCGCGTTGGTGTCCTAGTCTCCTGTGCGAGGATATCGACTTTAACTTCAAAATCGTTTCCTCTATGCTTTTGAGCCTTTGGGCGAGAATAGTTGGTGGGTCAATATTGACATGCGATTTTATTAGGTCTAGTAAATAAGCATAGCTATCAAATAGTGCCTAAAAAGGACAGGTCTAGAGGATTCAGTAGCGCTAGTTGAAATACCACCGGTTCCTCTACGTTTTCACTTTGTTCGTAACCGCTTGACCATTTGTATGACCGTCTATGTGAAACAACAAATTGCGTAATTCGCCCTTACAGCAGAGACGGTGATTGCATGAGTTCATGTACGATATACCTGATCTCTTGTAAGGATTGCGGAGATGAATATATTAGCGAAACGGGCACTACCCTTGTGTATCCGTATAAAAGAACACCTATGGGAAACGGAAAGCAAGAAAAAGTACTTTACTAGGCACGCATAAGATACAAAAGCATAGCGGAGAGATGATTTCGAAGTTAAAGTCAATATCCTTGCACAGGAGACTCAGACACCAACGAAAAACTCCCTGAGGCTTTTTGGATAAATACCAAAAACTCCACAATGAATAGTAGGGAGGAATGTCCAGAGGTCACACGCGACCTGGCCCCTATCTCCCGTATCTTCACATCAATTTCTGATGTGGGGTGACGCAGTCATGAACCATATACGACTATAATCAGCTGTTCTAACCTGAGACAGTACTTACTTGGTTGTTTTGATAGCCCGTTTTCACTGGCTGTGCGGCACGCAGCACAGTTACCATTTCTTGGAGATTTGCTGGATTGGCGACTGTGCTTCCTTGGATGCCCAATGTCAGTCTTGCTGAAGCTATCTCCTTAGATCGTCGCCACCCCAAATATTCTGCGCCAGTGTGTATGAGAAGAAGATTTGCTACTATGCAACCAGTTCGATACCAAGACGGTGGTGATTCCTGGTATTGGTTTACTCTTAGCTGGGGTTCCGAATGGAAACATCGGCTTTTATATTTGGTGAATCTGAGTATACAACTGCATTAAATTACATCTATTCAAGTCTCGTTAGTGGTCTGCCATCTAGTGGTAGTGAAGAGGTATTCCTACTTCTGTCGATCTTCTGTGTTCAAAAGGGCAGCACGTATACCTCTGTACACTCGGTGATAATAGTCCCTTATCCATTAAAATCAGCTCCGAAAACGTTTATTATAGACTACGGAGTGTACAGAATAGTTGTTCATTTTCATTTTTCAGTATAATGGTTTTATTGAATAAAATGTTGATAGATTAGAAAAAAGTAGAGTAAAAAACCTACTGTGGGGCGGCCGCGAAGGAAATGTCTTTATATCAACTCACGTCTGCTGAACCATCCCCTTGGCACGTAACATGAAAATTTCATTCACGTTGGAGTCTACGTGTTAACAGTTTAAAATAAAAAACTTTGTGATGATGACTGATAACTTGAGTCAGTGAAAAAGGTGGCCCTATAGAACGACGTTTGGCAAGGGATCTCACAATGTAGCTCAAGATATCTGGTTTTTCAGTGTTTTCGTCCCTTGTTGAGAACGGTTGCTCAGTGTGGATGATGGAAGTGCTATCCTTTTTATATATTTCACACCAAAGGGCATTGTCTCTTTTCCACGTGATGAAGTGCATCTTTTGAGACTTCCTGGTGAAATGAAAAAATTTTTATCAAAACGGTGCCGCTGCCATTGATTGTTATAGTGTGAATTCAGTTGCAAGTTTAGACAGGTGATTTAAATCCTCAAGCTCTTAAAGAATGCCTTCGCTACATTCTGTACTCTTTAACATCAAGTCTTCTTTTTAAATGACCCGATATCAAATACTGTGTTGATATGAACACTTCTTTCCCCCTTAACTTTTCGCTTACATTTATCATCTTCGAGGATCTTCGGATTTGCGTGTGGACTCCGCTTGAGGATTTTCCTCCTCTTTACGCATGTCGTTGAATGATAATCGAGTAGACTAAACATGGAATAAACAGGCATTTGCCAGCTTTTATGATTCAGAGGACGCTCATTCCAGAGATATCTGCCATAAATTCTCCGAGACCCTGGGATCGGGATTTGGTTGACCAGGACTGGAGTCAAAGTTGGCTCAGAGGCCAGCTCCATATCACTTAGAGGAATAGCGTGGTCTCATGAAAATTTCTAACTTTTAAAATATTTCATTCTCTTGTTCCCTTGGGTATGGCACAATTTATTATTCATTTATCACATTTTATCTTATTCTAGTTTCCCTCATGAGATTTATTATATTCAGCCATCCAATCAAAAGTTTTCTTAGCTCCTCAGTTCGATTTTATTTCGATCAGGTTTTTTCACGCTTCTAAGTTGTTTCGTCGCGTTCGTATTCGGCAATAATTCGTTTTCTCGGTATGCACTGATGGAATCGGCAGTGAATCTTCGTTTTTCACATTAATAGGGTCCGCGGAGAGTCCGATGATCACCAAATCACCCACACGCTTACACTCAGATCTGTGCTCACTAATTCATCTCAACTCTTGTCGAACTTTACAATAAGCCATTCAAAAGCATCTCTCGTGGGAATTTTCGGCGGGTCCCATTCTCATTGTTCGCACTGGGCAACAAACTCTTACAACTGGAAACGGTTGACTTCTCTTATTCTTGTTCATGACATGGGGGTTGCTTTAAAAGAATGTGTGTGTGCTGAATTTAAAACCTTCGCTGGCCAGGTACTTCAAAGAAAGTCTGCGTCGAAGTGGCATTCCATTTAAGCCACCCTGTCACTGATCTCTTCACTCGCTTATATTAGTAGCAATAGCAAAAGAAAAAAAACCCCGAGCTGTGCTTGCTGTGCCTTAATGGAACTTGCCTGCTTTTTTCTTATAAATTCAACAGAACGAGTGTTGCCAAGAGTTGGCTCGAAGAGGTTTTCTTGAAAGTGCGTGGGTTTTCTCAACAAGTACGAAATTATTTTTCATGCATGAACTTTCGTAAATATTTAAATCCAGGAAACCGTAATAAAAAGGAGAAAACATATCTCGCTTTAAATAATGGATAATAAGAATCGAAAACCAATTCACGGAAAATTAAAAATAAGGTGATTGGATTGGGTGTCTGAGTGGAATTCTTGGAGGGAGGAAGGCGTCTGGCAACAGTTGATCCGAGTTCTGTTCCCTCGTTTTCATTCGATGATGTGGAGGGATACGAAGTCTATTCCTCGTTCTGACTGGCCATGCCTTTTTTCTCCGGTGAACATCAGCAATTACCGGTCAGTGACTGCGAACGAGCTCGCAATTTCTCGCACTGGTTTTTTATTTCATTGAAGGGAAGGGGCTCTTCTGTTCGTTTGCTGTTCTTTTCATTCACTTTTGATTAAAACTAGCGTGTTACTTTGCAAACCACCGTACTCCGGACCACAGATTATATTACGGATTATTCAGGTCTCGTGTGATCCTTCTATGTGCGAAGTATTTGTGTTTTCAAATTCCTTTTTTCCGAAAAAGTTCACTACAGCAGTTTTTTGTGGATGCCAAACTACGATTTGCAGCTGGACGACCATAGTTCAGCATGGCCTCCCTGGCTGACCAACCGAAAAGCAGTTCATCAGCCTCAAAAAGTAAACCAAAGCACGGAGCAATGTTTGCGAATTCAACTGTTACAAATTCTTAGAAAGAACGATTGAGAACGATTTTTCGTAAGCGGTGTTCTATGTGACAATTTACACACTTCGGTACAGGTGCTTCACCTTTATAGTTTTCATTCTCTTATTGTCATCGCTCTTAACTCCTCAACGCCTCGGCAATGACGGCTGTTCGTTAAAAATGTGTTTAAAAAACTGAGCGAAATGGAGTGAAACTTTGTTGGCCGTTTTGAATTGAGAAGACGAGTTTAGCTCAGACGGCATTTGATGTGACTCGCGGACTTCTCAATCGTATTAGTTGCATTCTAATCGGCTCTTGTCCCGTCAGTCGCAGTAATCCGACTCTACCACTGGCGCGAACTCATTCGTGGGCAACCAGTAGTGGAAAATGGCTTGCGGAGATTTTTGCACGATTTTTTCTTCACCTTTCTATTTACATGTAGGCGCTCATCTCGTTTCGAGATATCTGGCCGTATTCCTGCGTCCATTATTTTCGGGTACACCACATTTCCATAAATTTAATTTTGTTTCTCAGAACTTGGTCAACTACTAGTACAGGTTTACCCATGTCCTTTTAAGGTTATATATATTCCTCAAATGTGTTTTTAGTCCAAGATTTCTCTAAAACTCGAATTTTCAAAATAGCTTGGTTATAAAATTTAATTTAAAAAAATTTTTGACGGGAATTCAGAAACCGCTGACGTCAACGACGCGTTGAAGTGAACCATCGTGGCCGGCTGGACGAAATGCCGCTTGTTGAATTGCTTTGCAGTTCCACATGCCGCAACGTTCCGTGGGCTTTAAAAAATCGGGACCTCATCGATTTTGCCGCTTCTTGGCAAAAGTTTGCAAAATCTATCGATCTTTATATCATTTGATGGTGTTCGTTATTTGCCGAGATACGTTTGTTTAATTCGAGAGACGCCATTAATTTCACGCACGCATGCAATCAGTGCGTCCACCAGTATGTGACAAGTAAGACACTGCTCAAAACAGAAGTGATGTGTTCTCCTTGGTTACATAAAACAATGAGGCGAGCTATGCTTCCATTCCTGTCCAACTTTAATGTTCACCTGTTTTTATCGTTTGTAGCTTGTATAATATTTACTATGTGCAGCATTTCTTATTCTGTCGCTGAACTTCAGTCCGCATGCATCATTCATTTTCACACTCATAAGTTATGCTGCAGCTTTCCAGGACCATGCGAGATTGAGCTTCTCTCACTTTCAATATATTCTGAAAAATGTTTGATTATCAACATTTTTTGAATACTTGACCCACAGCTTCGCATCCGAGGATGGCTTGCTTTGTTTTGGGGTGCAGACTATTCGGCAATAAAGGTGTTCCCTCTAAAATACGCTTACATAGGAGTTTCTACTGCACAGTTGTTTTCATCATGCTACAGTCAGTTGTTCTCACTATGTGACCGGCACATGTAAGAGGAATTTCGGATCTAGTTGGTCCCTCGTATCAGTCGCTTCGTGCGGTGTTAGGAGGATGAGTGAGAGATTTCTTCTTTTGGAGAATTTGATGCCACCTATGGTCTGAGGAAAAAAAATCGAAGATCTTATTTAAAGAACCCACCCATCATTTCGGTCGTTCTAACTCTTTCCCTAAGGCGTACTCACGTTGGCACCATAGGCAGTCATCTTCGCAGAAGATCGAAGGGAGATTTACCACTTGGCGACTGGTTGTTATCGGAACAACAGTGATTCCTAACATTTGTTTGCAAATTTCCTACTTATTTTTAATGAAGACGTTTCTCTAAGATGTCTTTATCAACCCAAAGTGACATCGAAGACTTGTCGAAATTGCTTACGAGTGCTTGCAAAACGATTGATGTTCTTTCCCAAGGCCAACTGCCTGTTGACCTCAGGATTAATAAGTTTTCTTGATGAACGGCTAATGTCTCGGTGGATTTCGTGATCTTCAGAATACGGAAGGAGTCATATTGGTGCATAACCTAATTAGTCACATACTTCCATAACTTTGCCCCATTCACGCTCAACGAAACGAATTTATCCGATTGCTTCAGTTATGTCTATCTAGGTCGGGAAATCGATATGATGAACGACTTACCTTCGGAGCTGAGCAGGAGGAAACGAGCGGCTTGGGGAGCTTTCAAGAGCGTCGAGGATGTGGTGAAGAGAACAACGAACACCCGACTTTGTGTCCACCTTTTCGACTTGACGGTACTTCCTGTCCTAACGTATGCATCAGAAATGTGGTCGCAGCGTAAGCAGGTTGAAAGATCACTCAGCGTTATAGAGC
This sequence comes from Angiostrongylus cantonensis, assembly GCA_009735665.1. Taxonomy (NCBI): domain Eukaryota; kingdom Metazoa; phylum Nematoda; class Chromadorea; order Rhabditida; family Metastrongylidae; genus Angiostrongylus; species Angiostrongylus cantonensis. The sequence goes on along the minus strand of MQTX01000144.1, from coordinate 584,839 downwards.
GTGCAGTCGAAAGGACGATGCTAGGAGTATCCCGTTTCACACAAGTAAGGGATGGGATCCGAAGCTCCGACCTGCGCCAACGATCAAAAATCAAAGATGCCGTTCTAGACGCCAAACAGTCGATGATAAGGTGGGCCGGACACATAATGCGTATGAATGATAACCGATGGACAAGAGCCGTTAGTGACTGGGTTCCTCAGGATGTCAAACGTACTCCAGGAAGACCACCGGCCCGATGGTCAGAGTTTTTCACGAAGAGCCTAGAAGAAAGATATGATGCTCGATGAGTTCCTAAAGCGAGCAGAACCCACTGGGCTACTCTTGCACGCGACAGGGAAAAATGGAGGAATTATTGGTGTCCGCTCGAGTCACTCGACGATCAACGGGGCTACATGTGATACAAGTGATACTTCCATAACTTTAACAGAAAAATCCAAGTAGTAGGTTTCAATCACCAGGGAAAAAGCTTAACTAATCACTCACCGTTTGTTATGTTTTCCGCCTATTGAGAGAGAACAGCTGCACAGAGTTTACGCGGGTGATCAGTGTGCTAGTCCCAGGTCAAAAATCGGCATGAGATATGGAGGAGATCATTCGTGGTATTAAGCACTCCTCCGCGCTGTTCGTCTTAGATTGTTGGGCTTTATTCAGAACATTTCAAGATTTCTACGCGCTATGTTTCAGAATGATGTGAGAAAGTAGATTTTACCTATAAAACTTCCGTTTTGTGTCCATTCCTATGCGCGCCTATAGAAGTGTTCTGCTTGACTTTTTCCAAGTTTCCAAGTAGGTGCTCTTTTATACGAATACAAAGTGGTCTATCTGTTTTGCCAATATATTCATTTCCACATGTTTTAGAAGAAGTTGAGCTCACTATGCTCGAACTCTTGCGATCACTGTCTCTACTGTTAGGGCAACTATGCAATCTTGGGTTCTGCACAAACGATCGTAGAAGCAGTTGCAACTAACTGGTAACGAAGAGTGTTGGACGGTAGTTCGGTGACTGTCACCTACTTCTCTATGTCGGCCTTTTTAAGCATCTTTTTGTGGCTGTGATTAGTTGGTTAAGGATAAGGAGCATGTTAAGATGAACCTTATTCTGTGTAGACTTATCGTTTGGGAACGTGGCCTCTCTAAACCTATCGCGACCGGCTACCGTTTCGTAACCACTTGAAATGAGTGTTTTTCGGGCTAAGTTAAGCAACTCTTCCATTTTCTCTTTTCCTGAGCACACATCGGTGGCTTTTAGAAACACATTTCTCAAAAGAGCCCTATTTTGTGTGGAATGTAAGAAGAAAGATGGTGAACTAGCGCGTTTCTGTTGCGTGGTTATCGGGAAAACGTGATGATGTAGACGTTTCTGGATAAGTTGATTTGGACTTCCAAAAACGGATATCAGTTTTCTTCTGGTCTTTCTATGGTGAGTTTTATTTTCTGTGACTGCTCTTTCAACACTGTAAAGGATTTTGCCTCTCTTCTATTGTGTAGAGCAGATGACAAGAAAATCATCTATATCATCTGCAGTGGGTGAATTAATGGCCAGAGACCGAGTACCAGGGCTTCTTCTAAGACATGAGCCCAACGGCACACCATTGTGCCAAATGTTGTTTCTTTGCCAACTTTTTTTTGCCTGAGACAGACACATTCCTCACAAATGTAAACTTTGTGCAACTGCTTTTCCTCAATGAGTGGAAGACATACAAAAAACGGTGAGCGTTCGAAGAAGCTGCTTCCTGGTCGAGCGAAACTTAGGTTTGCAGACTTTCTTGCGAGTGTTATGGAAGTATTTGGATGAGCAAATTGCCATTATCATTATGAACGTCATCATCAATCATCAGCGTCACTAAAACAAGGCCCTGAAGAATTCGAAGTCGTACGAATCATTAGCTATTTTGAAATAGGTATTGCATTAAAAACGTCGTGTCAGTCGTCTAATAAAGAGGGTTTCAAGATGCTCAATTAGACTGTCTTCGTTCTTGCTTTCCTGTCAATGGTTCACCGCCTCCTTGTGGCTAGGAGGTGTTTCTGAGTTCGGACTGCGATTTACAGCGGAGAATTTGTCGTCCCGGCAGAGTCTACTAAGCTGAGAATGAGTCCGGCGTTTCCATCAGGAAACATAGATAAGAGTAAACAAATACCAGGATCCACCACTGTCTTGTTATCAAAGTCGCATGATGGTGAATCTTTCTCTGATCTACAAGGGCTGCGACTGCCTGTCGTGGTGGCGCCCTGAGGCAGACTTTGGCGAGAATGGCCTCGGGATTCCAGGAAACTACAATTGCTTAACCAGCAAATCTCCGAAAAATGGTGATTATGCTGGGGCCCGCGCAACTAGTGATGACGAGCCGTTCATGTCTGAAGTAAGTGTCGTTCTTGCTTTATGTTCAAATTTTCTAAATCTGCCATGCAACAAAGTAGTTATTTCTGTAAGTCAATTGACAGTTTGCCAATCGCACCAATTTAAAATAGGTTTCCACTGGTGTTGACATTGAGCTGAGGTGACCGTAATTCGTATATATATGTATATATACATATATATATATAATTATTCGAGGATGTCTTTTATGCAAATGGTTTTTTAGCAGCTGCTACCAAATTGCAGCCTCGAAATGAATAAATGACGACATTAACCATGGTGGTTTGTTGTGCCTACGACCATGGCCATATGACTGCGAGCAATTTCTGCGATGCTTTCAGTAATCGCGTGCAAATCGGTAGACCGCACAAATAAACAGATTAGGTGTTTTTTTTATTCGTTTCCAGTTTTCGATAACATCCGTATTTTATTACTGGCCTATAAAAGTATTGATTTTGGACATGTACTTTTCATCCCGAGGCAATTTTGGCCAGACTGACCTCTGAGCTCCAGGGAAACGCAATGGCTAGGTTAGCAAAACTCCGAAAAGATGGAAATTATGCAGGGGCCCGCACAACCAATGGGGATCGGTCATCCAGGTATCCAAGTAAGTTCCGACCTTTCATTTGAATGAAGGCGTCTTCACCAAATGATCTTCAATACAGTTCATCTTAAGAAATCATGAGAAGTCGTCAATAATTAACATAATCATGGTAACAATAACGTTTTCGCCGCCTTTTTTTTGAGACGCTGTAGGAGAGATGAATGACTTTGTTGTCAACTGCTTGAGAAACATAAGTTATAAGTGTAACTTCTGCCAGCTGATGTAGCATCATTGTTCCAGGGCACTAAGATTACTGATCAAAAAGTGGCTTGCATGAGAGTTTGTTAACTGCTCCTTAAGGCCAAACAGCACATGCTCTAGGGATCCTAGCACTTCATTCATTGGATTTGTTTCCTCGTATTCATCATTCACGAAGGTCTTCGCATTTGCACCCAGATTCTACTGCTGCTTGAAGACTTCTGATCTTTCTTATAAAAGGTATTGATTGCGGGTGGAATTGATTTTCCTTAGGATCCTTTCAGAGCTGTGATAGCCTACTCCTAGATCTTTTCCACAGGCAACAACCAGCCTTTGTGGATCGAAGGGAACTTCCAGGTAATGCTGGCGCCAATTTCTTGGCCTCAGAGAGATCGAAGGCTTTGTTGGACCCGTACGTTTTCGGACCTGAGTCTTGACCGTATTATTGAATAGCATCTCTGCTATCAAGCTATCATTGCGAAGTAGAAGTATCCAACCTGCGCAATGACTGTGAAGTAATTGTCATATAAATGTCCCGATACATATTTCACCCATATTTATCTCAATAGTCCACACCACATTGTGCAGATTTAGATTTCCTTTCCGACAATGCTGCTAATTGATTTCTACAGAAAAGGCCGAACTCTTTTCGTGTCCAGATTCTTTTAATCTTTCACCGATTAAACAGCTGTCTTAGTATGTCCTTTAAAACCATATTACTGTCATAATGGTTCTCGATAGTATTTGTGTTCAAAGGGCGAAGCTGGTTTGAGTCCTTTTAGCGATTCTATCCTGTTTTGTTAGTTCTGGTGATTACTATCACCCTCTCAGAGTTCTCGCCAATTGAAATATTGCCATCCAGTGTATCTCCTGTTTTTCATGCTTGGATTTTCACACAAACATTAACTTGTTCAGCCTTTATTGGTACTCTCAGCAACTGAGTGAAAAGTTCTCTTTCCTTCCACTTTTAATTCAGGACGATGAGTCAAAAATTAGATGCAAACGTTGAAAGGTGTGCCGTTAACTTCTCTTCTTGTTATACCTCTGATTATTGTTATTAAGTATATTTGCATATTTTTTGCCATTTGTCTAGGATTTAAAAAATTAGATATCGGTCTGGAGTGTAAGCCACACTGTATTGCTTAAGGCAATAGTCATATAAATGAGAAAACTACCTAAGAGACAAGCGAAAGGACCCGCATGGTGTAGTGGTGAACGCGTTAGTCCTCGGAAAGGGAAATAACGCGTTCGTTCCCCACTGTAGACAGCTGCGGTCCCGAATTTTGCAAATGTCTCAGCATTTTTGTAATTGTTTAACACATATTACCCTTCCTTGAAAATTATAACAGGCAGTATATAAAATGTTAACATTGAGAAAACTATATTTTACGCCATCGAAACATTAGCTGAATAACGTTCTTTTATCAGCCGCGTGTTAGCTTCTCAGTGAGAGAATACATAAAAATTATGCTCAATACCTCTGTGATGCTGGAATAACGCTTTCACCACCACACCATGCGGGTCGTTCGTTAAAAAAAAGAATAGGCAGTAAATAAAAATATTAAGATTATGTTCAGGACGTCAAAGATGTTCTGGCTAAGAGACGCTTTTCCTTTTCAATACACACACTTCAAGATGTTTAGTGACCCGCAGAAGTGACTTCACGGGCTACTTTTATCCTAGGGAGCAATTACAGTTGAAGTGCACTTCCCAATGGATGGTGCGGGTTGAGAGGAATTATCTAATCTATGTTCTTGAGTTCATGGTTATTAGAACCACGAAGACCTAAGTAAGGCAACGATAATCTGAGTGCACTCAATTTTTGAGCGCAATTTTCTGTACTTCAGCGAGGAACTTTTTCAGTGGTTCTCGATTGCATCTATAACTTCGCTCTCTGTTTCCATAGCGATGAATGCGATTTCTGAAGAAAAGCATATGAACTAGACAGCAGCGGAAAGCATTTAAGACACTAATAAATTGCCTGTTGGGAAATTCTCTGTACTGTGTTAGATGCATGAATCTATTAAGTGAACAATTGCTCTGATACGATGTTACTTTATTTATCAGGTAAACAAGACGTTTCTTTGAGAATCAATAGTTCTTATGTAAGTGCTCTAATTAATGTTTAAAAAACTGGCTTTCCTTTAACTTCGGAGTGACTAATCAACATGTGTTTAAACGGCTGAACTTACACGAGGTTACACAACTTTTAATCGAGTAAAGTTTCGACGTTTTCGTCTTTGTCAAAGTCCATGATCTGAGTCGATGATCCACAATTGTTCTCCTTCTCCATTTAGTGTGGCGTCTTCGTCTTGGTGTCGAGTAGGATCTTTCTCAGTGGAGCATCTCTCCAGTGAGGTATATTCACCAGGTGATACTTTTTTATATAGGACGACAGGGCGTTAGTTTAATTATCCAGTGACAACAGCTTGTCTTCGACAGACAACCTATCCAGCAGAAGTCGGTATCATCATAAGCTACCACAGAGCGTAATGATTATAATAGTATAAAGTAATCGTAGTTGTAATCATATGCTACATCGCAATAATCGTATAGACTCTATGTATAAGAAAGAATCGCCGGATATGTATGTCTCATTTGTGAAATGGTCCAAGGTCCGACTCGATACGAAGACAAAGATCGAGAAGACGAACAGCTGTGGACCATTGACTCTGATCACCAGTTTTGATGAAGTCGTCGAGATATTAGCCGAATAAAAGTTGTATAAAAACCTTGCATAAGCTCAACAGTTTATACACACGTTCTAATTAAGTTCACTGAACACGTGATGTTTTAACTCTTACCACTTCAGAGATGGTTTTTATTACCAGGTATTTTATTATTATTGTTTGCAATACACGCAAACATCAAATATTGATTTCTTACTATATGAGAAATATTCTAAAGCATGATTGACGTCTCGAAGGATAGATCTGCCTTTGTGGAGTTACTATTCCGGGTCCGGTGTTTGGTATAGATTAAATACACTCGATGCACTACAACCTTGATCTGTCTACACTGCGAGGAGTGAGAGGGAAGAGGAGACGCCAGTCGTGCAGGTTGCTAGGAAACCAACATGCCTGTGATGGGGCCTTCTTTTGAAGGTTTTCTTTTCGTTTTGCGATTTGGGTTTCCAGATGACTAACAAGCAGCTCTTTGGCCTGAAAATTGTTCTCAACCTCATTTAACTTTGCATAAGCATATTTCCATCGTTTAAATAAGCAGTATTTTCAGTAAACGAACACCTCCAAGCAAGTCCCCAAGGTGATGAGTGCATCTGGAAGCCAAGACAAAAGTAATAGAATGTCATCACGCAGCCAAGCGACATAACAGTTGCTTTTTTCAACTAAAACTATGAAGATAAACTCTGATATTTGTAGTATCATTCGACTCCGTTCTTTCTGCATTTAAAGACTATCGTTATACTGTTTTTCTCTGTATGTAAAGAATTGATAAGCTGAGAAGATGGCGTTCTGTTGCTAAGCAGTGAGATCGATAGGCGAAATCTAGCCGTTTCTCCTCGGCCAACTTATTGGCAATCAACTGGTGATCGGGACATCTTTAGGCTAAGGTTTTTCATGTGTTATTGTTGATGGGACCATTAAGCATGATGGTCGTGAGGTGATTGAAGCACGTGATTTGAGCAGACTTGAATAAGTGGTTGGCTTCACTCGCACGAGGAGTAGGAGAAGCCTTATACATTCCGTATGAAATCGTTTAGGTTTAGAGTAATTGGTGAAAGGATCGCTAAGAGCCTTCAGGTTTTGCAATGACATCTGTTCACACTTATTTAAACTTACGTATGAGAATATATGAGGTAGCTTCGGTGACCCCATCGGGAGATTAACCACACACATCGCCATCCCTCAGGGAACACTCCAGTGCTGTGATGATGCGATAAACTATTGAATGGGAGGCATGTCCTCCTGAAACGCTCAAATGCTGTGATTATGCTGTAAGCCATTGAGAGGCATAATTGGTTAACCTTCCAATGCTAGAAAAATTCTAGAATAACGAACACTGAGAAAAGATGACGAAGTTTGTTGTTTATTAATTATTATTATTGTTACTTTATTCATGAGGTAAACAAGACGTTTCTTTGAGAATCAATAGTTCTTATGTAAGTGCTCTAATTAATGTTTAAAAAACTGGCTTTCCTTTAACTTCGGAGTGACTAATCAACATGTGTTTAAACGGCTGAACTTACACGAGGTTACACAACTTTTAATCGAGTAAAGTTTCGACGTTTTCGTCTTTGTCAGAGTTTGTTGTCGTGTGATGTACTTCGTCACGTTCAATGCTGGCCATCTCCTAACAAATTTTAAATGTATTAACCAATTCCACGTGTAGTTCGCAGCAATTTAAGATTTTTTTCATAACCTTTCATTTACTGTTTACCTTCTTATGACAGGATATGATGTGATGTACAACCATAAAGATACCGAGATATGAACCAAATTTGGGACCTAGATTGGGTTTCGTATCTGCGTTTATCACTACTGGCGGCTCACTTCTTATCCATCACACCAAATTCTTGATTTGCCGTTCTCTTGACCGTGTTTTTACTATATCGCCGCTATCAACGATCACTCTTTAGCGGAAGTGGTCCGAAGAGCACAAATCGACAGTGAAGCCAGTTAAGTTGAAGCTGCAGTTGAAAAATCGCATTGCTTCGACTTTTTGATTATTTTGGGTCCTATTTTTCCTTTCCAACTTAGGATCAGATAAGAAAAAATTCAGTAAATTAGGTGTAAATGAAAATTGACGGTGCAGATCAATAGAACAATGTTGCCCCGCCCACATGAGAGCTCTATTTGTAAATTAAATCACCAGACTTGGATGTTTAAATTTGCGCCACGCCTCATTTTTTGAAAAAAAAAGGCTTGACGCTTGTAAACAAACGACAGGGTAGTTATTACATCCAAGAAATTAGATATACTTCAGGTGTTCTTATAAAGAGGTAATCCACTTTCTGTTTGTTGATAAGCCTGTCTTCCTCTGCCCTTTTTTTGAAATGTTCTAGACTTTAATGCTTTCTTCTAAAGAGCACCACTCAAACGAAGTTTTCTTTCTAAAGGCACGTTGTCTGTTGTTCACATCGCTCCTTTTTGTCCTTCTTCGCTGCGTCCGATCAACAACTTCTTAGTCCCAAAACTCCCCCAAACCGTGGCGAACTCAATTCCGCCCACTATGAATCTTCCGCCTTGTTTGTCAGATTCCGCGTCAGCCTGATTTGTTTGTGATATAACCTCATCTCAAAGTTGATTTCGAAACTTGAAACATTCGACTGCATGGTATATTTTAGGGAAATAAACAGCACAGTGGGAGTTGTCTTTTTTTCTACGACCACTCAGCACATTAAGACATAAAAACACTGAGTAACCAGCTTTCCCTTTACAATAATCTAGCTTGCTGAGGGAAACTTATGTCGAATAGATATGTGTTCTCTCAAATGACCATCACCTTAAGAAAATAGAAATGGAAGAGAAGGCATATAACAAAGAACGGATGAAAATTCATTGATTCAGGAAGCAGATATGCTGAAGCTCAAATCTTTGTGGTTTTGCTGTTCCGCTCTGACTACTTGGTCTTTCCGTTCATTTTTCCGCCTAAGTGACTTAATGGCAGCTTGAATCATTAAACGATGGCTCTCAATGCCTGTTTCGAATTTAGCAATGTGAGATATTCGTTAGAAAAAATCCAATTTAGTAAAATTTAAATCATACAGTAAGAATTTAAGAAGAGGAATTGGAACAACATTATAGTCAAAAATTCGGAAAACTGAGGGAAAATCATATAACGAGGGAATATTCACTAGGACGCATTTAGATTGACCGATGCATAAATGCAAAACAGGGTGAGAGTGTGGCCATCTAATTAAGGTTTTAAGTGTAGGCATGGCAAATAGAGAGAATTCGGCAACGGATGCGCGAAATATACATAGTTTTCATCTTTTGTTCCTTCGTTCTTTGCTTCCATTTTTATTGAATTAGTGCTTGGTATCATTCTCTCCTCTGTAGACTCCAGCGTTTCTTTTCTGCTCTGCCCTATGGAAATGCTGTGCCCTTTTAATACTATCACATTTGAATGAGTTGCTTCTCACAAAACACTCGAAATTCCTTTTATTTCCCCTGTGGTTCAATCTGCAGCTTCTTATTACGATCTTTATTAGACTAATAATAATAACAAAAACAAAGAGTTCATTGTAGTGATGATTATCGATGGACTGCTACGTGACATTCCTGTTAGCTTTATAAGTGAAATTTACTGGAGTAGTGCTTGGTGTTTGCATTTTCACTCAGCCCTTTGGGACAAATTATTGACAGGTCTTCAAAAATACTTGCTGTAATTTTCCACATGGTTGAGCTGACACGAGGCTGCCATAAAAAACTTTCATTCGGTTGAAGTTTTGGCGCGTTCGCCTTCTTCAGATCCGCTCCAATCCCAGTCAGTAGATTAATCAATATTCGTCCTGTATTAAAGGGCACTTTCGAGTGAAGTTCCCCATTCGAACGGAGCTCCCTACATTGGATTCGACTCAATACGACGTTGAACGACCACATCGCCACAGCGACCAAATGTGGACCTTGGACTCGGATTATCGGCTTTGAGGAAGGTGAACGCGTCAAAATGTTACCCGAACAATTGTATCTATACCAACTTCGTTTCAGATCAATCATGTAGAATACTATTAATCATTGTTAGAGAGGTTCAATGAAAGACGGATTTCAAGACAGTCTTTGCTTTCCTCAAATGAATTTGATGCCGGGTTATCAAATGAAAGGTTTGATTTTCCACGGCAAGGGTGGTATTATGGTCGCGCATTTCTAATTTAGTCCAATTTTCAACTCAAAATTTGGACGCTTAAATTAAACGCTTATTTGATGGCTTTTCATGGTGGCGTGTGTAGCGCAGTGGCTTGCAGTAAACACGCGATCTCTAATTCAACCTTATGCCCTAGGTTTAAGAACCTTTCCGCCTATCCCGATCGAGAAATTGATGTCGGACTTGCCTGAGAGGATAGAAGCGCTGACTGTGTACATTGCTAGTCCGCTGAAAGTCATCATATAGTCATAACCACTTAATCACCTCTGAAGAACTTTAGTGAAGGCGAATAGGTGGCACATTCTTCAGGAAGATAACACTGAACGTTTTATCTACTTATTCTTTACTGCTCCTCTTCTCAGCGATTACGACCTCTTTACATTCCGCAACACGCTTTTACAACCATTGCTCCTGGAGGTGGTCGTTTCGAAACTGCTATCGGCTTCGATTTTTGGATCTACCGTCTTCTACAATGTAAACGTTCCTTGAAACGATGATTAAGCGCTTCCTGCTGATTGAAACCACGCTACAGCTAGTTTTTAATTAGTTCCAATAATAACAACATAAGCAACAAGAGACAGCAATATGCATAGCGTTCACTTACAGAAAAAAGTAATGTGGAATTTTCACGGTTTCACAGTTTGCACAGCAGCATTCAGCACTGATACTCTGCTAGTTCTTTTGTTAGCACTCAATTCTTCTGTTATCATACTTATTCTATCTTTTTAATTATTTTTTCCTGATTAGAATGTTACTCATTTGATCTTCCTATCTAAGAAAACCAGCAAAAAGGCCGAAAACGTCATTGACACATCGGTGATAATATGAATCACATGTGGCTCATAATATTGTTTAATTTACGACGCAGAGGTTCATTGTAATGTTGTTTGTAATTATTTTATAGCGTGTGGAGGTTAACGGATGAGAAACGCTCCGTTTAACACATAATGATTTACTAAAACCTTTCTCGGACGACTTTACTCGTCTGATTTAGATCCTGTGGTACGAACCAATATCCCTACTAACATACCGTGCTTCGCGAGTTATTAATAGTTTGTCATCGCTACATCGCTAAGCTAAAAAAGAATAAACCTCTCGGCATTGATTAATCCCTGAGGGTACGCCATGCATTCGACTTCATTACGTATCGTTGGAGGTGATTGAATGCACATCTGGCCTTTACAATGACTCGCGGTGGCCTGCGGATGTATCGAGCCAGTGCTGCTATTTTCGCAAACAAGTTTGGTACTAATTTTACCGACCCCGGTGGATGGAAAGCTTGGTGGGCCATTGGCACGGGAATCGATTCCACGTGTGTGTCGCAGTAGCACTTCCAACCACTGCGCCACACCCACCAAATGCGCTGTTGGATTTGCAAATTTTTTAAAAATTATATGGCCGGACCACGTTATCAGCATATTCCACCGTTTCTTTCACGCAGTTCGTTGCCCTGCATCCATCATTCACAAACGTTTTCGGATTTGAGTGGGGATTTGACCACCACAAGTGAACTTTGTTTTCCACATGGGTGCTGTCGAATGCTAACCAATTTGATTTTCGTTGGAATCCTGGGACGATACTGCCGCAGTGTTCATTACAGACCGCATGGCTTTTGAGATTGCAGTGCGCTTTCACCGGTGATTATTTTTCAACAGCAAGAGGTTGGTAGGGCGTGGTTTACTCGGGGCGGTGATCGAACCAAAGAACATGTCTTGCATGCGTTCTTGTCGGAACACTGCGCACTCCACGCCTCTTACATATGTCGAGGCAAAAATTTAACTATGTATTGAGGTATTTTAGATGAGCATAGTTATACGTAGTTAAGAAACTTATTCCTTTTTCAGTTTTTGTTCAATATCCTGACTTTTGTCCTTTTCAATTCATATAAAAGTTGGAATGTTGCATTACCCATATTACTTTAGTTACGTTAACTTTGTATCTAAAAACTTCTTAGCCTCCTAGTTAAACCTTTGGCTACAAGGAAAATGTTCTGCACTATTGCTCTTATTGGTGTGAGCCACGTCAATGAATTTTGAAAACTTTCCTTCCGCTATGACTTGATGATTGCTCTTCAATGGAAGATTTTCTTCTTCGCAGTGAATGGGCGGTTGTGAAGTTTTGTTTTCCGCAAATTTCTATCAGAAGTGAAGCAGACTATGAGCCAAAGTTACCCAGGTGAAACGATTAAGCACAGAAGAAAACTCATGCTACAGCAATGCCAATGTTGTAGCGTTAACAACTTCTCGTTTAGTTTATCATGCTTTTCGACTATGCAGGCGCTGCTATTCAGCATTGCGTGCGGAATGACCGCTTTATATCCGCATCGAAAAAGCGCGCTGATGAGAAAATCGTGCCCTACAAAGGCACTCTAAAAACTGGGCAGATAACACAAATTTAGCTAAAACGCTAAGAATAATATGACGAAGCTTAAAATAGTATGACGGCAATAATTCTAAATTTAAATCACGTACGACATTTTTATCCTACTAGAGAGAACCCTTCACTAAGCTGCTTGTAATAACTAGCTTTCGAAATCTCGCAATCCATCGTTACGTCAGCCATCGCAGTAGAACACATGTATTGGCTCATAAAGAGCACAAAAATCACTATCATTATGTTCAAGGCGGAAAAAGTTTCTTCTGGTGAATTCTTCAAGTGCCAAAGTAATGAGTGAACCCTCATTTTCTGCACATTTTCCAATCCCCGCTGTACAGTCTTCTCATTGAACACATCGTGAGAATCACAGCAAAGTCCTAGCCTTGACCTTACTCCGCTTTCCTATATTCTTTTTTATGTGTACAATTAGTTTGAGTAGACAATGGAAACGCGTTCAGGAATGTGAATTCAGACTAGCCAGAACAAAAGCGCCATTGCTTGTATAACAGTATTCGTAATATGTTGTTCGTACAATGAATTGTCCTCTACTCTACCGTCCTCCATGCTATTTGACTCTGTTTTCAAGCGCATATTTGAGTTTGCCGTCCGTTCAAAACCGTTCCAGACAACAGAGCACATAAATTAACTTTCGAGGACATATTTGAATGGAAAATCGTGCCAGTGTGGTTTTAGGATGATCGTCTTGAGCATCAACAACGACTGATCACGATACTGTAAATAGCGCGAAGCATTATGCACCTAACGTCTAGCCTCATGATCCACATCTGCACCCCTTGTACTCGAATTAATATCAAGGATATCTGGCGAGTTGCGTCTTAGTAGCGATATGAGTTTTTTTTCCAGTCGTTTGGAACCATGACGTGAACATGACCACAGAAGTTCGTATCTATTGCTTTACTTCTTCTATTACGACATTAAATGACAAAGTACTATGCTACTTCTAACCAATTGTTCTTTACGGTTACACCTCGTCTTTTTGTCATAATTTATTAAAATGTTGTTCACCAAACCTTTGAAATCTTTCGTCAGAAGTTTCCGGTGGTTCAACCAGATAACTACTTTTTTTGGAGTCGACGCGTTTGCGCCCAACTAATTGCCTTCCATTTATCATGAGACCCCTCACATCAACAGCAAGCGATCCAGAACCAACGTTTTTCACAATATGATTTCTTAGCGACTCTCTTTTTTAGCTTTATTATTTCAGCTGTCGAACTGGAGTCGTATGTCACTAAGTCCGTCGTTAGCTAAAAGGTGGTCTCAATGTACTTCATTTGCTATGGGAACCTGGAGCTTATAACATTTTGGTAAAAGATCTTTATTTCTACTGTTTTTGGCAAGAGGGCGACCACGAATTGATCACCGTGCCATGCATTGATATAGTTTTACTAATCACCGGGTATCCTGATTAAAATGCATGTTAAATACTACAAATTTTCTAGTCTTGAGGGAACACTACACAGGGTCCAAACTGAGACGCTGTTTTGAAGGTGCGCAGCTGTTTGTTGTCGTACAGAAGGTGGCAAAAACGATTTAAAAAAGATTCGATAAAAGATAGCGCTTCTTTATTCGTTTATCGTCGTCACCTCTGCTTGAATGCCTCTCTAAGTTTATCATTAACTGGCATGAATGAAATAAAGTGAATATCATAAGCTTTTGGAGACAAGACAGCGATTTTTTATTGCTCCTTTAAGTGAATCTATTCATGTACCTAAACGTTCTTCAGCAAGGTACTTTTTCTAACGGCGACCATTTCTGTCTGGCTTGCTTCATCTTGAAGGTGAATGCACGAGAACGAGTTTTCGTGATAGTCATAATTGCGAGAAACGTAGTTGTATGCACTTGCTGCTTGCCATCATGGTGTTGAACCTGCTTTTTCTTCCAGCTTCATCGTCGTTATTGCCTTTTCAACACGTTTGCGTCACGAAGTCGTAGCATCAATCAATTATAATAAACATCATCCTCTAACTGTTTTTCGCACTGTTGAACGATTGGCACGCTGTGCTCATGTGGTTTCTGCATCTTCATGTTAAAAGTCGTTTTTAAAAAAAACTTCTTTGCACATTTTCGAGGATTGACAGCGTTTCATCCGATATATTTTCATGGGTCGTTTGCTTAGTTTGTGCAGATCTCATAGAAGACGTGGCCTTCAATATGCACCAGAACCTACGACGAGCGTCGACAGGAACTACAGAATCAGCTTCCGTTTTTTTTTCATGCTAGAACATGGTAAAGTGCCCTGAAAGTATTCTCTCTTTGATGAGCTTACCCTATCCAGCTGAGCTTGTCCTGAAAGTGTTGTGTGCCAGATAGACTGTGGAGGAAAGACAGATCGTGACTGAAACGGCGAAATCGGGATAGTAGAGGAGAGGCAGACAAACACGAGCTTCGTTGCACGCAGCATCGAATTTCACTTGTGTGTAACTGCTGAGAGAGGTCATTGCATAATTTTGTCCAGTTTCCCTGAATACTGTGTTTTTACTTTCTCCTATGAAAACTGCTATAAGTTGTAAATCCTGCTTGAGTGACAGTGATCTTTTACTTCGTCACTTTCCAACCTCAGTATCGCCTCCGAGAAAGCTGCTCACGTTGAGGTGCAAGCTTGATAAAAATCTTTGACAATCTTAAATTTCGGCCTGGACTCCTTAAAAATGACAAAGAATTGAAGAGAATTCTTGTTGAATAAATGAATCCTGGAAATTCGTAAGGCTTGCTGGTAACTGTGCGTTAAACCACATACCGTTGGAAGTAACATGAATTCCTTTCCTCCGCTAATGCTACTAAACTCTTTTTCTCGTTGATTAACGACATTTCCTCTTCATTCTCAAAAGTGACTCATCACAAGTGATATTTTTTCATTCTACACGGCGCCGTCTATCTACTGTGCGGATCTTCGATCTTCTTGCATTCGATTCGTTTGCTAGCATATACCGCCCACAAGGTTCACGTGTTGTTTCAGCCGCTGCTTGACGATTTCATCTTTCATATGAATGCCGTAGAATGCTGGTAGAGTCAGTTCTCTTTGCAATCTTAGAAATATCCGGGTTAAGGCGTCCCACGTGGATTGGAGGAGAGCGTTGGGACGGAGATCGAACTGGTGCCATTGCTTCCTGATCGACGGCACTACTAAAAACTGCGCTATTTCCGCACCAAAAATAATAATATTATTAGTAATATCATAATATGAGAATAGGTGACCAAGCAGTTTGGTCTCTCATAAAAAGTAAGTCGTTTCATAATAAAATCGCTGTCGGTCGCGAGTCACTAGTTTTAATAACGTTTTAATCTCTACTGCTTGTTTTTTTTCGAAATTCTATCTCGACTATTCTACTGATCAAACTTTGGAGTAGCACAATATTGTGTTAGCTTCCCAATGTTTCTTTATTTGTTTCTAAATGAACACCTACTGCACTCGTAATCCCGTTAATCAACGAGGTCTCTAACTCGTGCGGATCCATCGAATTCTCCAGTGGCCCTCTCGAGCAGAAGATTTCGACAGTTAGTTTCTTTTGCCAGCAGGAGAAGGACATTTCTAGTATTGGGCGCTTACCTTTACTGCTTTTGTCGATGAGATGGTCATAGGCCGCTAACGTTACCATGACATTCCTTTGTTTCAAGCATTTTTCCGAAGAACAATATTCTCATTAGCTAAAATAGACCTGCTGGGTGAAGAATCTTCACTACGCGTCGTAGTTATATCTTCAGAATTACAAGGTAATGAAGGATAAGGGACCAAGCCTTAGGCCTTGTACGATCCCTGCGGGATGGCCATACGCACTTCTTCATTGAGAATGACTGGATGCATATTTGGCTTGCACAGTGCCTTGTGGGGTCTTCCGATGTATCATGTCAGGGTTGTTATCCTTTGATGAAAGTCTGGCGGTACTAAGTTGACGACCTCGAGAAACATAAAGGCTGGACGAGGCGGTGGGATAAGATAGAACCAAAGTCCACGTGTGTATTGCAGGAAACATCTAACCACTGTGCTTCTTACGCTACCACACGATGTGACAGTGGAATGAAGCTCAGGTGATATATCAGTTAAAATTTCTCCCATAACTCCTATGGTGGTTTTGGCCTTGAATGATGAACATTTAGCACAGATATCACTTCTTTTCCGCTTATCTTGAAATATCTGTACGCTATAAATCTGTTGTCTATTAGATAGAATCGCCGACTTCTTTTGTTTGTGAAAAGCCGCACAAAGGTAGAAATTTGATTTAGTGGTGCACAACCACCTTCATGCCGTTTTAATGCTTGAGAATGACGTAGTTGTGGCATTTACCTACATTAATCACCGGATATTTGTTGAATGTTGAACGAATTTGGACCTATTCCACACAACGCATCAAAACAGCAGCGAAGTTTCTGTCATAGTCATCCACAATGCATGAATTGGTCGCTAGTCACAGGTTGAACACTTCTTTTCTTTCACTCAATTCCTGCAAGGGAATTTCCATTAATCGAACACCTAGTCCTTCTCTGACAGGTTCATTTCGTCCATTAACGTTTTGCCAAACATGACACTTTCTTGCGCATTTTTCTTTTTTTTTTCATTCTTCTCCAGTAGGGTAAAGAGCGGTCATAAATAACGCCTTGACGCTCACCTTTGTGCGCTGCTGGACTACGGGTTATGTAGCAGATCGAAGTTCTAAATAGGGAAATGATGGTGGCAGATTTGAATTTGTCGCTCTACACCCGGCAGTCATTTTAAAGTGTTTGGAATAAAGACTGAGAGGCGGTGGTAAGCAATTTATCATCGAGAGTTTTCCCGTTCATTACTCATAACTTCAGATTTCCGCGCGGACAACATTGCTTCCCGATTTTTCTTTTGTTTACTTAGTTTCTCTCAAACTCTTCCTTGGAGTTCAAAGACACCTTTATTTCAATGGTGTTCCAGAGTTGAATTTTTTCTTTAATTGCGTTTTCCAGCTATCACATTTCTGCAATACGAAAGCGACTTTTAAGCTGTTCGTGATCCATTTATGGAATGGAATGGAATGGAATGGAGTGGAGAACGAGCTAAGAGACAGAGTAATGAGTTGTCAGCTATATGTCACTTACTTTTTTCAATTGGTAGTTGGATTAATATGTTATACAACATTTTTATAAGCCATTTAATTAGGTAGATGTAATTAGTGCTACTTAGTAACTACTCGTACTACTAATTTCTGCTAAAAAATCATGGAAGTCTCTTCGAAATACCTCGGATTTTCTGGACTAAGATTGAACGAAACTCAAAATGTAAAGGCTAGTAGTTTAGACAAAAAGTTAAATTTAAAGTAAGTTTTGGCTAAATTTCGAGTGTAGTACGGAGGAACTTCAGGTCTTGCTCAGTTGAAAAAATCAATTGAGAGACCGGAGTTTTCTCACTGTTTCGACTTCCTATCGTCATTTATCTATTCTATGATTGGATCAGTGGATGAATTCGTCATATTCCTTTTCGACGGTTGAAAGGTTGGCTTGTCTGCTAGTGTTTTTGCTTATTTTGTATTGATTCAATTCGGGAACGCTTCACAGAAATTGGATTTCGACAGCGTTCCCTTTATTCATAAGTTTATTAGTGACAGAAGCTGTCACATTTGTAATTGATGTCGTATTCATAAACGCTCTGTAACGCGGCGATGTCTCATCTTTAAAGGTACATTTCTCATCTGTCGCCCTTAATGCATCCGTTTCCACTCTTTTTTTTAAGAACTGATTGTCACTGCTGGAAATTAACCATGGGAAGTCGTTTTGCAATGCATTTTGCAGTCTCATGCTCTTTTTCGTTTAATTTGTTCGTTTTCGCCACATGTCAGTTGTCCAGTTTCGATAACGTGTTCTCTTTAAATGTGCTTTCAAATAATTTTAAATTTGTGTGTGTGTGTGTGTGTGTGTGTGTGTGTGTGTGTGTGGTGTGTGTGTGTGTGTGGGGTGCCATCTTTTCACCTGTGATTTTATCATCTACCGACGATTATGTCCGGATTAGATGATTATATTAGTGTTCTTACGACATATCTCTAGTTTTCCATTTGATAAGAGTGACTTGCCCATCTTATGTTAAATGTTGATTTACACTCTCATCGCTGAACTATGTATTATCCGTTTCTATTATTCTCTCACAACGGCCCTCTTTTCCTGCTGTGTCATATTTACGTATTTCCACGGTGACACAATACATCGAAGGAAAAGCCTCACTGAATCCTAAAGCGTTTACTCTCCATCGATTTGCGCAATAAATTTGAGACAGCTAGCTACCTATTCTCCCACCATTTTTTTCCATTTAAAGCTGACGTTACAGATGTTTCGCAGCATTGTATTATCCGCATGTATATCTTCTTGCTTGGCCGTGACATGCTATGACTGTTACAATACCGGCCCGAACCATGAAACCTGTACCAGGGATAGGAAGTGCTCAGGGCTCGCCTGTGTAATCTGTATGTCTTGACTTCTTTTATTTTTAATTCACTTTTATATCTTCATTGCTGAAATCATTAGTTATGCAGACGTTTCATGTGTTTTGAGCGTCTTCAGCCGTCAATTATTTTGCGATTACTCTAGTACTACCGATCAAAATATTAGATGGCCGAGTCATTTGTTCACATAGGAGGTTAAAAATACTCGTTGTCTCTCGCAACGAACTCTGCGCGATATTCGCTTAAAGTCCACGTACCCTTACACCGGAATCCTCCGCTGGGAATCCATTGTTGTAGGGTGACGAAACAAACTACGGTGTCATTGGAGTGACCAAAACAGGACACTGTCCACTAATCGTTTTGATGATTCTGCAAAAGAAATATTCCTTGTAACAGTAAAATAGCGACTGTCCCTAACAACAAGATTTCAATCATGAAAGTTCATTGAACAACCAAAGACTCGGATCAGACATTACGATTATAAGGATTTTTATCGATTCTAGTTTTCATAGACTTTTTCCTCATGTCCCTACCCCAACAAACGATGAAGCCCAGATTTCATACTCGATTGTAGGAGAACATTTATAAATCTCTAAAGTAAGATCCACAGATTAAGATGAAGTGAAATTGAAATAGGATGAGTTTTTGAGATCACAGCGACTTAGACCATTGGTGGCGAATTTTCATCAAGCAACGTGTCTGTTGTTTGGAACTTCCTAAGGAAACAGATAATCGCATCTTTCGTGTTGGTTGTCTTTATGCACGAAGTAGATAGTGCAGCAAAATTCAAGAAACCATATCTCAAGGTTATCGTAAATTGTGGTTTTTGAAATGCCTTTAGCTGGGTTTTAGGATGGTAATATTGTAGATAACAGAGATTATTGGCACTTCCAGCTTATCCAGCACTTTCACAATGACTCAGTGTTTTTCTTCATGATCAAACCCGAGGTTAGTATTGTAGCATTTATTAGTAGACAATAGTTTTTGACGTTTCGACCGTTTGACTTTCTTCAGAGCCTGGAAAGATCAAATTGACATGCAATCTACTCAGCAAAACACTTTCATAACCTCAGCAGATAAAACTTATTGTACAATTCTGGATTACTGTAATAAACAGGTTCTTTTAAACCGCAAGGAGGAAGGTTTTGTAGTGACGCGTGACCTAGCGGCACGGCGCAGGGTGATTTTTTGACCTGAGCCACGCACATTCCTTTTCCATGGAATAAAAGTGGGTGTTTAAAAGAAGCTGTTAATTATGTAAATGCAAATTCATGTGTTAAGTCTTATCTGATAAGGTTATGAAAGTGTTGGGCTGAGTAGATCGCATGCTAATTTGACCACTCCAGGCTCTGCAGAAGGCGGAACTCTCCGAAACGTCAGCTATTGTGTGGTAATAAATTCTGTGGTACCAACGTCGTGTTTACTTATTGAAGAAAAACAGACTGTCAATCAATGCTGAGTTTAATAGAAAGCTGCTCTTGGGTTCAGATTTTCACGATTGGATAAAAAGGATAGAGCATAAAGTTCTCGGCGTTGATCCCTGAGGGATGCGCCATGCATTTGATTTCATTAAGCATTGTTGGAGGTGATTTAATTTATATGTGGCCTTTACAATGACTCGCGGCACCCCACCAATCTATCGAGCCAGTGCTGCTATCTTCTGATACAAGCCTGGTACCAATTTGCCGACCTCGGAGAATGGAAGGCTTGGTAGTTTGGGCCACGGGCATCGATCCCAATGTGTGTTGCAGGGCGCCTCTGACCACTGCGCTACACTTGTCACCGTAGCGCCAAAAAATTGGAGACTTTAACAATCACTGAAAGATGTCATTTCTATAGACGTTCTAGTTAATACGCCAATATGGAAACGTACGAGCCACACATTGTAATCAGGTTGTAGAACTTTGCGGAAAGGCGATAAAAATGATTTAGGAAAAGGAAGAACAACACTAGTAGCTGGAGCTGCAGAGGCTTGAAAAAACATTCGCAAGACTCCAAAATTTGCCAAATAGTCATGGATTAAAATGATCACCTTTCGACATCTAGACATGGCAGTCACCACCTCCAGAATGGTAGTGG
The DNA here is from genome assembly GCA_009735665.1 of Angiostrongylus cantonensis. Lineage (NCBI taxonomy): Eukaryota > Metazoa > Nematoda > Chromadorea > Rhabditida > Metastrongylidae > Angiostrongylus > Angiostrongylus cantonensis. Next base: position 563,985 of record MQTX01000144.1, on the reverse strand, counting down.
AGATTATCATTCACGACATTTACTTTTTTTTGTAATCCAAGATCCAGGGCACCCAGCTAGAAAGAGCCCCTAGGCGTGGTTTCCCGGAATGTCATGAAGGTCGAAATTTACGAAGATCTTGAAGGGTGGGAAGGGAGGAACTGGGAGGAGCATACTCCTTGGGAGGGACGAAAGCATTCGTAGAACGACCATGATCGATTCGACATTTCCGCAACGCTACGTGGTCTGCTGGGGAGTGCGGCTGCCCAATCGTGTAGAGGTTCAACTTGCGCAACTGAATAATGTAGAAATGTGCTGCTATTTTATTGCCCCTCTAATAGATTGTCTATGGCACTGAAAGTAATTTTGAACAGTATGAGTAACAATAAGAAGTTAATGAGTAGCAAGAGATTACGCTGCGCTACATCCTCCTTTATTTATTTGTAGTGATAACGGGAGTTATTACCAGTGTGAAAATTGGCTTCCGGCTTCCTGAAATGTCCAGTTATCTCAGTGATCTTTTGGAAGAATAGAATGCGTTTCGTGTTCAGAGAAATCCGAGAACAGTGAATGCAAAAAGTGCTACCGGCAAGAAAGAAAACGGTGATCGGAGATATGATGTAGTCAACCTTTGAAAAGACGGCGAGAGAACAGATCGGAGAACAAAACGTAGGAGATCGTTTGCAGAATCATTACTTTGATTAGTTGTGACTGTCGAGTGAGTGCAGGTTCAGTATAAAACTGCACCAATGGGTGTGATGTTGTTTGTCCACGAGGAAAATCCCTTCGCGTTTAGCCTTTGTCGCTAAGAGAACTCGTCCACCAACGCATTCTCCCTAGCAGTCCATGCATGCGTTCTCATCGCATGCTTCCTTTGCCGACCATGCGCTCTCCTATTTCTCTTCCAGTGCAACATCAAATACAAGAGATACATACCAGTGCGTTCTTGTCGAGTATTAGACATAAATTTTACATTTGCAGATGACACTGGCGACGACAAGAAGACCATGACTGCGTTTTGTCTATTGGCTATGGGAGGTTTGTAGAGGTTTTTTTCCATCGATCTGTCATCTAAAATGAAAGGGAGAGAACCGTTATGCCACTGAATTGAAACAGTATTTAGTTTAGCTTTTTAAAATCTTTTCTGCTTTCTCTGTTTGCCGTTATTGTTTTCGTTCATGAAAACGCATCAATATTTCGTCTTTTGGCCCGTAATAGTTTAACCTGATTCCTAAATAGTGTAAAATGTTGTTTCCGGAAGAAAAACCGCTGTTTCCTACATTTTTGAAATTATTTTTTTTTCGAACCATCGATGGGTCTGCTTCTTTGGACAGACAGAACCCATTTTGGAAAGAACTTTAAGACGAAAAGTAGACGAGCTTCAATCAGTACATGGAATTTTTCTGTAATGGCTGACATTTGATGGGGCAAATGCTTCGGCTTCGATTTTCTTTCGTCAAACAACGCAAAACAGAAACCGTTCAGGCGTGAAATTCAACAGGACAGACAGCTGCTGGTTGGATCCGGATGGTCCTGGACGACATTGTATATGCTATTCAGATTTCTGCAATCATCTCATTGGTACGGCCATAGAATTTTTTAATGGTACCTCATTAGAGTCCATTATAAAGAATATTTTTTAAATCTATGATTTATAAAATGAACATATTACGTTACTGATGTATGAAACTTGTGAAGTATTTCATGGAATATGAGATAGCTGGTTCACCTATTTCAATATGTTTATGGTGTTTTCTTAGGGAGGATTCCGAGAAATAACTTCCGTTTTGCCAGTGGAGTGAATGCTTCCATTCAACCCTTAGCTCGCGTGTTCTCCATAACGATTAATACTGTGCCACGTTTCAGTTTAATCTGTGATTTAACAAGGTCTTTAAAGCGCTCCTGTAACCGTGGGTTATAAAAATGAAGATAGGGACTGGGAAAAGCTCTCGGGCATACATTCGACTTCATCAAACATTGTTAGAGGCTCTTGAAGGCATATCTGGCCTATCCTCGTGGTGGACTATCGATGTATCAAGTCGATCCTACTATCTTTCCAGAGAGGCTTGGTACCAATTTGCCTACCACGAAAAGATGGAAAGCTTTGTGAGCTTGGGTCGCAAGATCGAAGCCCATGTGGTATTGCAGGGCGCCTTTAACCACTGTGCTATAAACGTCTACCTGAACTCGTAGAAACGAATATTGTTAAAAGAGTTTAATTGGAATGTCTGTAACGAATTTTGGAGAACTTACCATCAACGACTAAAGCATATTTTTTGTTCATCACACATATCTGCGATTTCAGATTTTCTTCATTCCGAATCTTTTACAGAGCTTCAGTTCTTTCTTCTATGTCTCATGATTCAACTTCCATACTTCGTAATTCGATATATGTAGTGCCAAAAAGGAGTCATAATATTCATAAATGGTTTTAGTTTTGCTTTATTTATTAGAGATTTCCTGTTCAGTTATCAATATCAGCTGGCAAACCGTTTATCTTCTTCTGACTTGTGAGGACGCCAGTAAATTCTTCATTTGTCCTCGCTGTCATATTTTTTTTCTAGAGCTCGCCTGAATAATCTTGACTATAAGTTGGTGCTGTTCTTTCTGCGTGCTTACCATCTCGCCGTATCTTGTCGCTATGGGCTCTTGTTCGGCCGGTGCTGTTAAGACATACGATCACCTTATCCTCGACATCTTGTCGTAGACGACCGTGTTTTTGATTTTTGATAGTCGTTTTGACCGGCACACGCACTGCCGAAAACGTATTATACAACGCTGAGTGTCTTTTCTTCTTGCTTAGATAGGATTCGTGTTTATGTACGTCGCCACAGAAAAAATCGAATGTGTATTGTTTTTGTCTTGTCTACAACATTCTTGGTACTTCTTATGAGTTCACAAGGATGTTCCTTTCGTCCTGATCCGCTCTCTCTGTCTCAGTTTTTCATCATATGAACTGCTTGACTCCTGTTACACATAACAGCTCGAGTACTTCTACTTAATCTGAATAAGGCATCGGAGCTTTTTTCATTTTTTGGAGATCAGGCCCAATACTAATTTCCCCATAAGTGCTATCGTAAACGACCACCGTTTATTCCACCTGGCTACTGCTTAGTGTTATAATAATGATGTCATTACGTCACGAAACAGCTGCCGGCCATAAACCTTCACTCCTTTGTCATCCCATTCCATTTCTCTTACGGTGTTTTCTGGGGTGGCAGTAAATGTTCAATTTTACCAAGATTCCACCGCATTGTTAGACCTATGTTTTTACATTAATGATACCGTTATTATAGAATGCTGAAATTCTGGTCTTGGAGATATTGCGTAGAGTCCAAGGATCTGTGGAGAGCATGCTCTTGTGTATCATCTAAATTAATCTGTTCGTAAAAAAACACGAGACGCAGCGCATCCAAAAATTTGCTGATCGTTGTCCTTGTCGAGTTCGTTTTTAATAGGAATACCAACTCTGACTAAGAAAGCCATTTTTCAAATTCAATCTTTATTTGCGCAATTATGCAAAGATTATACGATGGCAGAATTCTGATGGTGCATTACTTTTCAGGCAGTCAACTATTGCTTCAAGCTCGTTTCTTGAACAGGAATCCATTTCTTGACTACGACGATCGCGTTGAGAAATCCAAAATTGTAAGTAATTACTGAAAGAAAGTTCGGACGTTTACGATTAAAAAGATGTGATTCAACACCGGCTTTGACAATCTTCGTCGTTTACGTGCCAACATCAAACTATGACGAAGAAGAAGTCGAAGCGTTCTACATGGACTTGGAGAGGTTCTACAGAGAAGACCATACATTCTTCAAGGTAAATATGAAGTTTTGCCTAACCGATGTCGCCGTTGTCCCAAAATTTTACACGGGATCAGACCACCGTCTCCTTCGTGCAAGATTCTATTTTTCGCGGAAAGGAGAAAAAGCCGCTAAATTCAAAAACCGATGTCCCAGAACCACCTCAAACTAGGACTTATTCAACTCATTAGTGGGCTGTTGGGAAGATGCCGTTGTCGACAAAATCGACGAGGAATACGATGAGCTCATTCAACATTTTCACGTTAGCGCTATGAAAGCTGAGAGCTCGAAGGTCACCGAGAGACGTATGTCTCAAGAAACTCTCGAGCTAGTACGCCACTGTGGAATCGTACAACATGCAAGCAATACCGCGAACTAAATTCCGAGCTTGCGAAACAGTGAGGACAGGCGATAAAAGACGATCTTGAAGAGAGAAGCGCAACAGTGATGGTCGAAGCTGCAGAGGCTGGCAAAAGCATTCGCAAAGCCCGCCGAAGCTTTGCCAATTAGAAAAACAAGATGATTGCACTCCGACGCCCAGACGGAACAATAACAGCGTCCAGAAAGGCAATGGAGAAAATCATCTACGATTACTACTCAGATCTTTTCGATAGCCACGTCCACCTCCCGTCTTATGAAATTCCTTATATGCCTTATGTTTTTGCTAGTATTTAACATTTCCTGTGTTTTGCCCTTGGTTTTTTAAGAAGAGAAAGATGAGCAAGCAGGACGAAAGTTTGAGGTCTTTTGAAATTAAGGGCTCATAAATAAGGACTTCCTCTTGTCATCCTCTGATTGGAGCCAAACCATCCCTTTTCAGACTGGCAGTGATAAATCAAGTTCGCTAGATGACGCGTATCGAGAAATTGAAATTGCCGAGCTCCGAACTGTTGGAATTCCAAATGAAGACGGTAGGACTATCTTCTACAAAATTAACATTTTGCTCCATGAACTCTGCGTAATAAGTAATAATAACCAGGAGGTTAAGCACAACATTTCACTCATATTAACCTAAAACTAATAGCTGGTTTCCATTTTTTTTTTCATACACAAATCTTCATCCTACACGACAGGCTTGTTCTGCCCCACGTAAAGTTTACTTGGTCGACAAATTCTCACAAGGGACCTAATTAGTTTTCTACTGTGATTTCTCAACAGAAAGTCGAAGCAGTGCTCAATCTCTGAAAATTTTTTTTCTAAATGACCCACCATCACATCTGCTGTGCGAATCCTCGCCCTACTTGCATTTGATTCGTTTTCCTACGTTTCATTGTCCGTAGTGCTTTTCGAACACTTCCCACGTTGTCCTGCTTGACGAATGCATCTTCATTGCGAATATCGTAGAACGCCCATCGAGTCAATTTTTCTTTCAATCTTAAGAGCCGGGATAAGACGTTCCCACGTTGATTGGAGGAGAGCGTTGGGAGCGGGATCGAACTGGTGCCATTGCTTACTGATCGGCGGCACCACTTACCACTGCTCAACCCACCTTTTATTTCAGCTCGGTTGGATTCGATGTCGACTTGTGTCGGTTACGTCGGTTGTGATGTCTTTTATGTCGGTTAAGAAAAAGCTTGCTTGTATTTCTATGTCTGTGTTAAGCAAACTATTAGTTAGGAGAAAAGTAGGGTGAAAAAGCTCTGCGTAGAGAAATAGGTAACTGGAAGGAGAGCGCATTAGATGCAAAACACCTCGTTTGCTTTGCTTCCCATACATGCAATGCTTACAATGAATATCTCGCGTATAAGGTTCGGGGATTCGTCTCCCGGCAGGGTCTCCTAAGCTAAGAATGATTCCGGCGTTTCCATCAGGAAGCCTAGCTATGAGTAAATCAATACCAGGACCTACCACCGTCCTGGTATCAAAGTTGCATAGTGGCAAATGTCCCTCTGATCCACAAGGGCTACGACTGCACGTGGTGGTGAAGATTTCGGGATTCCAAGGGCCACAATGGAACTTTACAGGAACCTTTGCTTAACAAGCAACTCTCCGAAAAGTTATGATTATGCTGGAGCCCGCACCACCAGTGAGGACAGAAGGCTCAAGTATCAAGTATCAAGTAGTAATGTTAATATATGTGCTTCTTGATCAGTTACATATTTATGCGTTAAAATTCTGTACACATCCACATCGGTATCATAGAGTTTAGTTTTCTGTAGTTTTATGATTTTCACTTTTAACCAGTATGATAAAGACGACTTGTATTTACAGACCTGGTCCCAATTGACCTCAGTGAATACGATCGAATGCTGGATCAGGTAAGTGCTGTTTCGACTCTGTACCATTGAAAATCTCGTGCTCTTGTATACAAGGGTAATTTTTCCTACTGCCTATTATTAACGTATCTATCACAATGATTTTTATCTGTAAATGCTTTATATACCATTTTTAAGCGCAAACAGCTATATTTAGTTAACGTTTTTGCTTCTACACTAGTTTTCACAGAATACGAAGCCAATTGAATAAAAATCCAAGTGCAAATAAGCTAGAGCCATTTTTTAAGTAAGCCAGGCTTGGAAGTGGGCCCGTCGAAAGCGCTCTAAATCGCCTTCAGAAGTTCCACCTTATAGATGAGGATTATGTAAATGAGGAGATCTGACTTGTTGCCATTGACAGTGACTATTTGCCAATTGAAGCCAGATCTGTGCCCAACGCTTTGACAGCCTGCAAAAGAGCTACATGTTCTTCGAGAATAAAAAACAGTTATGGAGAATCATATCATTCAAAGTAAGAAGAAAATTCTCAACATTCCATTTGAATCGAACGAAATGCCATATGTTAATCATTGAAGTCAGCACTCTGTCTTTTTTGCAATATAAGCCATCCGTTCCTCAATGACATAATCATATTAGCCTAAAGATGGACTCTGCACCATAAGCGACGTTGTTCTGTTTAGTGAAAAAACTAGGTAGCGCCGTTTTGACAAGTGTGAAACAAATAGAAGATGTGACGACGTCTTTCTTCTTGGCAGGAGGAATCATTATGGCTTTGAACTCTAACCATTCCTATTCATAACAGAATTATGATTAGAAATCACAATGTCGTCAGTTTATATCTGCTGTCCACTATTTTTTAATAGGAGTGTAGAAAGGATAAAGGACAACGTATTCGGCGTTGATCAATCCCTGAGGGATGCGCCATGCATTTAACTTCATTAAGTATCGTTGGAGGTGATTGAATGCATATCTGGCCTTTACAATAACTCGCGGTGGCCTACCGATGTATCGAGGAAGTGCTGCTATTTTCGTAGACAAGTTTGGTACTAATTCTACCGACCCCGGTGGATGGAAAGCTTGGTGGGCCATTGGCACGGGAATCGATTTCACGTGTGTGTCGCAGTGGCGCCTCCAACCACTCCGCCACACGCGTCCCTGCAGGAGGGTATTGTGTGAAATATAACCATAATGATGCTGCGACTTTATACCATAGCTTCCTCGTTAATGGATGATTGCTGATAGCACCTGTATTTCAATAACACAGCTGAGAGAAAGACGAAACGAAGGACTCGCATGGTATGGAGGTGAACGCATAAGCCCCCCAGAAAGGGTAATAGCGTGTTCGGTTCCCACCGCAGGCACTAGTAGTTCGGAGTTTTGCAAATATCACAGCATCATTATGGTTTTCACTAGAAAATTTGCAAAGTGCACAAGAAACCGAAGTGTCTGCAGTTGGAATTGATCAGTTGACCTGTTCTGTTGCAGTAGAACTTTGTGTTTCACGTATGGTTATTTAGGAGTTTGTTATATAATGAGGTGACTAGTTAATCTTACTTGTCGCAGCTATTACCAACGGATGATCACTACTGCAAATCTTAGGGAATCTTCGTTAGCAAGAAAGTACTCTCCAATTAAGAGGCAGTCAGAAAGGTTCTTGGAAATTTTATCTGTGCCAGTGGTTCAATTTTTTTTTTTGATAAATGGAACATCTAACACTGATCCACATTAGCTAAATTGACTGCAATGTTTTTTTACTTGACAGTTAAGCCGAATTTTTGAGAAAAAATCATTATAATGATGCATTTGTGGCATGGCGTCTACCAAGACGTCTCAGGGTCAACGCACTCAGCGATACCTGCAATTGTGTTGTGTCGTTAGCTCTAATAAGGTGCCAAGAAGTGTGCTACCGATTATGGATGTTCTGGGAAAAAAGCCACTGAAATAATTTTCTTCCACAAAAGTCAGTTTTAGTTTTGAAATTAACAAATTAAAAAATGAATTATGGATAATAACAAAAATAAATAATAAATCATAATAAAAAATGAATAAAAAATAATAAAAAAATAATTAACTGAACAATAGAAATAGATTTGGCGGTAAATTTTTCTTCACCTTTCGTTTCTTAATGATGAGCTTGAGTACTGGTGGTTGTTTCAGGAAAACAGCTCTTCCACCTCCCGTCCTCCGTCTTTAGTGATGATGACGTTAACGCTAGCAACATCATTGGCACGTTTTATCGCTTGTATATAGTCTTCTACTGAACTATTCCAATCGTTCAGTTGTCTCTCGGTTGTCTAATGGCACATATCTTTGAAACGAAGCGTTAAATGTGACATAAATTGAGCTGAAATCTCGATGATCTTGTCTTTATAGCCCATATGACTGTGATATTAATAGATGGTTCTTAGAAAATTCTCATCGTAAGCATATTCCACTTGTGTCCTTTTATCCTACGCGCATTGTCCGGGTCATGTCTATTGGTAAACTATTTCTTAGACGGTGTAAGGGACTTTTGCATTGTAGTTTTTGAATTTTTTACTCAAATTCACGTGGGAGTCTCAGTCACTTTGCACATTCTCAAGCACTATGCTGAAGATTGGTTGTTCCGTTTTTATCATTATTTATAGCTTTGTAACATAGAGATAAATGTTTGCTAAGATATTACAGAGTTTAAGAGTTAAGATAAATTTTCTAAAAACTGTTGTTTAAACGTTTTCATTGACATACGAATACTTGATACTTGAAGCGTGATATATGAACGGTCCGCTCTCACTGGTTGTGCGAGTACCTGCGTAACCATCATCACTTTTCGCAGATTCGTTGGTAGAGCCATTATGGTTCACTGGAATCTCGAGGTCAGCCTGGTCAAAGACTACTCCAGATCACCACCACCACCACAGACAATCGCATTCCTTGTGGATCTGGGGGTGATTTTCCACCATGCGACATTGATACCATGATGGTGGTAGATCCTTGTATCTGTTTATTCTTAGCTAAGCTTCCTGATAGAGATGCAGGACTTATTCTCGGCTTAGGAGACCCTCCAGAGGGTACGAATCACGCCGCTGTACATAGTAGTCCGACACTCAGGAACACCTCCCAGAGCAACCGTTGGGAAGGACGCACGGATATAAAACGAAATCACAAAGACCAGCGCATATGAACACAGGATGGCGAAATTTTTAAAAGCGGTTCGTAGTGAGCATGGGAGTTGCCTTGCTAGAAACTCGTCTACACCAGGTCCTTTCGAAGATGATCCATTTTTCTAGAAGAACATGAGAAAGATATCCAGCTAGACATGGGACCCTGGTACTGGAGCCTTTCTGTCATTGGTCACGTCCTTTTGAGAAGAGATCCCTCTTCTTTCACACACCGTTGTGTCATTACTCTGTACTGGACCCGTTGATCGTCTACTTGTGTGGGGATTCAGTTCAGTTATATAATGGGGACGAGGAGGGCTCCCGAAATTACTTTCTCGTATAGCTGAAAGATAGTGGAAAAACCGGTTGAAGATAGCAATCTCATGGATGGCTCGAAACATCTCTCTGCACTTCACAACTCAAAAAAGCAAAAAAAACCAACAACGATGCTGAAAGAAACGCAGAGCAAGAGGCTCCGCAGCGCAGTGTGTAATGCGCGAGCCCCCGGAAAGGGAAATCGTGGTTCGATTTGGCCAGGGGCCCAAGTTATGCGACTATCTCGGAATCGCTGTTGCTGATTTCGTACAATACCCTGCTGTGAAAATTGCAGTAGGCAATAAATAAAAGAGTAAGAAAAAACTTCGCATTAGACCACCACTGCCACTAGAATTTTCCTCAGAATAGAAGAGCGTAGAAGATTAGTCCTACTACAACACGGCTAACACACATGATAGCAAAGTTCTGCAGATGTTGGACCTGCAACAGGCTTAGAACCACCTTATGCAATGATGTGAAATTAGTAGGGCAAAAGTTCTAACCGTTTCGTGCCACCACCGTGTGAAACTCCGAAGTCACTGTTCGAGAAAAACGGCTAGGCTCTATGAATTTCGAGTTGTCATAGAAAGCAGTACTCTCACCTGATATAATATTTTTTTTAAAAGAAAAAAATTGTAAGCCAGTGAAATACGTTGCGTATGGTCATCCTGTCGAAGGATACTTTGCAGAGAAATCTCCGTAACAGTTACCCGATTTACTTGAGCGGTTTGTCTTGAATGGTTGTGCAGAGTGCAGTACAATTTTTACTCGCTTCTCGCCGCACAATCGTCATCCGTAGTGGCAATCTGTTCCGAACATGATGACAACCGTGAGGCGCATTACGTAAACCTGAAATCATTGTCGTCCGTGCGTGAAGACTGTTGACGTTAGCTACGTACATGTCTATCCATTGCTAGGGTGGCCTACCAAGAAGATTCACTTGGCGTCCCGTCCACTGTACCATCTGTAGGTCGACACAACTGTGTTTCGTTGCCGTTGTTTATTCCCCTGGATCCCGAGGATACGACGGGTCTCAAAGATCTAAGCTATACGTTCCCGCTGAACGTTGTTAGCGCGGTTAAGTTTCACAAGGTATTGTTCAAGCGCTCTGTGGGTGGCGAGAAGATTTCTTGTCGTAGCTGAAGACTTTCCCATATGAGGGATCTCGAGCCAGTTAGTCGCGAGGCTACGTGGCGCGTCCCCAGGTGGTGGATAGGGGGTTAATTACGGACCAAAATCCACCTTTGTTTCCCTGAGACGCAGGTGGATCTAGGGGATGGAATCCCTTTTTCTGCTGCGCCGATTTGACACATACTTTCTGTATTAGCTAGGCATATTCATGCATGTGTGTGTGAATGCGTTTTCGCTTTATGCGGATTGTATTATACGAGGCAATTCGGACAAAAGCCTGCTATCAAGTGACCACGAAGGATATGGGAGGCGGTTAGGAGTCGCCTCCAACAAATAAGCTCCATGTCCACTCTGGGAGAGCCTGGCAAGCTACCCGTGAGGATAACCAGCCCGCACGTTTATAGCCCAGCAAGCTATACGTGAGTATCAAATATGCTAAACACAGTAAAAAAACGAGCCTCATTCCCCTGACCCCGAAAGAGCCCCCAATTTCGCAGCGTTGGGTAGGACGAGTACGGAGAGGCTAGTAAAATCTCAGGGCCAATGGAAGCTGTCTGGATTAAGAAGAACCATGGTGACGATCAGCACCTACAATGCACGTACACTTGCATCCGAGTCCACGATAGAAGACTTGCTCATGCAAGCAAGAATGATAAGGTACAACGTCATCGCTCTGGCCGAGACGAGACGACGCCACCCATCCAACGCCGTCTATGACGCTGGAGAAAAACTGTTCCTCGGAACATGCGACAGTAGAGGAGAAGGCGGTGTCGGCGTTCTCGTCAACACGAGTTTGTCCATGGACGAGTTTGTCTATTCATTCGAACAGCTTACAACCCGAATCGAACGTTTACGATTAAAAAGATGTGGATCAACACTGGCTTTGACGATCTTTGTCGTTTACGCGCTAACATCAAACTATGACGAATAGGAAGTCGGAGCGTTCTACATGGACTTGGAGAAGTTCTACAGAGAAGACCATACATTTTTCAAGGTCATCATTGGAGATTTCAGTGCCAAGATTCGACCAAGAAGAACGTTTGAGGAACGTCTCATTGGGATACACGGATTAGAATGGAATGAACAAGGTGAGCGGCTCTCTGAGTTTATCATGGCGACCGAGACAATCCATGGTAACTCGCAATTCCAGAAGTCTCACTCCTAACGCTGGACGTGGGAATCTGCCAGTGGAGAGTGCCATAATGAAATAGACCACATCATAGTAAATAGAAAGTTTTGCCTAACCGATGTCGCTGCTGGCCCAAATTTCTACACGGGATCAGAGAACCGTCTCCTTCGTGCAAGATTCTATTTTTCGCGGAAAGGAGAAAAAGCCGCTAAATTCAAAAACCGAAGTCCCAGAACCACCACTAACTGGGGCTTATTCAACTCACTAGTCGGCTGTTGGGAAGATGCCGTTGTCGACAACATCGACGAGTCCCTGTAAACACACTGGGTCGGCTCTTCACACGTTACCTGTCTAAATGCAAGGTCCCTACTCAGTAAAAGACCATCAAGACCGTGTTATTGTTCAAGAAGGATGACCTACGCGGTATAGGCAACTATCGCCCAATCTGCTTATTGTCCGTCGTCAACTAACTTTTCAATCGAGTCATCTTAAACAGGATTGACAGAACACTGGACGAAGGATAGCCATGCGAGCAAGCAGGGTTTCGAAAAGGATTTAGTACGATGGACCACATTCGCACGTTAACAGGGCTCATTGAAGTATCGCGAGAGTACAAAAGACCGCTCTGTCTCACTTTCATCGACTTAGAGAAGGCGTCTCAATTGAGATAGAAGCAGTCATGGAAGCCCTTGGTAGTCGAGGAGTCCCTACTCAGTACATAAACATTCTTCGTGAGCTATACAATAATTTCACAACCAAAGTTTCTCCATTCTACAGCAATATTAACGTTGATTTCAAAAGAGGAGTTAGGCAAGGCGATACAATCTCGCCAAAATTATTTACAGCCACCCTCCAGAACGTCATGCGAACACTGGAATGGGCTAGTATGGGAGTGAAAATCGATGGTCGGCAGTTACATCACCTTCGCTTTGCTGATGACATCGTCCTTATAACACCAGGCACTATCCAAGCGGAACGTATGCTTGCGGACTTTGATAAAGCGTGTGGAAAGATTGGTCTTCGACTAAATCTCACAAAAACGATGTTTATGAAGAACGGATTGGTTTCGTTTGCCCCATTCACGCTGACAGATGACAGGTGATACAAGTTGAAGTATCAGCTCATGTTTCTGCTGCATAACACAGCGCTGAGAGAAACTGTTGAATTGAGCTAAGGATGGATTTGCGGGTCCTTTAGTTGGTCGGTGGTTTCTTCGAAAAGGCCGAATGTGGTCCAAGCTTCTTTCTTTCTTCTGGCTAATTATTCCTACGTGGTGTTCTCTATGGTTGTTGAACATCCAGGAAACACATTTGAGGTGGTCTATATAATCTAAGAATCTTTTCCACTTTGACCCGGTTACCTTTGCACAATAAGATTTTTACTGACAGGGTTTTCTTTCGTTTTAAGTGTAGTTCGATTTCTTTTTCCTTGCTTCGTTGAGCTTATTGATCATTGTCTGTGCTTCGCTGGTACTTCTTGAGAAGATGCTGATGTCATCGAAGAAATGGTGGCATGATAGGAATATTCCATCGACACGTATTCCTTTTTTGCTCCATTCGATTGGCTTCATTGTTCCTTGCGGAACGGCACTAAACAGCTTCCGCAATGCTGTGTCGCCTCGTCGACTCCTTTTATAGGTATGGAGAGAATCCGATGGGAAAGTGTTTATTTGTGTTACAGTTCCGATAACAGTCAGCTAATGCTTGTATATAGGTCAGGTCTAATTCTTGGTCGGTGAACGGTGATAGCAATGCATGCGTTTTAACGTTGCCAAACGCTTTCTCGTAGAAAGGTGAGGAAAATGGACAGATGGTACTCCAGCTGAACTTGCATGATCCATTACACGATTTGTACGCTGTGCATAAAAAAATTTCTCTTTGAATACGATTTGCTCAACTGGTTCTCATCCAAATTTTTGGTTTTCGCGGGAGTGCAATCTTCGTGAGCAGCTTGTAGAATATACTTAAAAGCATGTTGGACGCTGCTTAGCGAATTATCTTCGTCACCCTTCTTGGGCAGCATTCTCGTGCACGAGGTCCTCCACTGGTCTAGGACTTTTTCTTCTGAATATGAGATCTCATGTGGGTTGCTACAAATATATGTAAATTGTGGCCTCCATAAGAAAATCATCAATGCTATCATTGGGTACTGGAACTGTATCTTTCTTCATAATTTCTATCGCAAGTCGAACTTCAGTGGAAAAAATCCCGAACAGTCTTGTGGTACGGGACTGGTGCGGGAAAGATCGAACTAGAAGACTAGAACTTTTCGTTGCCGTTTTTTATCACAGCGAGATGTAGTGATAGTACCATCTTTATTATTTTTCAAACGGGTTTTAATTAAGCTTTAGTAAAAGCATTCAATATCTTCCTTGGCTATCAGAGTAGCACGAATGGTGAAAAGATTTGTTTGGCTAATGTTTCGATGCCTTCGCATTCCTCAGAGCACGATTGACCCACATCAATGGTAGACAGATGGTCGAGCTCACGAAGTGTATGTTCGTTGTCGCAGAATCTCAATCGACGATCCTTTCTCATTCTTAGATAGCCGATCTCACAAAATGGTTGTTCGTTGTCGCATCGAAACGAAGTTTGAGGATGTCAAACCAGTTCGGCCCGATCGTTTCCCTATTCTCTCTCTCTCTTCTCCGCAAGTGATTTCCCATGGAAAAGAAGTGCTGCGGACAAGGGTCCTACAAGACGGTTTTTAGTTTCATTGCATTCTCTTATTTAGAATTCCACCATTCTGTTTTTATTTTCGTTGATCGTTCCTAATCTGGAACTGAAGTTTCAAAGGACGGATTTATAAAATTTCTCGTTGCAGATCACTTTTTCCAACCAGTCGTAAAACGCGTCTAGTCCGCTCTCTTCATCTATATAGGTTTGTGAACAACAACTGATAACACTGACTTTCTTTTGACGATCAACTTGTAGACCAAGAATGGCCAAGTGCGGTGATAGAATTCCGCATGATGTGTCTAGATGAGAAATAGATTGGTATACGACAAAGCCAACATCTCCGGCATCTCGCAAAGAAAATTCTCCTCCACGATTTACAAAAGATCTGTCATCTATTTGGCATACATGGGTCTTCTGCTTTTAGTCTCCTGTGGAGCGGTTACATTAAATTTGATGCGACCACTAGCCTCAAGAACAGCGTAAAGGCTGAAATCTGGAGGAACTGTTCTAGTGATAGTCCGATATGATCGCTGAATATATTCTACAAACTGTTCACAAAGATCATACCATTGAGCATTTCAAAAACCTTTGGTTAAGCTTAACCGGTTCATAAAGCAGAATAAATAGACCGATCTTTTAGAATGGGCAGCGTACACATCGTACCTGGAAGCCAGCTTTCATCAAAATACCAATAAAGCCTTATTTCTACCAAAATAGTTGTGACTGAAAGGAGCTAGAGTATACCAAATCTGTCCTTGAGAACCGGTCGCTACTTTTCCAATTTTTATATTTGTTGATCTGTTGTCATACTGGTATCATTCATTGGTACTAAACAGAAAGTAATTCCGAAAAAAATATTTATGATGTCACAAGTGTGCTGACAGCTGCAACGCGTCATCTTGTTATCCGATGATGGCATAACGAACATCTGGGAGATGTGATGGTGATGGCAGTACGTGATACGTCAAAGAGCTCATTAGAATGCATTCTACGGTGACGAAATTCAAAGTTGGCAAGGAATGTTGTGCAAAAACAGAAACACTTGGTTGCTATTGCTTTTTCATGATAGATTAGTCATATCTCGGTTTCACCAGGCAGCGATATGGGCATGGTTGAACTGTCGTCCCAAACGACTTCTTCATGGACGGCGGTGCTCTCGCATTAACGCATGACAGCTTAAAGTTTCTCGTTAACATTTGGAGTAGTGTTCTGAAAAATTTCCACACCTCAAATCTATTGAAAAGATTAGCAGTGAATAGGAATAACTCCATCCTTGCTAGTCCTTCCCCAAGGCATTGTCGTTTTCCGATTGAAAATGGTATGAGTTCTTCCACCTTAACATATTTTTAAACATCTTATACTTTTCATTCTGCATTGTCTGTGCGATACCTTCTTCAATCTTCCACTGTCATCAATGAATCTGGTGGGATCGAAAGTTTGTGGAGAGGGAAACACCTAAACAACATGTGTTAAAAAACACGAATATAAATGGACATTCCTCAGCGTCGCTTTGCTGGTTTTCATACGCTCAGTCTAAATCTACTTTTGTGACTGCTCAGTTAATATTCGGAATCACAGCGCACAATTGAACCAAAGCTATGCGTGTTCATGAAATTCGAATGAGTAGCACCACTCCAACAATTTAAGCAAGGCCACTGGAGAGTTTAGTGGCGCTTGACCAAATATGCCTGTTCAACGAGCATCAGGTGCTTTGTTGACACAGGTTTCAATACTGCACAGATGGTAAGGAGGTACCGTTGGTAATTTATAAGCTTCACTAGGAAGAAATTTGTAAAATCCTCGCAGCTAATGGCTGGACGGGCCAACTCCGTGCAAGTATTGTGGTCATATCCCTCACTAACATGTTTTTCCACTTTTTGTTTTGATCAAAAATAGTTTGCGGTTAGCTGCTAGGGACTACAATGTTACCAAACGTGACTGGACACAAGTGAAGCGTGGTGAATCTAAGATGTTCGTCAACACCATGACCCCGAACATTCCTAGGTAAAGGCATACCTCATCATCGTAAAGCACACAACTGATCTGAGCGATAACTCCCGTATGCGCCGGAACACACCATTTGCCCACTTGAACTGGGCACAGAGTTTCGTGAGGTAGGTTCATTGGTAGCAAGTTGGCCACACGTTGGATTTCCTTCAAGAAAGAACAAAAAAGAGTTGGTGCTGAATTCTCATCATAAGTTTAATTGAGCTTATGGCTTTCTCATATGAAGGTTTTTTATATATTGAAAACCACAGACGTTGATCACTGCATTTGTATACGGAAGGTTATTCCGGTCCGACATCGTGACCAGGCGACCAGACCCAATTTCACGGTCCATTTCTTCGCGCAATTTCTCCTATAATCACGAATATTTTCCATGCATAAGTGGGTGTCTTGCACAAAATCACTACAAAATCTCCACAGCAATGAATTTACGTATTCTTTGTGTGCAGAACTGCGATGCACAGTGGTGGCCCAGTTCCCACAAGGGCTTCCATACCGAAAATGGTTTCGATAATCACACCCAGAAGCCCACACTACAATACAGTAATGCAAGGGATTACTGCAGTCCTGGTAGCACTCTTGTAACAAAGTGCATCTTTCAGTCTACAAACTGTTTGGTTTGAGAACCTAGCACGCTCTTAGCTTCTTGGGATTCCAGAAAGCAAAAAAAAACTTTTTAAGTAGCAATAAGCCAAGTCCAGAATATCGCGGTTGCTTCTGCGACATCAAGTGATGGGGCAACCGGTAAGCTTCGATTGCATCTCAATGCAGTCTGTGTCTCAATCAGAAGAATATAACCATGACAAGCCATGGAAGAATTTTGTCATCCTATCTAAGGACAGTAAATTCGCATAATGATTTAAGTCCTATTTGAAGCCACGTTATACACGAAATCCCAAGTAATAATCAAATGGAGAACAAAAACGAGGAAACTGTTATACGCCAATTAATTTACGAAACACTTAGTGATTCCGCACAAAAGATGCTGTCGTAATTAGGTGGCGGAGTTTTTGTTATTCCACAGCCAAATAAGAACATCTGAAATCCTACCACATTCAGCGCACTAAACGAATCCCATGATCATCCATCGATAGTCATCAACTTACTCAAGTAACCGTAAGAAAGGAACTAGACAAGTATTTTGATCAGACTGAAAAAATGTTTCTTGAACAAAAGAATTCTTTTATAGAGTTGTTTCTTTCAAGACTACTATGAGAGAAACCAGGGACGTCAAAGCAGAAATGTGAAATACATGGAATAGGAGACCGAATTGAAAACCGGAGCCATTTCTGATGGAACATTGATCGCAGAATACTGGACATTCCCATAAAAACATTATTAGCTCAAAGCACATTGTGGCGTCTTCCTGTACTACGCCCGATGCCAACTTTTCCGTGCGCAAAGATTTCTTTCAGCAGAACGGTAGGAAAGTGGCCGCTCGAGAACAAAAATGCGAAAAAATCCCTATGGAAGGCAAAGGATTGATATTCAAATAGGATAGAAGCCGTTTTGTATACATTAAATTTGCAATTATGAAAACTGGACGCTATTTCCACTAAAAAATTTGCTCGAGAAAAAAGTAGTGCTTAAACCCCTTTTAACACGTCCAACATGAATGGTCGGACAAATCCGCCGCAAGGCATAGTTGAGGACGACAGTCACGTAGGTAGAAAAGAAGTGATGGAATCAGGGTAGTAAAGAACTGTTTCGAAGAAGAAAACCTTCGCTTTACAGCTTAAAATTCCAAGTATAGATCTCTACAATCCGAGTTTTACGGAAAAACTCAAAATTCCACCATTTGCGTGCGCCATAAATGACTTCCCTCAAATAGTGGTCGTGAAGTCCGCAATTATCGCAACCTCTGACATTGCTATGACGCGTCTTCCAAAGTAAGTGGTTTCCGAGCAGTGAAGAACATTGCACACTAACAGTTTGTAGAGAAGGTGTGACAGCACGAATCTTCTTTTCTCATGCCCGATATGCTTGTGGTGGAGTAAACTCTACGGACAGCTAACGATGTTAATCCAATCGCGAGTATTAAGGACTTTGGACCAAGCGGCACTTTTTGTGGCAGAGATTCTACTGCTTAGTTCACATATAAATAAAGATGAAGTCATCGAAGTTTACCATATTTAGTATCTGCACTTCCCATATTCATTGTCGAGTACAGATGTCAATCAATAAATGTCAAAAGCGAAACAGCTTTCTCAGTTTTCATAGAGCAATGAACTTTGCATTTCCAATGGCAGTTTCATCGTCTGCGATTCGATACCTTGCTGTTGCCCACAAGCCACACATTGTTGTGAAGAAACATTTTCGGGACCTACCGTACAATTTCTCAGCACACATGACGCGTAGTGAAATCAATGCGTATCGTCGTGAATATATGAATAAAGCATGTTCCTTATTGCATTTTCGCTGCCTTCTTAACAACAGCCAAAACACGGGTGTTTCGGCGTTAGTTTTAATCGACTTTCAGGTTAAGCAATTTCTGTTGGCAAGAAATATTATGACACTTACTTGAACTTGGAGATTATTAAGCAGGTAAACCACACCCCATGAAAGTGTGTTGGAAGTGGTTTCCATGCCAGCGATCCATAAATCGAGGCACATATTTTGCAGTTGTATGTGGCTGAAGAGCTTGAAATCATAGGGCGCCATTTTTTTTTTGCTAAGTAGGAAAGCTAACACGACGTTGATAAAAAAATTCTATTTAGCTGTTTCGACGTCTTCTTCTTCTTCTTCAAAGCCGACGATTCAACTCGATTGTCTACATGCCCTCGCTGTAGCTTTCCTCAACTTCCTTGTACTCCTATCAAAATACTCGGCTCTGAAGAGGACCAAGACGTAAATGTTAGCTGAATAAGGATCGTTCTATCACCGCCGTGTTAACTTAACGAGTTAACTAAGTGTTGCTCAATCATAAAAAGGTAGAAGAGAAGTCCGTCTTCCAAGAATCAAACTACAATCTATGAACTCTTCTATAAGCAGAGAGACCTGCATAACTATGAATTGTAGATAAAATCACAAATCATAGAGATGGATGTGATCCAAAAATGGTTTGCTGTTTCACTCAAAAAAGACACAAAGAGAAAAGAACGAAATGGTTCACTTACGGAACGAGCTAGTGGCAAGGAAAAAATTTCTTTAAGAAATTAAGCTTACCTGAACGACTCGTTGTCGCCATTTCCCTCACGACGTTTCTTCTCCTTTAAAAACGCTTCGACGTAGTCTTTGGAATCAGTGGTGTCGTAGTCGACATCCTTTTGGTGAGCCTCGATCTGGCGATCGAAAAACGAATAGAAGGCGTCCCGGTAGAGAAAGATTCTAATAAATTTATCTAGCATCGATGTAGTCTCTGCTTTGCGTATAATTAAAGCAAATAAGTGTAACTTTGCTGATATTCTCAAGCTATTTATGCTCTTTGTTCTCCATGAAAATAATATTCTCTTTGAAAGTTGTTCTTTTAACAAAGCTTTCGCAAGCTGCGATTATTTCCCAACTGTAGCACTCATAAGAAACGTAAGGTGGCCGCTGAATTCGAAGGCCAGTGGTTCATGTCTTGATCGCAGGACAAGTCAGAAGACACAAGGGTAGTATGGAAACATTAACTTCTTAGTTATTCTTTACGATTTGCCTGAGGTAACCAGCAAATGCGTAGCTGTGAATTTTACAGGAAGGTATGTTAAAACGCTTCGAGTCTAAGCTTTCCCTTCAGACACTGAGTTGTAGTGAAGGTCTATGAGACCATCAAGGTCGATTTTTTTTCAAGCTTAAGACTTCCACTGGGCATATCGAATTGGAAAAAGGAAAATTTTCTCTGAATAGCTTTGCTCGCCCAGAGTCCAACCTTTCGTTGCGGCGAACACTTGACAACGTCATATCTATAGCGCTCAAAACTGCTCCTCTTAGTCCATATCAAAACACTAATTAGAATGTACAGAAAAAGCAGAGAAGTTTTTACTTTACGAATGCGTACCAATATTATCTGAGACAGCTGAGAGATCCTGTTCTCTCAGTCTACAAGTCTCAATCAGAGCCAAGAATGGACACTATCATGAATGATCGATGAGAATTATAGCGGCGAATACGGCTTGTTACCATCAAATACCTCAAAAGCACCGAAAATCTAAGGTAGTCGACGTTTCGAACTACCACCTCTCCTTAGTCATTGTGAAGATAGGATGTTAGTAGGGAGTTGAATATGCTTTAGGCCAGACGAGTGACGTCTGAATTTGTGAAACAAAGCAAGAACGTGGTAAAAAAATGGAAAGGAGACCGCTTTAGAAGGTAAGAATGTGACTTTCTTGTAGTAGTCTTATTAAAGTCCCCCATGCTGTTTTGTAGGCAGCTGTTAATTTTCCAGTCGTTGCTCTACATTTAAAGGAAAGTGCAACTGTAAAATGAGCATGACTGTTATAGCTTCGTTTAAGTGCCTAACATTGGATCTATCTACTTCTTGTTTCTTATCTAAATTTAGCTCTTCAAATCACTTTGAATAACATTTAGAGTATGTTGGATGAAGGGCGATAGTACGTGTAACTATGATTTCTCCTAGCGGACACTATTGTTGACAGCACCACCAAATTCCGAATGTCATGGATGGTTAAGGAGCTTTGCGGTAATAAAGAATTGCAGGGGAAGAAAACCTTGAAACGAGACACCTTAAACTGAAGGCAAAAGTTAATGGAGCAAATGAATAGCTAGGTAATTTCTGATCGGCACATGAAAATTCTACAGTATCTCTGCCACTCAGGTGTTACGCGAAGAGCTCAACATTACAGAGAAAGTACACCGGCATTCTGCAACACTTCATTTGTCGGCCTGCAGCAGAAAAACTCGGTGCCCTCGTTCTACTTGTTTGTGAATAAAACTTGCCAAGTGAGTAACAAAATACCTTGCAGTGATAGGTCGGCTTCGAATTTGTAAGAAAGTTGTCAAACTGTTTTTAAATATGCTTCGTAGTTTATCAACATACTTAAAAAGCATCTTTTTGGTCGATCACTTTAAAAGGGTGCTAAAGAGGGTTCGTATGGTTGGCGAAGTCCAGTGGCATCGAGTGAGGTCGAAAACGTTTCCAACTGAAGCGGAGTTGCTGGATCAAAGGTAACTTGGTTTTTATGCGGTTGTCAGAAAAAGCGTTTGTCAATATGCTGTTCCCTCTTCATCAAGAATATCTAAGAGTGAAGCAAGACCTGTAATATATCTCTTCAGCGAAAAAAACCGCCTAGAATATTGAGAAAACGGCGAGGGCGCTATGGAGATTTCGCTGGAGTCCATACATTTCCTTCAATAATCAGAAGAAATACTTGGTAGTTTATTTTTCTTCATGATCACACAGATATTTCAAAGACGTATCCTTTTGTGACGTACCCTGAAGGATAAAGCTTTCGGCGTTGATCACTCCCTGAGGAATGCGCCATGAATTTGACTTCAATAAGTATCGCTGGAGGTGATTGAATGCATATCTGGCCTTAATGACTCGTGGTGGCCTACCGACGTATCGAGCCAGTTGTACTATTCTCCCAGACATGTCTGGTACCATTTTGAGGGATGAAGGGCTTGCTGAGCCAAGGGCGGAGGATCAATTCCACGTGTCTGTCGCAGTGCGCTTCCAACCACTGCGCTACGCGCCTCCCATTACATTACCATGTACTACCAACTGTCCTTTTGGTTCGTTACATTGTGGCTATCACTCATAGATGTGATTGATTTCACATATGGGTTGGTTGCGACTAGAAAATCCGACGTGTTTTCAAACGTAGTCTTCCCTTGAGATCCGAGACAGTCTTACCAAAGCATTCCTAGGACTTGACAATACGACTTAACAATACGCGGTCACTAGTGATTTGTATTCCTTTAGCGCAAATTTGGCGAAAAGTACGAAGTAGAGGGTCAGAGCGATCTAGTTACTTTGTCTGGGAACAGTTTGAAAAAAGGAAACAAACTTGTTCCATATTCCTTTGAAATAGGGAAGATTCTTGAGCCATGGGTATGCAAGCAATACAAAAGCCAAAGGGTGCGAAAACTCTCTCATTTGGCAAGACATCATACTTTTAAGCTGACGAAACTCTCCAAGTTTATCCTGTAATATTAAAAAGTTTGCGAAAATTTGAACTAATACAATGGAACTATAACGTTCGTCGCTTACTCCATCGAAACGATAGCCAAAGAGTAGCTGGTTGATCACTGACCCAACACCAATGTCGAAGACATCCTTAAAATGTTTTCCGTTGAACAGTTAAAAACAGTAATAATGGTAACCATAACTTGTCCCAAGATGTCAGTACGATTTAAAGGAGACCTGCATTTCAATTTCTTTTCCTTTCATAGAGGATAAGGTATTGCTCATTGCTTCTACTTCAGCGAGAATCTGAAGATAAACCTTAGCGTCATAACAAATTACAATAGGGTTCACCCTCGAATGTTATGAAAGAAACACTTACTCGTTGTTCCATGATGTCCTTGCTAAGACCCAAATCTCTCAGCACATGGATAGCAAACCTTCTGTGATCTCGCCACATCTGACCGACAGTTTCAATAACGCCGTACTCACCTCCTGTGAACAGAACTCTATAACCATTTTTCTTCTTTCAGATCCCAGATAGCTCATTTCCTAATAATCGAGGTAACATGTTTAGATCAGCAGAGCATCCGATGCCCAAGAAATCAGCAGTTTTCTTCGGAAAGCTAGTCAAAAGGAAGCTTCTGTGAGAAATCGCCGCACTCTCGGTGGCAAACTAGTCTCACGGTGGAGGATCTCTGTCTGGTCCAGAAGAGCCGTTGACTGCTGGGTGATGATCAGGGAAAGCACAAACTACGTTATCTCAGGACAGCGGAGAATAAGAACTAGCACAGAGGGTGCAAGTCAACCTGATTATTGCGCTCTCCGGTTAACGATCTTTGACGGTGAAACAACCAATTAAATGTAGTCAAGAAACGGGTTGCAGGGGCGACAATATAATCAGTTTAAAGCAACATGTACACGGTACTCAAAACGATAACATTAGTACTATGTGCTGGTGTGCACTTGGAACTCGAGGACAGCTTTCAGAATAGCCTCCTACCTTCACGTTCTTCTTGGGGCCACCTGTCACATCGAATTTGAAATGGTCAACCATATAGGAAAGAAAAAGAAGGGTCGACATCTTTTTTCTGTTCACATGACCAGATGACCCGAACACACAACACATGCCATATTGTGCAGATTGCGGTAATTCTTGCACTCTATTTGTTTCTTTGCATCCATCGACCACAAAAGTTTTTGAAATTTTGTATGGGGTGTCGTCTATTGCTTGAGGATTTTCAGGTTCGTCGAGAATGTTTCTGAAATTTGGTGGAGTCAATTTTTTGGTAGTGCTAGAAACGGCGCATTAAATCGTTTCCACTTTGAATAAGAGAAGTGAGTTGTTACCAAACAAGTCTAGCACTGAGGCATTGACTCCCGTTCGCAGTAGGATGAGGTGGTTGGTGGATTCTAAACAGGGTCGGGCTTTTCCGCTGATCACTTATCAGACTGTTTACTAAGGTAAAGGTGTCTGAGCAACATGGTCTCTCCAGACTGTTTGCAATTGATAGTGATGTCCTTACTTAATTGCGACATGAAGGATGTGCGAATTGATGGCAAATTCCTCTCAAGTCTTCGTTTTTCTGACAACGTCATCTTCTCGAGCATTATGATTTAAGCACAGACGGTGGTTAGAAAAGGCCAATGGAGGGGCAAAAAAATTATCATAATGTCGTTTTGGTAAAGATGAGCACGACGACTGTGTACAACCACCACTGGAAAGGAGTGGAAAGTGTATGAGGTGCACAACTGGTGAATATACGTCTCGTAAGTACCTAATTATCTTTTAAATGAGCTAAAGAAAGGAAAAGGCGACGCCAGTCAGAATTAAGCAAATTTAGTCTAAAAGATCACAAGTTTAGTCTTTTCTATAAAATATTTCAACGTACCTTCATGCACAGTACAGTACACGTTGTATACTCACGGTCGAGCTACCGATCGCCTCGTCGAAAACGTTGAAACAAAAACAACTTATCCCACTGTTATGTTTGATTATAAATTTTCCCTTTTGTTAAAGGACTGCGTGAGTGAGTTTTTAGGCTGTTTTGCTGCACTTTTTTTTTTGCTTGCGATATCTATATGTTAGAGATTACAACGGATCCAAGCAATTGCCCCGTTCACTGCAGCACAGTGGTGTGCTTCACTCTCAAGGAAATTGTTGTCGCTACAGCATTCACCCATTTCAATCAAGAATTTCATTCATTCCTGACTGCTCACTTAGCAGTGGAATCGCCTGCCTAGATGTACTGATATCATTTGCGCGGATGAGCGCATATCAAGTTTCCAATCGGTTTCCAAAGAACTCATAATCTATGACAAATCCATAAATGTGCTTTAACGAGAACGTAGAGGAAACGTAAACGTAGCCACGTTATCTTAGTGAGATTGATGAGTTTGTTCAACCTTACTCTTCATCCTATGATTCCTAAAAAGTAAACCTCGAAAGGCCGTCGTAGCTTCTATGAAGTTAAATTTTCCCGAATACGCTTCCCCGTCTTTGACGAACGTTTCTTTCATTGTCTTGTAATCACTGATCACAACGAAGGGGTAAGGTCCTGAAAAACATTGATTCACGATTCGAAAACGCTGTTAATCACTGTTTTTGTCGATTATCGGCTCCTAGCTCAACATTTCTATGCGTCGGGCTCTACTATTCATGCTTTGCTCCACTCCTTTTTTGTGATTGAATCTTAATAATCCTAAAATTCATGGCCGTCGTCTGTAATATAATGGAGCTAGCACCCATTGTAATTTTAGCTTCGATTACCCTGCGGAACAATATGCTTCTAGCTTGAACCGCTTGCTCTGATTCGATAAGTTTTTATTCGGATCTCCAATCTAACGTATTGGATTTCAGTCGTTTTTATCGCATTTTGTCATGAATTACGTGAATAAGTGAGGGTTCATTGCTCAACATCGATTTTACTGCTCAAAATAAATTCTCCGCATCACCTGATATCACCCTCTGTGACACTTCTTGCACTCGATCTTTCCTTCCTATTCATTCATCTATGAACATCTTCGAAATTGCGTATGGTTCTGGTGCTTCTTGAGGATTTTGAACAACATCATGAATGGCTTTCAATGAATGTTGAGTCGCTTCTCCTTTGAACTCTGGGTTAGCCGTGCCAGCACATTACCAAGTGCTCACTACAGCACAGCTTTCATAGATCGAAGGAAACATAAAAAAGGTTCGGCAACGGTTTTTTTAACCACAGAGTAAAAAATGGATAGGCTAGTATGAAGCACCATGGAAATTGGGCATTGGAAGTATTGTGGTATGCCATCCCTGATAAAGTGCTACCTACGCTCCAACCCAATAAAACGAATTCATAGGTTGGAAAAATAGTGAAAGAAATGCATATTTTATACTGAAAGCACATTAAGTAGCAATTCCCACGACCGACTTTTTATCAACCTTGGTATTGATAGAATAATTCTCGATATTCTTGTAGAGCAAACACGAGGTGTTTCTTTATTCTTTATTCCTTTAAAGCTGACGTTTCGGCGGATTTCGCCCACTTCAGAGCCTGGAAGGGTACATTGATAGACAGTTTACTAAGTCAAACACTCCGAAAACACAAACAGAAGGATGAAAATCTAAATCGCAATCGCACGATCAACAGCATCTCGAAAAAACTGTTTATTATGTGCCTTCCACTGAGGAAGAACAGCTGATCAGAGTCGCACATGGTCGATAAACGCACCACCCCACATCAACAGTCGATGCGAAAGTACGAGGCCAGATCACGCGTGATCTCAGGGCATTCCTTCGTGCTATTAATTCGAGGGTTTCTGCTATTTATCCAAAAAGCCTCTAAAAGTTTGCGCGTTGGTGTTTCAGTATCCCGTGCGAGGCTAGCGACTTTTATATCAAAATCGCCTCCGCTGTTTTTGTATCCTATGCGTCCTTAATGGTGTACCTAGTCTTGCTTTTCGTTTGCCATCTAGGTGTTCTTTTTAAAAAAAGGAATCAGGTATATCATACCTGAACTCATGCACTCACTGTTTCAGTCGTAACGACAAATCACGCAAATCTGTGTCCTACATAGACAATCACATAGGCGGTTAGGAACTAACTGTCGGTAAAGAGTGTTCGGTGGTGTTTCAATCATCGATACCGGTTCCTCTAGATCTGCCCTTCTTAAGCATCGTTTTATAGCTACACTTACTTCATCACTAATGAAGGGCAACCTAAACAGGGTTTTGTCTTGGCCACGTTTTTCCTTTTAGGGAGTCGCTCTCCTTCTAGACTTATCTCATGGGGTTACTACTTCGTAGCCAGTGGAGATGGCTATTTGCCAAGCCAAGCTGGCTTTTTTTTCATAGTTGGGTGTTCGTAAGGTGAGCTGGAATATGCTTGAGCGGTTGGGAAAGTATTAGGCTTAAAAACCACGTCATTCTATCCGTCGGCCCGTTTACACAACTGATGATGGGTCTAACCTTAAATGATGATGAATTGGTTGACGTAAGATCATCAGCTGATACCAACTTATGTGTTTTAATAAGAAGGTATTAAAAGTATTATTGAGGTAAAACGTGACGTTTGGTCTATCGATTTTAAAGTGCGAAATAAGCGATGGTTTCATGCCTCCAGCCCTTGCCATATTGACCCACTACTGAATATTTAGTTTTCTGTATTGACTTTTGTATTACTTTTCAGAGGATGGTCGACAAAGAGTAACATCACTAAAATGTTGCTCCGTTATCTAAACATCTAACTGGCGAGAAATAACTACGAACTCTCCCCCTAAATCACTAACAGACAGTCTTATCGTTTTCGAGTTTATTAATTCTCTAATTTCTCGCATACCACACTTTTGTGAGGCTGTGAGTTTAGAGATAAATTTTCTACTGCAATAGTAATTTAGGGTTTTGAGAACGTCGTCCGAAAACATGCGGAATTTTGTATCGATATCAACGTTAGGATCCTGCTGCCTAAAGAACGCTCTAGGGTAATCTCCCCATCTCTTGATCTTCATTTTTGCGCGATATTTCCTTTTTAGCCTGATAACGGAGTCGATCTTGAACCTCATACAAACTGCACGCGATCCTATGCACGGTTGCTTTAGAAATGGGTTGTGATGATGAAAAGTTTGGACCCAATTCTAATAATGATCGCGAGCTCTCAGGTACTGTCATGCCCCAAGTACGGTGACCCTAGATTTTCTTGGTGCATTATCAACCCTATTTTGACCTCTAGGGGCACGTGTGGCACAGTGGTCGGAGGCGCCCCGCAACACACACGTGGAATCGACCCCTATGCTCATAGCTCACCAGGCGTCCCATATCTCCGTAGTCGGCAAATTGGTACCAAACTTGTCTGGGAGGATAGCAGCACTGGCTCGATACATCGGTAGGCCACCGCGAGTCATTGTAAAGGCTAGATATGCATTCAATCACCTCCAACGATACTTAATGAAGTTAAATGCATGGCGCATCCCTCAGGGATTGATCAACGCCGAGAGCCTTATCCTTTATCCTTTATTTTGACTTCTATCTTAAGTGTAAATAATTTATTTTTGGTTTCCTGAAGCCGAAACTCGCGAATTGCTCAAAAGATTTTGGAACCTTCGTTGTAAGGCTATTTTTGCCTTAGACCAAATATTATTGCACATCAATATTGGCCCACCTAGTATTCTCGTCCAAAGGCGATCCTCCAAATACAAAGCACAAAAATGTTCCTTCGTAGAACACATCTTCATTATGACTAACATCTCGTTCTGCTTGCTTCGTAGTGCAGCCCGATGTGGTTTCATCTCTTTGCCTTGTGCTCGTACTTGTTGGCTTTCCTCTGGTTGACCGCATATGTCGTGAAGTCGCTTTCGTTTGATGAAGTTCGGAGCGACTTGATGTTGCAAACAGCGGCGGAGAACGTGTATCGACTGTCGAGCTAAGACGATCTTTTCTCTTAGTGACAGTGCTTACTTCACAAGTCAGAAGTATTTTGCTGGTACGTCATGTAGTAATTCCCACGACCGACTTTCTATTAACCTCGGCATTGATCAAATAGTTCTCGATATTCTGTTGAGCAAACACAAGGTTTTTTTACTTCATTCTTTATTCTGTTAAAGCTGACGTTTCGGCGGATTTCGCCTTCTTCTTTTGCTTGCCCAACAAGAATGTCGAAAATACTAGATAGCGTAGAAAATCCTCTTCATCTATTCAGACATATCGCAGTTGCACCTTTCTCACACCAATAGCAGAATGTTCCTGTCTCACGTATGTTATGCAGACGTTCATTGATTGTTCCTGGTGTTTGTCTAGTACAAATAAACACTTAAATACCCATGCCTAAGATACGCTCTATAGCTGCAACGAAAAGCTCCGTGCGTCAAATCGAAAATGGGCATTGTATTTAGAGCTAACTTAACAATCAATTTCATTAATTGAGTTGGCTAACCATATTCCGCTGATCCAAGACATTTAATGTTCATCGGCATGTCCAACACGCACCGACATAACATCTTTGTAGACTATCAAGATAATACAAAATATTGGGCAAAAACCTATTAAATTGAACGATATTTAAAAAATAAATTATCCAGACGCTGGTTCAATGCAGGCTCATTACCCAGCAAAGTCCTCATCCCTCCAAGGTTGTCAAATTTGTAGCTGACGCTGCCGCCACAAGCTCACTCATAATCCACATGGGAACGCCCTAGAACGCGTATCCCAAAATCCATAGAAGAATCGACTCCATTAGCTCTCAACGGCATTCATGACGAATAATAAAAAATTCTCTAGCAGCAATCACTGTCACAAGTCAGAAGCTCATAGAAAATTATGGGTGATGGTTGCGATGAAACGACTCGAATGCAAGAAGTGTTGAAAATCGCATAATGTGACACATGTGGTATCAGGTAATGTAAGAAAAAGTAAACAAAAAAGATAAAATAAACGCCGATGTTAAGCTGGAGTTGAAAGAGGTATACCTATCCAAAATGTATAGATAGGGCCATATTGTTTGCGCCACATTTCGAACGCACTGTAACCTGGTTCGTGTAGAAAGAAAACGTGAAGGTTGCCGATGAATGGCAGAGGAGCTGGGCCTATAAGAAATTTCTCTTTCACAACAATACCTAGGAGTGTTAATAATCTTGTTTTCATCAGAAAATTTGCCTTCCTTGCTTTTCCCAATTAGCTCTCAACGGCATTCATGACGAATAATAAAAAATTCTCTAGCAGCAATCACTGTCACAAGTCAGAAGCTCATAGAAAATTATGGGTGATGGTTGCGATGAAACGACTCGAATGCAAGAAGTGTTGAAAATCGCATAATGTGGACACATGTGGATCCAGGTAATGTAAGAAAAAGTAAACAAAAAAGCTAAAATAAACGCCGATGTTAAGCTGGACTTGAAAGAGGTATACCTATCCAAAATGTATAGATAGGGCCATATTGTTTGCGCCACATTTCGAACGCACTGTAACCTGGTTCGTGTAGAAAGAAAACGTGAAGGTTGCCGATGAATGGCAGAGGAGCTGGGCCTATAAGAAATTTCTCTTTCACAACAATACCTAGGAGTGTTAATAATCTTGTTTTCATCAGAAAATTTGCCTTCCTTGCTTTTCCCATACTTTGGATACTTATTTGAAAGTAGTAAATTGTTGAAATAAAATATCACTACAGTGTTGAGATATTTGGAAAACTCCGGATCGCAGGTTTCTACGATGATGAACGAACACTCTATTACCTTTTCTGGGGGCTAACCTGTTTGCCATCACACCATACGGGTTCTTTGTTTCGCTCATCTATCAGCTATTTTTATCGATCAGCAATCACCCCTCAATGCGATAAAGTATCACTCTTAAATGGAACGAAATGTATAAAAATCTTTTGTTATTATGTGTTTCGAGAAGACCAATGTCAGTGGAATCACTATCTATCAAAGCTTGAAGCTATTCATAACGATCACAACGCCACTTACCTGGTGGTAGATGTCTTCGTTTCCAGTAGAATTCATAGATGATGAACAGTATCAACAGTAGTATTAACAATTCAAGCAACATTCTTGGTTGCAACGCGGTTCTCTACAACTCGTCAAGTTATTGTTTTCAGTTTATTCTTGAGTTGAACATGAGAATCTGTGAATACCAAAGTAGAACTTTTTCTGGAAAGTGCATTTTGGAGAAGAACCCTCTGCGGCCTTAGATTAAGGAGAACTTGGTTTGTTTTCAGGTATTCTATTTTCTGATCGAAGTAGCTCACAAGAGATTATTCCCAAGGTGTGTTACAAAGCAATGGTTCGCAAAGGGTTTCAAAACGAAAGCTGTGTCTTGCTTGGATGACTATTCCATATTGCTCTCGAAATATAAAAATTATTAGATTGCAGGGTCATGAGAATGCTGTGTGACGAGCGAGATAGGAGGCAAAGCGGAGCCGAATAAACAAGGTCACATCGTGTTTGCCGAGCCATGGTAGCCACTGTTTTAACTAGTGATAGCGCACACTTGGAGAAAACACTGATAGACGAATCAGAATTCATCGTTGTTGTCTTGTTAAGAACCTTATGACGAATGGAATGAACAGAGGAGGAACAACATAGTCACCATTTAAACCACATTAGACGCATTGAGGAATTTGAAGCAGGAAGAAATTATTCGTGAAATGTTAAGATGCTCTTCAGTGACAACGGGATATCTGCTCTATGATTGTTGATGTGCATCGACAGTAAGTACCTTATCAAATGCATGACCTCGTTCGAATGTTGTCAAATATCAACTCGAACTGACCGTGAATTTTCATCAAGCATCATGTGTGCGAAGATAACCTGCACATCGCATTACTGACGCTACTAAAGTCGAACGACTTGTGCTACAAAACCCCGTTTTATACCATACTTCTCAAACTTCTCGTTTCTCAGCTACCACTCTTTCAGGCATCTCGATAACTTCGAATGCTTCAAGACCCAAGGTCAGGCCCAAATGCCTTCAACGAGCTCACCTCCGGAAGTTCAGATTTTAATGCAACTGGTCCAAATAAACGTGTTTTTTCTAGCAATAGTACATTTCTATAGTTTCTATTTTAAATAGCAAAGTTTGTTTTAAGCTGTTACATAACTATTTTAAAAGTACAGGTTAAAACAAGACATAATTTTTTGGAGAACTAATACACGAACCTAATCAAATGCAGCAGGAGATCCAGTGTGCGCTTTGTTCTGAAAGGACTCCATCCTCGACTGTGGTAGATGGTAAGAAGCCGTTCGAATAGTGAACAAGCCAAATAAAACACAGAGAAAAATGTGCTAAATAAGATAGGTCATGCTTTAGTTGCAGCGGTCGGCCGATATCTTTCACGACCATTGATATGCACTGCATATTCTTCTAATGAATACCAGTGCAAATTTCTCAGCTATTCAACACATAGATTCCGCCGGCACATTTCCATGCGGCTATTTCATACATTTTACTCCTAACTATTCGGAAATTTTTTCATGAGTTGATATCAGCACACACCGTCCTCTTAGTCCGCTTAGCCAAAAGCAGTCCTCTATTGCTGTACGCTTGGCTCCATATGTTTTTCCTGTATGTTTAGTTTTGTTGGTTTTTCAATATTATTACGTATTGTCCTTCTTCTATATAACTCCGCGTACTTGGAATATCAAGTCTTCCGTCTGGTGAGGAAAACTCACCCATCACGATGTTGTTACCATTTACTAGTCGGCAATACTACACAGGTGAACTGCACCCATCATTAGAGCGAAATAACAGTCACTTGCTTGTCAAATATCATTTCTATATTCTCAAGACATGATGGGCGATGGTGGTTGCTCGATAACTAAATTACGGAGAACTTAACACGCTTGTATAAGAGACTGTTCCCACGGGACTCAGGGAATGTGTAAGATTTCCAAAGCGTTAAAGTAATTTAATATTTTGTTTAGAAGTCAAACCTTAAAAAATTTAAAAATAGCTTTAAAATGTTGAACATTAAGAGGGAGAACCGCAGCCATAAGCGTCGACGAGTGCTGTGCAGCATCAGCATGTACTGATGGTCTCAATCTGGTCCATTTTGACAACTCAAGTTGCGAACATGCACGTACAAAGCACGCTTTGCAAGATCCACACAGATCAGGACGTCCTCTTCCAAGAGTGAAAAGAAAGACTTTTGCCGTTTTGAAAAGGACTCTATGTTCTGCTGATTTGAACTTCCATGAATAAAGTGCGTAGCCAGTTACATTCACGGATCTCTCTCACATGAGGGACCTGGAGCCGGTTAGTCACGAGGCTACTAGAGCGTCCACAGGTGGGGAATAAGGGGTTAATCGCGGACCAAAACCGACTTTTGCTTTCCTGAGGCGCAGGTGGATCCAGGGGATGGAATCCCTGTTTCTGCGGCGCCGATTTAGCACATACTTTCTGTATTTGCTAGGCGTATTCATGCATGCGTGTGTGGGTGCGTTCTCACTTTAGGCGGATTGTATTCTATGAGTCAATTCGGCCAAAAGCCTGCAATCAAGTGACAGGGAAGTATATGGGAGACGGTTAAGAGTCCCCTCCAACAAAAAAGCTCCATGCCCACTCTGGGAGAGCCTGGCAAGCCGTTCGTGAGTATTCCCAACTCCCGTTCAGAGCCTAGCAAGCTATACGTGGGTATCAAAATGCTAAACACAGTAAAAAAAGAGCCTCATTTCCTCGACCCCGAAAGAGCCCCCATTTTCGCAGCGTTGGGTAGGACGAGTACGGAGAGGCTGCTAAAATCTCAGCGCCAATGGAAGCTTCCTGAATCAAGAACTATGGTGAAGATCTGTACCTACAGTGCACGTACCCTTCATCCGAGTCTTCGATAGAAGACTTCCTCATGCAGGCAAGAATGATAAGGCACGATGTCATCGGCCTGACCGAGACGAGACGACGCCACAAATTCAACGCCGTCTATGAAAAAGGAGTAGAACTGTTTCTCGGAACATGCGACAGTAGAGGCGTAGGCGGTGTCGGCGTTCTCGTCAACACGAGTTTGTCCATGAACATCGATTCATTCGAACAGCTTACAACCCGAATCGGACGTTTACGATTAAGAAGATGTGGATCAACACCGGCTTTGACAATCTTCGTCGTTTACGCGCCAACATCAAACTATGACGAAGAGAAAGTCGAAGCGCTCAACACTTACTTGGAGAAGTTCTACAGAGAAGACCATACATTTCTCAAGGTCATTATTGGAGATTTCAATGCCAAGATTGGACCAAGAACATCGTCTGAGGAACGTAACACGGATTAGAATGAAACGAACAGGGTGAGCGGGTCTCTGAGTTTACCATGGCGACCAAGATCATCCATGGTAACTCGCAACTCCAGAAGCCTCACCCCCACAACGCTGGACGTGGGAATCTCCCAGTGGAGAGTACCATAACGAAATAGACCACATCATAGTAAATAGAAAGTTCTACCTAACCGATATCGCTGTTGTCTCAAAATTCTACACGGAATCAGACCACCGTCTCCTTCGTGCAAGATTCTATTTCTCGCGGAAAGAAGAAAAAACCGATAAATTAAAAACCGAAGTCCCAGAACCACCAAAAACGGAGACTTATTCAACTCGTTAGTCGGCTGTTGGAAAGATGCCGTTGTCGACAACATCGACGAGGAATATGATCGGCTCATTGAACATCTTCACGTTAGCGCCATGAAAGCTGAGAGCTCGAAGGTCACCAAGAGGCTTCTGTCTCAAGAAATTCTCGAGCTAATACGCCAGCATGGAATCGTACGAGCTGCGGGCAACCGCGAACTAACGTCCGAGCTTGCGAAACAGTGCAGACAGGCGATCAAAGACGATCTTAAAGAGAGAAGAGCAACAGTAATGGTCGAAGCTGCAGAGGCTGGGAAAAGCATTCGCAATGCCCGCCGAAGCTTCGCCAATTACAAAAACAAGATGATTGCACTCCAACGCCCAGACGGAACAGTAACAGCCTCCAGAAAGGCAATGGAGAAAATCATCCACGATTACTACTCAGATCTCTTCGATAGCCACGTCCAGCTTTCGTCATATGAAATAAAAGAGGATGGATATGCTGTACCGCCGGTTCTCCTTCCCGAAATCTGACATGCCGTTTCGTCGGTGAAAAATCGAACACCACCAGGTCCGGACAGGATAAGGTCAAAACATCTGAAGAACCTTCCGGCAGTCCTCGTAAACACACTGGCTCGGCTCTTCACACGCTACCTGTCTTAATGCAAGGTCCCTACTTAGTTAAAGTCCGTGAAGACCG
Organism: Angiostrongylus cantonensis; assembly: GCA_009735665.1. Taxonomy (NCBI): domain Eukaryota; kingdom Metazoa; phylum Nematoda; class Chromadorea; order Rhabditida; family Metastrongylidae; genus Angiostrongylus; species Angiostrongylus cantonensis. The sequence goes on along the minus strand of MQTX01000144.1, from coordinate 529,304 downwards.
TGTTATTGTTCAAGAAAGGTGACCTACACGGTATCGGTCGCTCAATCTCCTTGCTATCATCTACAAGCTTTTCACTCGAGTCATCTTAAACAGGAATCGCAGAACACTGGACGATGGAGATTCAATTGAGGTAGAAGCTGTCATGGAAGCCCTTCGTAGTCAAGGAGTCCCTACTCAGTGCGTAGAGATCCTTCATCAGCTGTACAAAAATTTCACCATTCTACAACGTTGACGTCAAAAGAAGAGTTAGGCAAGGCGATACAATCTCGCCAGAATTATTTACGGCCACCCTCCAGAACGTCATGCGAACATTGGAATGGGATAATATGGGAGTGAAAATCGACGGTCGACAGATACATCACCTTCGTTTGTTGATGATATCGTGCTTATAACACCAGACACTAGCCAAGCGGAACGTATGCTTGCGGACTTTGATAAAGGGTGTGGAAAGATTGATGTTCGACTAAATATCAAGAAAACGATTTTTATGAAGAACGAATTGGTTTCGTTTGCATCATTCACGCTCAACGGAACGAATATCTCCGAATGCTCCAGTTATGCATATCTAGGTCGGGGAATCAATATGATGAGCGACTTAGCACCAGAGCTGAGCAGAAGGAAACGAGCGGCTTGGGTAGCTTTTAAGAGCATCGAGGATATAGTGAGGAGAGCATGGAACACCCGACTCCCTGCCCACCTTTTCGACTCAACCGTTCATCCTGCCCTAACATATGCGTCAGAAATGTGGACGCTGCGTAGGCAGGATAAGAGATCACTCAGCGTTACAGAACGTGCAGTCGAAAGGACGATGCTAGGGGTATCCCGTTTCACACAAGTTAGGGATGGAATCCGAAGCTCCGACCTGCGCCAACGATCAAAAATCAAAGATGCCGTTCTATACGCCAAACATTCGAAGATAAGGTGGGCTGGACACGTAATGCGTATGAATAATAACTGATGGACAAGAGCTGTTAGTGACTGGACACCTCGGGATGTCAAACGTACTGCAGGAAGACCGCCGACCCGATGGTCAGAGTTCTTCACGAAAAGCCTGGAAAAAAACATAACGCTCGACGAATCCTTTGAGCGAGGAGAACCCACTGGGCTACCCTTGCACGCGACAGGGAAAAATGGAGGATTTACTGGCGCCCGCTCGAGTCACTCGACGATCAACGGAACTTTAGGTGATACAGGTGATACAGCCAGTTACATCGAATGTTGAAAGCCGAATTATTGCAGGACACGTTCGAACGGCCTCAGCTATGGTGGAAAGGAAAAATAGGGAGTGTCTGGTAGTAGTAACGAAGAAAGAACCAGTCGCAATGCTTGATGTTCGTTTACTGCATATTATTTTTTATTTCAAAGTACTATGTGAAACACTACCGCAATGATTCTTAGATATTTGCGAAACTGGGAGTCTCGGTTAGGTTTCGAACCCGCTACTACCTTTCCGGCGCTCTTACTCGCTGCACCACCTAAGCAACTGTCCTGTCTCAACCAGTTTTCTACCTCAGCGGTGGTATCTAGCTGAAACAAATACATAGCAAGAGCATCGATATTGCAGTGGATAACACATGATCCCCGAAAAGGGTAGTGGCGAGTTTCGAAGCCGGCTAGGGTGCAAAGTTTTACAAACATCTCAGCATCTCTAGTAACCGACTTTTATTTACCCTTGGTATAAACAGTTAATACCTTCTTGGATTATTAAGTAGATGGAGATTCTTCATTTGATCAGTGCTCCACTCATTGTTTTCGATAGTTTCAAAAGTGTCGAAGCCGATGTGTTAAGATAGCCTTTGGACCAAAACATACCGTATCTGATCTGTTGTCAACGGAGAGGGCAGGTTTTTTGGAAATGGCATCAGGTTGGAAAATTTATAGACACAATAAGAAGAATTAAAGACCTGCAATCCTTATCGTTTTCTTACCATTTCAGCCCCTATCCTTACCACTTTAAACATTTACTTTAATTGCGATGAGAAAAAAACGAGGCATGTGCACTGGACTACAGATCACTCGGCAGCGCCTTTTAGCGGACGATGCTCCCTCCATTGAGTTCGACTCGATACGACAGCCATCCACACTGCGAGAACAAACGCATGTGGAAGGGACCTGGAGTCGTCTGTTTTTCATTGTTCTGTAGAGATATAATGTTGTTTGAAAACTAATACACGACTAATAGAAAACGGTATGAGTTCTTCTACCTTAACAGGTTGTAATATTTGACCGCCATTCACTTTTCATTCTGCATTGCCTGTGCGATACCTTCTTCAATCTTCCACTGTCATCAATGAATCTGGAGGGATCGAAAGTATGTGGAGAGGGAAACACCTAAACAACATGCGTTAAAAAACACGAATATAAATGGACATTCCTCAGCGTCAATTTATTCTTTTACACATACTCGGTCAGTCGAATGCGACCCCTGCGACTGCTCAGTTGATATTCGGAACCATAATGCAGAATCAAACGCATCCTATAGATGCCCTTCGTCAAGAGCACCCAATTATGGATTGACAGGAAGACGACTAGGCCTTGTTCAAATGTACCTTCTCGATCATACAGATTATAAAATGATTTAGGCAAATAGGAGGTGCAAGTGATAATTGCATAGTACTTATCCAGCGGAAATCTCCAAGGATCGGCCATTAAAATCACATTAGGTTTATAGCTCTGCAACTATGGAGCATATATAATTCTCTACTATTTCTTGAAAGACAACATCAAGATTTCTCTCAAAGCTTATGCAGTTTAATCCCACCAAGCATAATTGTCATACATGTTTGTAAATGAGACACAAGAAAGGCGTAATATTTCTGAAACACTCGTCAACACAATAACCTTGGGCAAAAAATACCTCATCATCGTAGAGCACGTTGCTGATCTGTGCAATGACTCCTGTGTGTGCGGGAATACTCCACTTACCCACTTGAACTGTACAGAGAGTCTGGTGAGGAAGATTCATTGGCAGCAAGTTCGCCATACGTTGTATTTCCTTCAAAAAAAAAGTTTTTAAAAAATTTGGCGCTGAAATCTACTTTAAACAGGTTTTATAATCAGATATCGATAAGAATCATCATTTTCATGAGAGGTATAAGTGAGCTTGTGCTTTTATATGAAATAGTTTTTACACGTAATGAAAACTACACACATTGATCACTGCACTTGTGTATGGAAGGTTATTCCGGTCCGACATCGTGACCAGGCGACCAGACCCAATTTCACGGTCCATTTCCTCGTGCAATTTCTCCTACAATCACGAAGATTTTCCATGCATAAGTGGTTGTCTTACGTAAAATCACTACAAAATCTCCACAGCAATGAATTTAATTGATTCGAATTCACTCCAATAATCTACCACTTAATCGAGGATATGGCGTGTTCTCGGGGGTAAGAATCTAAACTGAGAATTAGTTCGATAACTGCATCCAGAAGCTCACATCAGAATAACCCAATGCAGGAAACCACTACCGTATTGGTAGCAATCTAGATAGATAGTGGATCTTTCTATCCACAAACAACAGAGGTTGCCTGCGTCGAGAACTTAAAACGCTTTTGCCTTCCTTAGGGATGCCGAGATCACTAAACTGCTCTCTCAGCAACAGTCTAGCCTCATAACGTAGCCCATTATGGGATCATTTCTCCGACGTCTAGGGGTTGGAAAACTCCGATTAGCTTCGATTGAGTCTCAAGTTGCACGATCTCTGTTCAATCCCTTTGCAGTCGGATCGAACCAATATCTTCACAACACACCGTGGAGACCACTTGTTATTAAACACATGCAACACAAGAAGAAGTCTTCAAACGCCGATTTGTAATCCCAATATAACGCAGCAACTCATAGAAATCCACGTAATCATCCTAGAGTAGAATAGAAGCGAGCGAGAAACCCGCCAAATGTCAGGTAAATCAAGAAACGATTACCGTCTTAAAGCAACGGATCCTGTTACGCTACTTTGCCCGGACAGGTTTTGTCAATCACTTTTCAAATCAAAATAATTTACAATCTACTGCCTTCAACCCAACATCAGTTGATTGTCACTAGCAAGTTAGAAGAAGCAATTGCGTTCTTCGACCAGGCGAAATAATTTTCTTACCGCTGAAACGTCCGTTTATGGTATTGTTTCGCGACCTTACAATGCCTCACTGTTCACATCCCATGATTGGTAAACTTTTCTCTGCGCGAGGATTTGTTTCAGCAGCAAGTTGTTAGAAGTGAGTTTATTATGTTCCACGAAGAGAAACAAAGAAAACTGGATGAAATGCAACGAATGGCAACACGAAAGGCTCGAAATCTGCAATGCCTACAGTCTTCCATCACCAAGATTGACTGCCATCTCCGCCAAAGAGTTACTTCAGAAAAAAGAAACCAGCAGTTAATCTTACTTCAACAGCCGTATCAGAGGTGGCTGTGAACACCAGGAAAGACAACTTCATAACTTCCGTTGAATAACTCAAAATTTCATCTGAAAATAGTAAACCCGCATTATAAGCTTTTTCACATAAGTTGTACAAAAAATGTCACAAATCCAGCGCTTGAAAGACAACCTTCGATCAAGAAACCTCGAACTACGCGCGTTCTCGCCTCTGAAATTTGTCATAAACGTCTTTGAAAAGGAATACCCCTGTAGTGGAGGAGGACGTCTTGCATTCAGAACCTTGTCCATGAGTCTCAAAATGAACGCGATTCTATGAAATACTAGACTCAAAAGATGAAAAAAGAGAAACGTGTAGACCACTTTGTGTCCGCAGAAAAGAACACCTAGATAGAAAAGACAAAATTCGACAGATTATTTCTCTGGGTACACATAGGGCACATAAGCACAACGGCGATGATTTTGAAGTGAATGTTCCGATCCTAGTGCAGGAATCTAAAGCGTCAACGAGCAAGGCTTTGGAGGGATTTTGAATAAATTTCAAGGTCAGAAAATGAACCGGAAGGACGATTGGATCACTACCACGCGTGATATGTTGCTTCATTTGAGGATGATTTTCTGACGCACGTTTCCATAGTCAGGTCTCACTCATCATCCCCATGAACAACGCACGGGTGTTCCATCGACAAGGTGGGTGGTTTTTGAAAACTGGCGTCTCTCATCTGCTGGATCTTCATTAATACTATGTAATCCACCGAATTGTGGGGATACTGCTACATATGGTACGCTCAGGTTCTGAGGTGGGCGAAATCGCTGGAAAGTCAGCCATTGAACAATGATAGCGACAACGATAAGAGCATCTATACCAAACTCGCGTAAGCTATAAAAGGGCAGTTTGTAAGAATACATACACAGAAATAGTGGTCTATTTTAAACTATGATTTCACCACTGGTGATTTAAGATTAGTTAATTGCTGATGCGCTAAAGGTTCTTCGGAAGTGATTTTTGGAACCAAACGCGTGATTTTATAGTATATGGGGAACGCAATTAAATTGAAACGCATCGTCGTGAATGTGCCCTGAACATTAAAGCGGCTTGTTCCACGTATTCTTTTGCGTCCTCTCTGCTCATAACTAAAGCGTAGAGCCAGTGGGCTTTCACGGCAAGTGACTTTCGTTGCTACCAAATAATACGTCATTTACCTGAACGTGTAGATTGTTGAGCAGGTAAACCACGCCCCAAGAAAGTGTGTTAGAAGTGGTTTCCATGCCAGCGATCCATAAATCGAGGCACATATTTTGCAGTTGTAAATAGCTGGAAAAGCTTAAATTGAAAACCAAATTTTAAGAAGGCTCAACCGAATGGGACGTTTACGATTAAAAAGATGCGGGTCAGTATCTGCTTTGACAACCTTCGTCGCTTACGCGCCGACATCAAACCATGGCAAAGAAGAAGTCGAAGCGTTCTATACGAACTTGGAGAAGTTCTACAGAGAAGACCATACATTCGTCAAGGCCACAGTAAATTGAAGATATTCGCTAACCGATGTCGATGTTATCTCAAAACTGTGCAAGAGATCAGATCATCGTCTTCTCCGCACAAAATTTCATTTCTCGCAGAAAGGACAAGAAGCCGTTAAATTCAAAAGCCGAAGTCCCACAACCACCAAAAACGGAGACTTATTCAATTTATTAGTCGGCTGTTGGGAAGATGCCGTTGTCGATAACATCGACTAAGTATACAATCCGCTCATTCTACATTTTCATGTTAATGATATGAAGGCCGAGAGTTCGAAAGTCACCAAGAGATGTATGTCTCCAGAAACACTCCAGCTGATACACCAGCGTGGAATCGCACGAGCTGCAGGCATTCGCGTACTGACGTCCGAACTTGCTAAACAATGCAGACAGGCGACAAAAGATGATCTTAAAGAGAGAAGAGAGGCAGTAATGGTCGAGCTGCAAAGGCTGGGAAAAGCATTGACAAAGCCCACCGAAGCTTCGCTAATTACAAGATCTCCGACGCTCAGACGGAGCACTTACAGCGTCCAGAAAGGCAAAGGAGAAAATCATTCCCAAATACTACTCATATCTCTTTGACAGCCAAGTCCACCACCCGTCATATAAAATAAAGGAAGATGAATAAGTTGCACCACCGGTTCTCCCTTCCGTAATCCGACATGCCATTTAGTCGGTGAAAAATCGAACAGCACCAAGTCCGGACAGGATAAGATCAGAACACCTGAAGAAGCTTCCGCCAGTTTTCGTGAACACATTGGCTCGGCTCTTTACACGTTACCAATCTGAATGCGAGGTCCCAACTCATTAAAGAACCATCAAGACCGTGGTATTGTTCAAGAAAGGTGACCTACACGATATCGGCAACTATCACTCGATCTGTTTGCTGTCCGTCGTCTACAAACATTTCACTCGAGTCATCCTAAACAGGATTGACAGAACACTGGACGAAGGACAGCCATGCGAGCAAGCAGGGTTTCGAAAAGGATTTAGCACGTTGGACCACATCCACACGATAACAACGCTCATTGAAGTATTGTGAGAGTACAAAAGAAAGCTCTGTCTCGTTTTGTCGATTTACAGAAGGCCTTTGATTAAATTGAGATAGAAGCAGTCATGGAATTCCTTGGCAGTCGAGGAGTCCCAACTCAGTACATAAAGATTCTTTGTGAGCCGTCCAAAAATTTCACAACCAAAATTTCACCATTCTACAACGATTTTAACGTTGACATCAAAAGAGGGGTTAGGCAAGGCGGTACAAACTCTCCAAAATTATTTACGGCCACCCTCCAGAACGTCATGCGAACATTGGAATGGGATAATATGGGAGTGAAAATCGGTGGTCGGCAGCTACATCACCTTCGCTTTGCCGATGATATCGTCCTTATAACACCAGACATTATCCAAGCGAAACGTATGCTTGCGGACTTTGATAAAGCGTGTGGGAAGATTGGTCATCGACTAAACCTCACACAATCATTCATAAAGAACGGATTGGTTTTGTTTGCCCCATTCACGCTCAAGGGAACAAATATCTCCGAATGTTCCAGTTATGTCTATCTAGGTCGGCAAATCAACATGATGAACGACTTAGCTCCAGAACTGAGCAGAAGAAAGCGAGCGGCTTGGGCAGCTTTCAAGAGCATCGAGGATGTAGTAAAGAAAACAAAGAACACCCAACTTCGTGGCCACCTTTTCGACTCAACGGTTCTTCCTGCCCTAACGCATGCGCCACAATCCTGGTCGCTGCGTAAGAGGATGAAAGATCACTGAGTGTTACCGAACGCGCAGTGGAAAGGACGAGGCTAGGAGTATCCCGTTCCACACAAGTATGGGATGGGATCCGAAGCTCCGACCACCGTCAACGATCAAAAATCGAAGATGCTGTTCTGTACGCCAAGCAGTCGAAGATAAGGTAGGCGGGACACGTAATGAGTATGAATGATAACCGATGGACAAGAGCCGTTTGTGGCTGGATTCCTCGAGATGTCAAATGTACTGCAGAAAGTCCACCAACTCGATGGTCAGTGTTCTTCACCAAGAGCCTAGAAGAAAACATAACACTCGACGAATCCTTTGAGCGAGGAGAACCCACTGGGCTACCCTTGCACGCGACAGGGAAAAATGGAAGATTTACTGGCGCCAGCTCGAGTCACTCGACGATCAACTGGACTATGGGTGATACAGGTGACCATAAGCATGGAGCACTGTACAACTAGGAATCTTAGATGAGATTATGGAGAGGATGAAAAGCTAAAAATGTGTTTTTCTTTAAGAAACGATAGGAACTTCGGAAGGTGACATATGTAGTTTATGAAAATAGCTAAAAGCTTAAAAATTTTGCACCTGATAGCTAAGCGCACCTGAACGATTCACTGTCGCCGTTTGCTTCACGACGTCTTTTCTCCTTTAAAAACGCTTCAACGTAGTCGTTGGATTCTTCGGTTTCGAAGTCGATATCCTTTTGATGAGCCTCAATTTGGCGATCGAAAAACGAAAAGAAGGCCTCACGATGGAGAATCAGCCTGATGAATTCATTCCATATTCATTGTAGGCTTGAAAGACTATACATCATTTGTTCCTTATGTGTGCATTTTCCAAATATTTTTCAAAATTTTCTAAATTTGGCGTAGCAAAAATTTGAGCTAAATCTTTCAAACTTAGGAGGAATTGAACATGTCAAATTGAAAAGAAGGAAATTCTCTCCTGTCTAAACTACTTCTGCCAAGCAAGCCCCAACATTCAACTGCACAGAAGGCTGTAGCTCGCAAAAGTAAAAAATACATTAGAATGCTGATTGAACATAGAAAACATTGAGCAAATTGAGGGAATTCTCCAATTTGCGACGTTGATCAATGTCATCCCTAATAAGTAGGAGATCATGAGCTCTCAGTCCGCGTTTCCAACTTATCTAAGAAAACCATTTTAAAGGAAACGATTATATAAGTTTTTCATTTGAAACTAGCTTGGAAAGTTAAAAAAAAACTCAACGTATCTCATTTCACAAGAGGAGAAGAGAGCAATCACAAGAAAAAGCACCAGCATTCACAATAGGTGGGATGCTTCATTAACACTGCAGATATTTGGTTCCATACTTTACTTACTTGGTATTTGATACTTTAACGGCCCGTCCTCACTAGCTGTGCGGACCCCCGCATAACCACCATTTTTCGGAGATTTTCTCGTTAAGCCATGGTGGTTCACTGGAATCCCGAAGACACCGTGGTCGAAGTCAGCCCCAGGTCTTCACCACGGGTAGTCGCAGCCCTTGTGGATCAGAGGGAGATTTGCCACCGTGTGACTTAGATCCCAGAACGATGGTAGATCCTGGCATTGGTTTACTCTTAGCTAAGCTTCCTGATGGAAACATCGGACTCCTCAGATTTGGAGACCCTGTCGGCGAGACGAATCTCCCGAATCTACATCGCGTTCCTACACTCATGAACACCTCCCAGCCACGATGCGGCGCTAAACCGTTGGGGCGGGTTCTACTGGTATTGGTTTACTCTTAGCTAGGCTTCTTGATCCTGAATGGCGTGTGTGGCGCAGTGGTGGGAGGTGCCCTGCAATAGGCATGAGATCGGCTCCCGCGCTCTGGCCTACCAAACCTTTCATCACTCTAAGGTCGGCAAATTGATACAAGGCTTGTCTGGAAAAACAGCAGCACTGGCTCAATAATATCGGTAGGCCATCGCGAGTCATTGTAAAGGCCAGATATGCACTCAATAACCTCAAACGATGCTTAATGAAGTCGAATGCATGGTGCATCCCTCAGGGATTGATCAACGCAAACAGGTTATATAGCATCAGGAATAAATTCGCCTAAGAATGCAATGGCCGAAAGAGCGCAGCATCTTTTTCACTAGTTACCTAGAAATCGAGAAAAACCTCGGATAATCAACATGACCAAACATCGCTTTAGCCCGATAGTCGCGATATTAAAACACCAGTGAGAAGTTTCATATGTGTTAGTCAACCCGACTGCTGTACTTGGGAAGCTGCTCAAAGAAGCCATTAGAAATCAAAAGGAGACGGCTTAATGCGGCTCGAATACATTACTCTCGTTGGTCTTTCGAAACCCGTCAATCAGTGTTGTTGACGACACATCGTTTCTGATGTGATGAAATCAACCTTCATCATTCCTCCAGCATTTAATCTCACAATTCACATCAGTTGGAAGTGGAAAAAGAGTAATGCGGTCATCATTTCTAAGAAAAACTAGCTAACATTAGCAACTATCGCTTTATCTTTTTCATGACTCTTGCCTAAAACAACTCACTCGTGGAAACCACGTGAAAACCTCCTAGTACGGCCATCCCACTATTGCAGAAGGAGAGTCGATTTAAATAGAATTCTGCGACATTCATGACGCATGCAAAAGTTCTCAAATAGCAGCCAAACCAACACTAAAAAACACCGAAGACCTTCGTAGACGGTGGATGGAAGGAATAAATAATGGAAGGGGAGAATCTAAACAATAGATGATGTCGCTTCGCATAAAGCAAGCAGCCGAGTCTTCGAATAACCATGTTCTTGCTGATGAGCACATTGGGATTACACAACTCTGCCACTGAAGTGTAAGTAAAATCCCGAAATTCTTAAATAGGCAGTATCCAGGTTTGTCGTAATATTTCGTTTGTAGGTTTGTCCGGAAAAATTCTTTAGTTTCGCTACTCTAATTACTTGCCTACCTGGCAACGAAAGTCCAAGTAGTGTAAAATTGCTCCCATCTAAGCCTCTGCTTTCTGATGAGGGAACTTATTTCGGGTAATTGTTTCAAAAAGGTGGTTGAACATATTCAGATGGTTGGCCAGTGCCGATGAATACAGAAGGAGTCAAAAACGTATTTAAGTGAAAGAGAATTCTTGGTTGGAAGAAGTAATGATAAGTTTTCAAAAAAAAAACGTTAACCAACTTCTTCCACTTGTTTTCGAAATACGGCAGAATTTTCAACCAAGGGTAAAGGAACATGATAGAACCCGAAGGATGCGAGAACTCCTTCAGATGGCGAGATATCATCCCTTTTAGTTCACGAAACTCCTTGAGATTATCCTAAAATAGAAGTGAAAAATAAATAAACAAAAATAAAATAATAAAATTAAATATGCAAATAACTAAAATCACTCACTCCTTCAAAGCGATAGCCGAACAGTAGCTGATTGATTACTGATCCAACGCCAACGTCGAAGATGTCCTTAATACCTCAGGCAATGAAAAGACTAATTACAGCAAAGATAACAGTCAGCAAAAATCTTGTCGAGAAGGAGTGATATAAGTGAAACCTGCATTGCGATTTCCTTTCCTTTCATAGCGTGTAAAGACTCGCTCATCGCCTCAACTTCAGCAAGAATCTCAAAAAAAAAACGTTTCCACTAGTAAAAAATAACAATACAGCATAATTTTAAACTTTTAGATAAAAACACTTGCTCGCCGTTCCATGACGTCCTTACTAAGACCCAGGTCTCTCAGCACATGAATAGCAAATCTCCTGTGATCTCGCCACATGTGTCCGACAGTTTCAACAACGCCGTAATCTCCTCCTGTGAATAGGTTTATTCTAAACAACGAAGTTTCACGTCTTTTTATGGGTTTAATGTGTTTCCCCACTAGATTTCCTAGCAAGTCCAGTGGCTCAACAAAATCAAGTCAGTCCCCACTAGCGCTCACATTGGGCTCTCTCGCGGTGAGAAAACCAGTGAGGAGCGATCAAATCCCGGATTGCATAGGATTTCATTGAAATCGGATAGAAAAAATAACCACTGCACTCGATGAAAACTCCTCATTGCACTACCTGAAATGCCTAAGATAGGTTCTCAGTCGCCAGTATCTGTGCTATTCTTGAGACTGCATCACACTCCATGTGGCACTACAAGAGACAAAAAGCAAGAATTTGCCATTTAGATGATGAAACTTTATCATTTATGGAAGAAAATGTCATAACTATATATCATAGACATTGTAGTATATCCAGTTGTAACCCATTATTTTCATACGATATTTCTCTTCTTTTTTGGCAGTTCTTTGTCTTCATTTTCCACCTTGTGAAAAGTTTATCCTAAGCAACCGCTGGTCATCAACTTGTGCCACCTTCAGATCACACTAGATGCATTGATCAGTTGGATGAAGTACTCTGCTATAAAAATTCCTTCTATAAACTTGTTGTCGAAGATTTCAGATTTCATGACAGACAAGGAAAGACCAGGAAGTGTAAATAAAAGGTCGGAAAATTTTTAAGCGAAGATCGAAAGGAAAATGAGAGCTGTTTGTTGACCGACTGTGCACAGAATTCTCATCAAAGAAAATTCTTTTTCTGAGAAGAAAGCATATCAGTGCTGGATATTGAAGCTTTCTAAAAGCATTGATTTTCCGAGAGCCGATCACGTTCTCATAGCGAAAGAATGTTGTCTTCTTGACACTTTCATTGTACTTTCATTCTACAATGAATGCGATTACCTACTTTTCTGTGCTAAGCTTCGATTCAGTCATAAGTTGAAGGAGAACCATTATCTTCGCTGAAAACGGAGAAGCCAAAGACAAAAGTTTTTGAATGAAACCATTTCCGAACTACTTACTAACCGAATGGCTACAAATCTCTTAGTTCTACTAAAAACAAATTTGGCTGAGATTAAGAGCAGCACTAAAGTGTTTCTCCAGATGGAAAAACAGTTGAAGCTTGATGGGACACCAACACACCTAAAATGGCTCGTAATAAATTCCAGCTGCGAAACAGCTTGTAAAAGGACTTACAACTACATAAAAAGGGAAAAAATTGCCATCCGGTACTACACCAGTATAGGGTTTAGCCATCGGTCCTGACTAGCGAAGACGGTATTTTCGCCATATATTTCCATGATAGAGAAATATTTTTCAGAATTCACATTCTGCTTTCCAAAATTCCTTCATGAAAGAAACCGCTTTTTATTACATCTTCTGAATTTCTAGTTGCGATCGATAGAAAACATAGAGAATGGTTGAACGTCAAAACTTAATAACATTGGAGATGACATCCTTCGACTCAAGAGCAAAAGCAAAGTGTCCCTCGTCCAATCCATATAGCATTTTGCTTTCGAAAGGAAAAGTTATCGGAGTGGTAAAGACTTGCGCAAAACAATATGTTTCAAACCTACCGTCATTTGATCTCGGTAGTAAAATATTAAGCATGTGCTTAAATTGTTGAGCTTACCGAGCAACTGGACTGGACCATCGACCCAGATCATCGGCTCTGATAAAGACGAAGGCGTCGAAATAAAACTGATTTGTCAACCTCGTGTATGCTCAACAACTTAAACAACTTGCACAAAATTATCCTGCCCAAGAATCGTGACCGAGAGAACTTTCACAACTGCTGAACGATTTGCTGTAAAAGCTCTTCAGGAAGATTATTCTACTGCGCATAAAAACCACTTCGGATGAGTCGCAACACGTTGAGGAATTAATATTCCTACATGATACTAATACATCCAGAATGGTTAAGCAACAGTATAAAAGACTGTCAGGAACGCAACATCTTCTCACTGCCCCACCATTGCCGAGTTTGAAAAAGCGTTTATTCAGCATTCCAAAAACGCAATGGTGGCAAACTTCTGTCAAGTTTTCGTTCCACTGATGATATGGTCATCTATTTGAGAAGACTGTCTTGAACTTATGGAAAAACGCGGATTCTCTATTGGTAGAGACCACATCGCACGTTCTTGAACATGTTGGACGACAGGAGGTAGGAATTACAGAAAAGAATGAGAGCAGCAAGTGCCGCGTCTGGGTCTCCTAAGGGCGCCATGAACCAACTCCTAGACTCGAAACACAGCGCTCAGCTCTTCCACTGAAAGATCAGCACAGATTGGAAGACTCGGGTTGAAAGTTCAACCGTGTGGAAAACTCTGCGCATCATTTCACAATGCAAGTGCTACATACAACATCTAACCCGAATGCGTAGTTCAAACCATCGAAAGCAATTCCAATTTCGACAAGCAGGCAATTGCACATCGAAAGTGACGTAGATGGAGTGATGATATGATAAGAACTAGTGGCCCCAAATAAATTATATTTGCAGCTGAGTACATTCTGTGATCATGGAAGGGTCTTCCAAGAAAGCAGAGTACAAAATGAGTAGACTCGTTTGTGTCTTTTGTTAACCATCTACCTTCGCGAATGGCAAATACTTATAGATTAGGAAGCGGGCACATACGTCAGCAAGTTCGATTGCCCGAAATCAGACAACAGTGGAAAATATGCTGCGACACGCACTACTCACAGGATAAGCCGTATAAGAGTTGAAGCAAATAATGTTCTTGACGAAACTAAAAAGGCATAACTTCAATACCTAAGAGCAAGCAGACAATAAATTTAGCCTAGAATTCCTACAATTTCTGGTGTTTTCTATCAAAAAGGTGTATTATGGATAGGGTAAATCATGGTTACTTGTTGTCGATAAACGATAAGCCATATTCAAAGCGAAACAAATACCGCATTATCGACCTCGAAGTTTTCTATGGTTTTTTTGAAAACAGTGATGCACAATGAATCACTCCGGTGTTTTTATCCTCTCAGACAACAATTTGTCGAAGATATGGAGGACACGGTGAGTCTAGGACGTGGGATCGAACCTACGACCAGTTCCATATGAATTGCAGTACACCTCTAACCACTATGTTACAGATGCCCTGCTATCACGCTTATATTAGTGAGGAATGCTCCATGTTCGCTGAAGCTCTTTATGTATCCGTTAATAGTCATTTATCAACGATGTTGGCAAGGAGTACTATTTGTTTTTAGTCTTTTTTATTAGTTTTCAATCCGTTGTCTTCAAGACTTTTATAATGTAGGCCAAATTCATTCTCATTATTTAAGCGAACTTACAAAGAAAGCGAGGTTGAAATAGAAGCAGTCATGGAAGTCTTTGGTAGTCAAGGAGTCCTTACTCAGTACACAAAGATTCTTCGTGAGCTGTACAAAAATTTTACAACCAAGATTTCACCGTTCTACAACGATATTAACGTTGATTTCAAAAGAGGAGTTAGGCAAGGCGATACAATCTCGCCAAAATTATTTACAGCCACCCTCCAGAACGTCATGCGAACATTGGAATGGGCTAGTATGGGAGTGAAAATCGATGGTCGGCAGTTACATCACCTTCGCTTTGCTGATGACATCGTCCTTATAACACCAGGCACTATCCAAGCGAAACGTATGCTTGCGGACTTTGATAAAGCGTGTGGAAAGATTGGTCATCGACTAAATCTCACACAATCATTCATGAAGAACGGATTGGTTTCGTTTGCCCTATTCACGCTCAACGGAACGAATATCTCCGAATGCTCCAGTTATGTCTATCTATGTCAGGAAGATAATATGATAAACGACTTAGCTCCAGAGCTGAGCAGAAGGAAACGAGCGGCTTGAGGAGCTTTCAAGAGCATCGAGGATGGAGTGGAGAGAGCCAAGAACACCCAACTCCGAGCCCACCTTTTCGATCAACGGTTCTTCCTGCGCTAGTGTATGCGTCAGAGATCTGGTCACTGCGTAAGCAGGATGAAAGATCACTCAGCGTTATCGTACGCGCAGTCGAAAGGACGGTGCTAGGAGTATCCGGTTTCACACATCTAAAGGATGGGATCCGAAGCTCCGACCTGCGTCAACGATCGAAAATCGAAGATGCTGTTCTGCACGCCAAACACTCGAAGATAAGGTGGACCGGACACGTAATGCGTACGAATGATAACCGATGGATAGGAGCCGTTAATGGTTGGATTCCTCGAGATGTCAAATGTACTGCAGGAAGACCTCCGACCCGATAGTCAGAGTTCTTCACAAAGACCATAGAAAAAAGATATGATGCTTGACGAGTCCCTTGAGCGAGGAGAACCCACTGGGTTACCCACTTGCTCGCGACAGGGTAAAATGGAAAATTTATTGGAGCCAGGTCGAGTCACTCGACGACCAAAGGGACTGCGGGTGATACAGGTGATGCAAAGAAAGCATAAAATCCATCGATGTCGTTTTAGTGAGTTTGATGAACACGATGAATCATACCTTTTATCTCATAGTTCTAAGAGTGTACCTCGAAATAGCTTCCTAGCTTCGTTGAAGTGAAATTTTCCCGCATACGCTTCTCCATCCTTGACGAACGTATCTCTTATTGTCTTGTAATCACTAATCATAATGAATGGGTGAGATCCTAAAGGAAAAAAAAATAAATCGGAAGCATTGACTACCTATTGAGTTTCAAGATCTGCTATTCTCGCTGCCGCTCTATTTCTGATCTAATTTTATAACAAAAACCAAAAGATGTTTCACCTATCCAGTATGTATAGATCGGGCCGTATTTTTTGCGCCACATTTCGTACGCACTGTAGCCGGGTTCGTGACGAAATAAAACATGAAGGTTGCCGATGAACGGGAGCGGAATTGGGCCTAGAAGGAACATCTTTGTCACAATAACACCTAGCAGCAGCTTGGACATGGAATTGAAAATAACTAGATAGTCGAAATAAACTGGAAGATTCTCAAATAGAAAAAAACAAAAGACAGAGCTTTCGGCGTTGATCAATCCCTGAGGGATGCGCCATGCATTCGACTTCAATAAGCATCGTTGGAGGTGAATGCATATCTAGCCTTCACAATAACTTGCGGTGGCCTACCAAGCTAGTGCTGCTATCCTCCCAGACAAGTTTGGAACCAATTTTGCTGACCAGTCGCGATGGAAAGCTTGGTGGGCCATGGGCACGGAAATCGATTCCACGTGTGTGTCGTAGTGGCGCTTCCAACCACTGCGCCACATGCTCTTCCTCGGTAGTATAGTGCGTAGTATCTGCGTTTATATCAAGAGAAAAAGGGGAGCAATCTTTTATTATGGTAGCCAATGTCATGCCACAATCCATAAAAGGGTAAGGCCATTCGCAACTATCACAACGCCACTTACCTGGTGGTAGATGTCTTCGTTTCCAGTAGAATTCATAGATGATGAACAGTATCAACAGTAGTATTAAGAATTCAAGCAACATTCTTTGTTGTAACGCGGTTCTCTACAACTCGTCAAGTTATTGTTTTCAGTTTATTCTTGAGTTGAACATGAGAATCTGTGAATACCAAAGTAGGACTTTTTTTTGGAAAGTGCATTTTGGAGAAGAACCCTCTGCGGCCTTAGATTAAGGAGAACTTGGTTTGTTTTCAGGTATTCTATTTTCTGATTGAAGTAGCTCACAAGAGATTTTTCCCAAGGTGTGTTACAAAGCAATGGTTCGCGAATGGTTTCAAAACGAAACCTGTGTCTTGCTTGGATGACTATTCCATATTGCTCTCGAAATATAAAAATTATTAGATTGCAGGGTCATGAGAATGCTGTGTGACGAGCGAGATAGGAGGCAAAGCGGAGCCGAATAAACAAGGTCACATCGTGTTTGCGAGCGATGACAACCATTGTTTTCGGTAGTGATATCATGAACAAGGAAGAAACGCTGATAAACGAATCGCGAACTCGTCGTCGCTAACTCGTTAAAACGTTGCGACGAATGAGATGAAGAAAAGAAACGACGCCCCAACCATTTATGTCACATTGGGGAGATGCCTTGAAGAACATGAAGCATAGGAATCTTTCATGGATTGCAAAGAAGACCTTTAGTAACTTCGGAATATATCCTTTATGATTCTTGCTTCACTATCGACTTTTCATTGTATACCGCTTTTTTACAGCTTTCAACTAGTTGCCAAGATTGTTAATATCAATTGTAAATTTGACTGCTCACCGTGAGCCGAACATTTACATTATTTGTGATGAGAAAAATCTAGATATATTATTATTAGATATATTATTAATGCCTCACTGCGGGTATTGCACTGTACTGGAACCCTGGGCAGCGCCATTTTATAGCGGACCATGCTCGCTCCATCTGGTTCGACTTGATACAACCACGATCCACACATTGAGAACAAACACCTGTCCGAGTCGACTGCAATCAATATGGCTCTGAAGAAGGCCAAGGCGCCGAAAAGTTAGCAGAGTAGACCATTTTAGTAACCTCTTGTATGCATAGTAATTTTAGAGATTGTTGATTATTGTGGTTAACTTTGAATAAAACTCGGCCTTCACAATTGTTCTGTAGAGATATAATGTTGTTTGAAAACTAATACACGACTTCTAATGCATATTTCATGTGCTTATTTCTTGAGCATCATTCACTCTCAACTCGCTTTTTCTGTGCGATACCTTCTTCAATCCTCCATTTTCATCAACGAATCTGCTGGGGTCGAAGGTATGTGGAGAGCGAAATGCCTAAAGAACATGCGTTAACAAACACAAATGTGAAAGACCACTCTTCAAAGTCGCTTTATTTGTTTTGGCTTATTCAGCCTAGAGCTATTCCTGTGAATGCTCAGTGGATATTCCGAGTCATAATGCAGGATCAAGCCGAAACTGTGGACGGTCTTCGTGGCATTCGAGTGATGAGCGCCACTTCAGCAATTTTAACAGAGATACCATTGCAGATTTTGCTAGCTCGTGCTCAGATTCGTCTATTAAATGATCAAGAGAAGTACAGTTGATACAGGTTTCAGTGCCATTTGGAGAGAAAGGAAGCGTAGCATGTAAATGGCAGACTTTCGCCGAAAAATGTCTGTGAAAATCTTTCCATTGTAGTCATTGTAGTCTTACAAGTACTCTATCATTCGCTCCTCCACAATACTCCTCCACTGTTCCTCGAAGCAAAAACGGTTTGATGCAAAGGGCTTGGCATTTCAATATCACTAATTATCTCACGCAAAATATTTATGTGATCTAGCAGATGAGTAAATTTTCTAAGACACTCATTAATACCACGATTCTAACTTTTAGGCCAAAAGGCAAATGACGGCAAACCTCATCATCGTAAAGTACAGAATCGTTCTAGACGATGACTCCCGTACGAGCTGGAGGACTCCATTTGCCCACCTGGACTGGACATAGAGTCTCGTGAGGAAAATTCATTGGCAGTAAGTTCGCCATACGTTGGATTCCTTTTAAGAAGAAGAAAAAAGAAATCGACGTTGCAGGCTCTTTAGACAGTTTTCATATTATATCAAATATCAATCATTATTAGCATCATGACATAATTGAGTTTGTGTTTTTGCTTAAAGAACAGTTAGGATCAGCACACACGTCGATCACCGCATTTGTATACGGTAGGTTCTTCTTATCCGGCATCGTAATCGGACGACCAGATCCGATTTCCCGGTCTAATTCGTCGTGCATTTTTCTTTTAATTAGAAAGATTTTCAATATATATATATATAACCAAAAATGATACTGGGAGTCAATATGAGTTTTGCATAACATCTAATTCAATACATTCGAATTCACCCCAATAAACGGCCATTTCATTGCGGTTCCTGCGGCTCTCTGAGTGTGAAACTGCGACGTACAGTGGAGGTTCTTTTCTCGTAAGGAAAGACAATACATAAAATTTCCATTTGAATCTTATAATCTACAAACGACAGGAACTCCGTGCAATGAAAACAAAACACGCTCTTGGCTTCCTTGGGATTCCAGAAGACAACAAAACGGTGAAGTAGCAATAAACCCAGCCTCAGCATTCCAGCCACTGCGCGCTTCCCACTGCGACTTAAAACTATAGGACATCTGAACATGAACAGCATGAGAATGGTTTTACCCTTGCAAAACCGAAAAGGCTCCATAAATTTAGCCATTGGGTTACAAAGAACAACAGATAAGAAACCTCGAATCGGCTCAATAAGGTCTGTTCGTAAAGTTTGAGTAGGTTAATAGCTGATGCTGAGGTCTATTGAAAGTCTGTTTTTCGAATGGGAAAACTGACCAGATTCGACCAAAAGACGAGTTGCACAATCTCAGTGCATTCAAGAACAATCCCTTCACATACCGATTTTTTGAGGTAACACAACCACTGGACCAGATCCCTAGATAACTACCAACTTCAAAGAGCCACAAGCATTTCAGCGTCATCAACGAGATGATCATCAGCATGTCCAACCATTGATAGAGAATAGGACGTATTCTCTGATCGGTTGGAAAAATTTTCTCGGTTAGAAGAACCTTTTTTATGAATCTGCTTCACGTGCTTGGAGGACCAAAGTATTAAAACCAGTGATGTGAATAAAGGGTTGAAAAATGCAGAATTTATTACCGATGTGAAAACGTTAATTTTGGTGATCCTTTTCCAAAGGCAGCTGAATATCTTTGGATCCGATACCCATCACTCCCATGTGAAAAGGTAATTTTGCAAAAAGCGAAAAAAAACTGCTGTTCTTATCGGCAAAGAAGAAAAAAAAAAACACGGAAACTCGATGGAAGGCAACGAATCGCAATTTCGAAGACTGTCCTAAGCACTTATATTACTCATTACGGAACTTAAATGTCGCCTCCTCCAAGGAGTTACTTGAGAAGAAAAACTGAATGGAGCTTAGTCTTTTTGAACCCGTGTTAAACAGGTGTCAACAAATACCCGCTTTAACAGGACCCTCAGGGAGACGTAATTGTATAGAAGAAGAAAAAACCTTCCGCAGCAGCATAATTAAAAACCGGTTCAGAGAAAAAAAGCTGCGTTCCACAACTGGAAATCTCGGAAAGAGGAAACAGTTCCGCACTATCACCTGTATCACCTGTAGTCCCGTTGATCGTCGAGTGACTCGAGCGGGCGCCAGTAAATCCTCGTGCAATCCGTATAAAGCGAGAACGCATTCACACACGCATGCATGAATACGCCTAGCAAATACAGAAAGTATGTGCCAAATCGGCGCAGCAGAAACAGGGAGTCCATCCCCTGGATCCACCTGCGTCTCAGGGAAGCAAAGGTCGCTTTTGGTCCGCGATTAACCCCCTATCCGCCACCTGGGGACGCGCCACGTAGCCTCGCGACTAACCGGCTCGAGATCCCTCATATGAGGGAGATCCGTGGAGTTCCGCACTATGTCCTCTTAAATCCGACCTGCATGAAGTATATCACAAATCGACATCGTCGTGAGCGATTTCCTTCAAATTCGAAGCCACAAATTACTCGTAGCTCTCGCAACTTCCCAGATACACTGCCCTATAACCTTGTTGGTTACTGTACGCTTGCATGGTTTACGAGCACTTCATGAAGATTCCTCGATCAAGGGTTTCAAGTGGCATTGAAAATTTTGCTCCAAGTATCCAAATTTACCTGAATGATTCACTGTTGCCGTTTGCTTCACGACGCCTTCTCTCCTTTAAGAAAGCTTCATAATAGTCGCTGAATTCTTCGGCTTCGAAGTCGATATCTTTTTGATGGGCCTCTATCTGACGATCGGAAAATGAAAAAAGACTTCCTGATTGAGAATCAGTTTGATGAATTTATTTATTCGACATTCATTGTGGTGATGAAAGACTACTAACACAAATTCTTTCGCACTGTGTACATCCCGAAAAGGACAGACTAGCCTTGATATGATTTTCCAAGTGTTTGTACTCTATATAGTTCGCTGACAAAAAAAAATTCTATTTTAAAGAAGCCAACAAGTGGTTGATTGCGATAGAACGTCGTTCCTGCCTGGACTGCACTTAATGTTAGAAGGCTTAGATGCTCAATCAAAGGAACAGGTGAATCTTCCCATGGTTAACTAATCTGTGTGAATCAGTTTCGCCGCTTCTGTGTGCATTTTCGAACAGCATATGTTAATTTGGGTAAAGTTTAAACTTCGAGGTAGCTCTTCCAGGCTTAAAACCCGAACTGAACGTGTCAAACTGGAAGGCGGGAAATTCCGCTCTACCTTAATAATTTTTCCCACCCAAGCTCCAACTTTCAGCTGCACAGAAGACAGTTTTTCACATTATTCAGAGGATTTAGAACATACTAAGCGAACAGAATTCCCCAGCTTTAGACGCCGATCATTGTTATCCAAAATAATTAAGAGATCATGGCGGCTCAGTCCACAGTTCCTAATAACCTAAGAACACCATTTCAAAAAGGTTGATTATGTCAGCTTTTTATTTAAAATTGGCCTTAAAGGTTAGAAAGCTCAAGGCTCATGATTCCACGGAAAGCGAAGACAATCACAAGGAACAGCATTTCTAGTTACAACAAATAGAAATACTTCGCTAATATTTCAAGAGGGAATATTAGAGATTTTATCATTAATAAAGATGAGCAATGTAGCTCTGGTCGCGTGTTACGCAGAGTTGGAGGCGCGACACACACGTGGAATCGATCCCGGCACCTATGGACCATCAAACCTTCCATCTCCCCGGTGTCGGCAAATTGGTAACAAAATTGTCTGAGTGGATTGTAGCACTGCCTTGATAGATCGATGGGCTACCGCTAGTTGTAAAGGCCAGAAATGCTTTCAATCACCTCGAACGATTCTTGACGAAGTCGAATGCATGACGCATCCCTCAGAGATTGATCAACGCCGAGAGCTCCATCCTTTATCGCTTGGTGTGTGGGCTTGTCATGGAAAAATTCGTTGGTTCGGCAACTAAAACTAGTTGTACATAAAGTCTGCCATATAACTAACGAAAGGTCAAGCAGTATTAAATTACTCTTAATAGAGCTCCAGTTTTTGAGACGCAATTAGTACGTGCAGCCTTGTTTAGATAGCCAATCCTCACCCAAAGTGCCAGATCCTGGCACAGCTTTTTTTTGTTGTATAGCAGTTCGTTTCGCACCACGGGCACTTGCGGCCCGGAGTTTTGCAAATATGTCAGCATCTTTATGGTTGTTTCACAAATAATACTCTGCCGTAAAAACTAGTAAGAGGCAGTAAATAAAAAGTCAACATTGTGAATTTCAATTATAGCCTCAGCTATAGCTCATATAATAGTTCTATGATAATATAATATAATAGCTGCTATAGTTCTATACTATTGTTCAATGCCTATTTGGGCTCCCCAGATCAATCCCGTTGACGGGTGATTGCTTTTGGTAGTGATCGATAGAACTAGCTGAGAGACAGGCGCAACGAAGGACCCAGTATGGTGTGGTGGTGTGCTCGCTGCTCCCCGGAAAGGACAATAGCGCGTTCGTTCACCACCCGCACACACCTACGGTCCGGAAGTGTGTGTGTGTGTGTGTGTGTGTGTGTGTGTGTGTGTGTGTGTGTGTGTGTGTGTGTGTGTGTGTTACGATTTGAAAATTAGCCAGTTTTCCACTTCATTGACATTATGACTGCCAGCTGGTTATCCCTATAGTTTCGACTAAAGCGTGCCAAGGTGTTCTCGTCTCTTGATAGCAAATGGTCACATTTTTGTTGATCGGAAGGAAGTCTGACGCATGTACTCTCGCGTCTCGGTAACCGATCAGTTGAAACTGATGTTACAAGGCAAAACGGTCTCTTCACTTTGTTTTAAAAAAATCTTTCAAAAAATATAACCAACTTCTTCCATTCGAATTAGAAATACTGAATGACTTTTAGCCATGGGCAAAAAAACATGAGAGTACTTGAAGGATGCGAGAACTCTTTCATTTCACTAGACAATATCCTTTTTAGCTCACGGAACTCTCCAAGTTTATCCTAAAATATAAGAAATTAAAAATAAATGCACAAATTAGCGGTTACATGACAAAGTGGTGGCGAAAACCGAGTAACAAGGACATCCTGGTTCATTCCCTTTCTTCCCACCCTTCACACACAAAGAGGGCGCTTGTGAGAAACATGTTTCGAACAGCTACCTCTGTGTTCAAAAGTAGGGAACTAAAGGAAAAATCGCGCGACTTGGCTTGGCAAATAGCCATCTCCAATGGCTACAAAATTGTAACCCCACAAGTTAAGTTTCCAAGGAGAGTGACTCTTCAAAAGGAACGGTTTGGCCAAGACAAAATCCCGTTTATCTTGCCCTTCATTAGCGATGAAATAAGTGCAGCGATGAAACGATGCTTAAGAAGGGCAGATCTAGAGGAATCGGTAGCGATAATTGAAATATCACCGAATACTCTTCGTCGTCACTTAGTTCGTAACCGCCTAAATGACCGTCTATGTGAAACACAAAATTGCGTAATCTGCTCTTATGATGACAGGGTCGGTGACTGCATCTTGTGATCTCTTGTGGTACTTGCGGAGACGAATATATTGGCAAAACGGGCAGACCTTTATGTATCCGCATAAAAGGACACCAAGATGGTAAACGAAAAGCAAGACAAGGCACGCCACTAGGGACGCATAGGATGCAAAAGCATAGCAGAGTCGATTTTGATATAAAAGTCGCTATCCTCACACGGGATCCTAAAACGCCAACGCGCAAACTCCTCGAGGCTTTTTGGATAAATGCCAAAAACCCTACAATGAATAGCAGGGAGGCATGTCCCAAGATCACGCGTGATCTCGCCCCTTACCTTCGCATCAATCGTTGGCGGGGGGTGCTGCAGTCATCAGCCATATGCGAATCTGAGCGGCTGTACTTCCTCGGTGGAGGACAGGTGAAAAAAGCGGTGAGTTTTTTCGAGAAGCCGTAGATCTTGTATTTATCGGTCACATTCCCGTCTTTCTGTTTGTGTTGTTGAAGTGTTTGACCTAGTAAGTTGCGTATTAGTGTACCCTTCCAGGCTCTGAAGAAGGCGATTCCACTGAAACGTCAGCTACGATTGTGTTGTATGTGTGTTATTGTATGGAAGTAAACGTATGCTGTTTAACAACCTTGCGATTGCTGAGAGAAAAAACGACGAATTCCAGTTAGTGCTTAGGCAATGGTCATTACGTCTTCACGTATTCACAGAACAGAATTTTTCATTTGTTTGTGTTTGTGTACTAACGCTTACATAGAAAGCCACAGCCATCACTATGACGATCTCTAATGGTGTAACAAGACTGCAGTAATCACGAAAATTTCGCTACATTAGTGTCGGTTTTTGCCTGATCAAAGCAGCGAGACACTCATCACTCAAATAGTGTTTCCTTCATGGTAGTTTCAGAGATGATACAATTATAGGTTCACCTACAGACTCCTCCTTACAACTCTTATCCATTTCGATTTATTGCTGCTTTTTGCGGTAGCGCGATTCGAAGTTTACAACACCTTAGTTCGCAGTTCTCTAGAGACAGCTGTCTTGGTTGGTGATGAACGGTCAAGATAGTTCGCAGTGAAATAATTAGCGCGAGCTGTTTACTCAATCCTTAGGAATTGTTGGCTCACAAGAAATACGACACTTTGAAATTCCTACCTCGGTTACTGAACTGCTTCTTTGGAAAGGAAATATTTTTTCGGCAACTATTTTTTACTAAATAGAAGAAATCATGTGTTGTTTTAGGTCACCAATGAAAAAAAAAAAACTTCCTTGGAAGTACAAAAACTCAAAATCATTACATTCTCATGTAGATGGCACCACAATATATACATCTCTAAATGACATGTATTCTTTCATTGATAGGCTAACACGAAGTTGCTAAAAAAAGCTCCATTCTACTAGCGTTTCGGCGCCTTCGCCTTCGTCAAAGCCGAACTGATCCGAGTCGACTGTCCACAGTTCTTCTTTCTTCTGAAGTGAGTCTTTGTCATCGCGTCGAATCGAGTCTGAAGGAGCACCATCCGAGTGAAGTTATCTCAATCGAAATCTCTTTTTATGCAAGCTTTTTGTTGATAGTGATTGTCCGCTGATAAGTTGTTATACAAAGAGTATAAATAAAAATAATAGGTAAATAGATAGACAAGAACGTGTGTCTAAAGGAAGCGTTTATTTGTGAAGATGTTTGGAGAACGGACGCAAAATGTTATTCTAAACTAATCCTTGTGTCCTCAATAAGAGTTTGTGCTTTGCGTACGTGGACGAGGATTACTTCGCTCGGCTGGTCCCTTGCCATCAATATTTCGCAGTGGCTATTCACAACTGATGTACACCTTTTGCGGGATTCTATATGTATTTCTTCAATTCATATTTTGCTCTGAAACTCTAAGTCGGTCATTTTCGGAGCAGAATCAGAACACAACGACGAAACGTGGGTAATCTTTTAATATTCGAACTATTTGAAATTATCAGATGAAATTAAAAGAATACCTGCTGCCTCTTTCAGGATTTTGCAAGCTTGATCTCCATTTTTCTTACTGTTATTGTTAAAGCATGAAAATAGGGCCGAATAATGAAGTATGGTGCATTCCAGAAGATGGAAGAGTGTGGGACGTGGTGATTGCAACGTGTGATGAGGCAGGAGCTGGTACGGATGCATCCGTCTATCTCAAGGTTACCCTTAAATTACAATAATGAAGAAAAGCTTCGTCAAGATTGAAAAGTATTATGTTCGGTAGTCTACTAGCTGAATACATGCAAGAGTCCATAAAAGTCAAGTGTTGCTGGATTCATTGAGAAATAACAATTTAATGAAATAGTAATAACTGGTATTCCCCAGTTACCTCATTCTCATCTACGAATTTGAGGAACTAAAATTTCGAAGTGTTATTAATGTAACGTCGGATTTTTCAACGATATAATGGTGACCATATTTGTCTATAGTTTAGGTTTACTACGAGTCCGCCCACGACTATGAGACATTCCTTCTGGATAATCCTGGAAGGTATGTCTTGCGATATCATTAATTTTATTTCATCCTTCGTATGTAGTCCACGATTTCGATTCCTGCACCCCTTCTTTTTTCTATAACGTAGGACTCATTCCTTCCAAACTAGAAGTGCACTTATAAATACGATTTTCAGAGACGACTTCGAAAGAGGAGCTAAAGATCACTTCAAGTTATTTTTCAAACAGGATGACATCATAAATATGGGGCTGTTTTGGTGGCCTGGGTTTAGCTTCAGTCAGTCGTGGTGTACGAAATGGGTAAATCAACACTGTTAAGCAAGTGCATATCAAGCATGGAAGTCAACACATTTTAGAGAATTGCAAAGCGATTCTTATTTTAGGTTCTTCTACTGAGTCCTGATACAGAGACGTGCTTTGAAGGAATCTTTAACAAGTGGATCCGTCACTATAAGTGAGCTTTCTCGTCGTACTACTTTACTATATAATATTTAAAAAAAACAATGACTTTACGTAGTAATTCCCAAGACCGACTTTCTGTTAACCTCGGCATTGATTGATAATTCGATTTTATTTCAATAAGTTGTTATTATAGAATTTATTAGGACACAGTAGCTGACGTTTCGGCGGTTTCGCCTTCTTCAGAACCTGGAAAGGTCAAATTGAGATGCGATCTACTCAACCAAACACTTTCATAACCCCAGCAGATAAAACTTAACAAATAAATTTGTGTTCGCAGAAGAAACAGCTTCTGTTGTAAGTATCTAAGCTAGTTGGTAGAAAGCAGCCGCACAGAGTAACACATGGGCGAGGACTGTGCCTGTGTCAGGTCTTTAGATTAGCCTGAGGTATGGCGCCAGGTCACGCACGATGACAAGACACTCCTTCTTGCGGTTCATTTTGGATATTTGGAATTGATCCAAAACGCTTCAAGAGTTTTACGTGCTGATGTTTTCGATTCGTGCGTGAGTATAGTGACTCCTACTTCAAAATCTTCTCCATTATGTTGCTGCATCCTATGCGCACCTGATGGAGTGTTTGGTTTTAATTTAGATTCACCGACTAGGTGTTCTTTTATGCGGACGCCGAACGGTCTACCCGTTTCGCCAACGTATTCGTCCCCACACCCGTTACAAGAGACCAGGTAGACTGTACCCGAACTCATTCAATCACAGTCTCTACCGTTAGGACAAATTATGCAGTTTTCGTTATACATAGACGGTCACATAGGCGGTTGCGAACTAGCTGGTGTCTCAGAGTGTCCGGTGGTATTTTTATCACTCTTACGGAATTCCCTAGACCGGCCCTTATTAAGTAACGTTTCACGGCTGCACTTATTTCGTTTGAAATAAACGGCAAGAGGAACGGAGTTTTGTTTTCGCTAGAATTATCGCTTTCAGGCGTAGTTTTTCCTCTTGCCTATATCGAGAAGCTAAAGTTTCGTAACCATTCGAAATGGCCATTTGGCGCGCCAGCTTCGAGGATTCTTCCTTTTGCTCTCTACCTGTGCACACGTTGGCAGCGGTCCGAAAAGCGCCCTTTTAGTGTGTGAGGAATGAGAAGAGAGGTAATGAACCAGTATGTTCTTACTGCTTGGCTTTCGATATCATTTTGTGATGTACCCGTTTTCGAATAGGTTGACTTAAACGTTTACGAATGGAAGCCATTCTTTTTTTGGTTTCTCACGGGTGAATTTTATGTGCTCTGACTGCTTGTTCTATAACTCGAAACATTTGTCCATCTCCTGTTGTGTGGAGCAGATGACAAAACAGTCATCTATATACCTGCAGTAGAGTAATGGCCCGAGGTCGATTACTGGTGCTTTCACTTTATACATAAAGGCAACGGCAAGGGTTGGTGCCAGTCGCTGTCCCATTGCTAACCCTCTTATTTTGCGCGTAATGTTTCCCGGACCATCTGAAGTTTGAGCAGTTTAGGCACTCCTTCAAGAGTGTCATCAACTGCTGAATCGAGAAGTCATACATGTTTATTGCTCCTTCATGTTGTAGGTGTTTAAATGGAGCTGTTTCTTATGCAAATACAAATCTATTTGTTAAGTTTTATCTGCCGGGGTTATGAAAGTGTTTGGCTGAGTAGATCGCATCTCAATTTGACCTTTCCAGGCTCTGAAGAAGGCGAAACCGTGCAACCATTAGATCGAGTTGCAACAAAAGTGAGAGGTTTCCTAGAAACTCAACCAAGTAACATTGTTTAACATTAGAGAGATCTTAGAAAGAACCGAACAAATGCCCCTAATTTTAAAGCATCTATGGCTGCTTCTACGTTAATTTCTAGTCATGTAGGTGCTCTTGAAAATATGGGAACGTTATGGAACTGCCAAATTTAGTATATCCATACTTTACTATACGGTTTAAAGAGAGCACTAAACCCTGTCTTCCAAAAATAGCATAAAGCCTTCAACGTTGACCAATTCTTTCGCAGTGATTGGTGCACTAGACTTCTTTAGACATCTTTGAGGTGATTAAATGAATATTCGACTTATACAATGATTTTCGTGGGCTTACCCGATCAGTATCGTCAGTGATTCTACACATATGATTCCGAGAAATGGAGGGGTTCCTTGCTTCGAGGTGTAAACTTCGACAACGACGAGGTATCTGTAACCTCAGCGTTACAAGCGCCTATTTGTTGAAGAACATGCCCAAATTTTAAATAAATATTAGTAAATGGATCCCCTTCCTTAAGTCGTTTAACGACGCGTTTTCGCGTTCAATGATGCTTCAAAGCGGAAAATTTTGAAAGCCAGTAACTCGTTAAGCCATCAACCTATAGTTTCTGTATTTCGCGAGTTTTTTCACTGCACTTTTATTCTCTACTAACTACATTGCAACGATGGTGATCCACCAAGGTAGCCGACAAACCTATTCCGTTTAAATAACATTTTTGACTGATGTAAATATCGATTAATGTTGCAACCATAGTGAACTGTGTATGAAGAAGCACGCAACCTCCGAGTGAGAGCCAATAATCATTGATTAGCGAATGTTTCAGAATTCTACCAACACTTTACCTGTAATGTATACTTTAAGCGAAATTTGACCAGGAAAACATTTTGCTTCGATTTTTCCTCCAAATGAATGCCTCGAGACAAGTTCAATGATTGTTGCATCCATTCTGGTCATTTTCTTCCTTAATGTATATTAAGTATAAGACTGATATGAGGTTTTTCAGAATGCTGGCAACGAAGCATTAGGTTTTCCGAGTGATTAACGCTATTTTACCATAGATTCTTTCCAGAGATCCACCCACATACGCCACACAATTCCACAAACTACGATTCTGTGACTGCGTTGCTCCTGGAGAACCAACGGCGAACAGACGAAAATACATGAGATACGAAGACATACTTAATCCAAGTTGAGAACATAAACTTTTGACATCTTTGCATGTCTTCAGCCATCTCACCCAGAATCTCCTCAGTCAACAACAAGAACGAATGTTTGTTTGCAGTTCATAAAAGATTTCTCGACAAAAAGATTTTCTACGGATGAAAGAAGGGATTGAAGTACGTCATAGCCAGATCCAGCAATGAAGGCCCTAACTGTAATGATGCTGAGATATTTGCAAAACTACGGACCGCTGGCGGACCGGTGTAAAAGCTGAAAATAGCTAATACCAAATAATATCAAGGCTAATACCCTTTCCAGGGGTTAATGCGTTCACCACCACACCATGTGAGTCCTTCGATTCGTCTTTGTCTCAGCCGTGTCATTGATCTATAGGTGCTATCAACAATCACCCGCCAATGCAATTTGATCTGTGAGAGCACAAATCGGCGTTAAACCCACTTAATCTGAAGCTGCGGTATAAATCATACAGAACTAAAATTAATCCCAAAAAGTGACGACATTGTGAAGGCCTTGTTCATTATTGCATGAAGATCGTTTACATTTGGAGTTTGAAGCCAGTTCTTTGAAAACTCCCTGCAATTTCTTCTAAAAGTGGGTATTTAGAAGGTTGAAAACACGACAGACTTAAAGGAAATATAAAGGCTCAGAAATAGTCTTTGATTTCTAAAGCTGTCCAGAGTTAAATTCAAAATACTGTAAGTGAAACTTAACTTGTTAAAACATCTGACGTGAAAACGGTAGCTGAACACATCCACGACGTATTCGGGGTGCGCTACTCTGCTCGATATTCCGCTTGTACAACTGCCTCGCCCTAAAAAGTATAACCTTGGATAAAAGGCGCGACACGTTACGGCACTAAATTGAATAAAATCAGAATTTCTTCATAGTGTTCTACAATGCAACGCTCATGTCATATTATAAATTACACAAGTGTAGGTAGTCCGAACAGACCGTATTCACCTTGTGCAGGTGTCCTCCGGCGGTTAATTTTCCTACACAGAGCTTTTTCAACGCACGTTCTATAGTATCCATGATCGACTTTCTATTAATCTCGGCATTGAATTCGTCGTTTTCTCTCTTAGCAATCGCGAGGCTGTTAAACAGTATACGTTTACTTCCATACAATAATACACATACAACACAATCGTAGCTGACGTTTCGGCAAAATCGCGTTCTTCAGAGCCGCTTTTTCATCTGTCTTCCACCGACGAAGAACAGCTGCTCAGAATCGCATATGGCTGACGACGAGTCGTCAGCCATATGCGACGAGCTACGATTGTGTTGTATGTATGTTATTGTACGGAATTAAACGTATGCTGTTTAACAACCTCGCGATTGCACGTTCTATACTCAGTCTATAGGTTGCCTAACACGGTTTTTTGTCTTGCGTAGCCAAGGAGGAGCTATTTTATTCACTTAGTAACTTACGAAAACCTTTTTTGGACGAAAGCATTTTCCTGCTACAATTGTTGAGCAGATTATGCACCATACACTGTCACAAGTGAAATGTGGCACAAGTGTCGGGGGCGCGCTGCGATACACATGGAATCGATTTCCGCGCCCCACACTCACCAAGCTCTTCGTCCCTCCGGGACAGGAAAATTGGTATCAGACTTGTCCGGGAGGATAGCAGCAGTGGTTAGGTACATCGATGGGCAACCGCGGGTCACTGTACAGGGCAGATGTGCATTCAATTACCTTTAAAAAATGCTTAGTGTAGTCGAATTCGTGGATCATGCCTAAGGATTTGATAAACGCAGAGCCTGGTCCTTTATTAATAGACTGTCACAGGTGAAATTAATCAGCAATACCCCCACTAGGACGATAAAATTCGACACTTAGGGAGGGCTTTTCGCTTTTATAAGAAGCTAAATTAATCAGAGTTCTTCAGAGTGGACTCGGTGTTCGCAGGGTATGCACCCATCAGTGGGATTCAGCACAGTTTGTCCTCCAAAACAGTACCAAGTCATATCACCACAACCTTTTGCTGACTCAAAAACATTTGTTATACAACCAACAGTTAACAAAGTGTGCACAACTACGATGTATGTGGTACATAAATTTGACAATTTTTGCGTTTAACATACAATCATTACCTACAACAAAGGTTCTAAGCGTGTAACTGTCAGTTCTAACGTATAACGGACAATTTTCAAATTGAAGTTCGACTCTAAGAAGAAAACTTTGTATGACAACTATTGAAATCCGTCCCGTATAAGGGCACCGAGTTTCCCATTCAAGAAGTGCTCCCTCTAGTGGATTTGACTCGATACGATAACGGCCAACTGTGGACTATCGACTCGGATCAACGCGGCTCTGAAGACGGCGCTGGAACGTTAGCAGAGTAAAAGTTCTTATATACCAATCTCATATCCGCTCAAACATGTAGAAAATTATTGCAGTATATTTCCAATCACAGACTTCCGTCGTAATCATAGCTTTGCAACATCCCGAAGATCGTCTCCATTTGTTCGAATCCATGGTGCCAATTTCCTTCAAGGACATGGAAAGTTAGTGATTTGAAAGCACTACGGAGGTCAATTCCAACGTAACACAAGTAGACGTCCGTTTTGAAATTATTCAACGATGCTTTCAGGACGCACTCATTATAAATCTCTTTCATGAATTCAACAGGCACGTCAGAATGACCAACTAAAACAAGAGCGGTATGTACCTAAGCTATGGGCAAAAGAAGATACGTATAGATCATGAAAAAGGTTTTTTTTTGTTCCTTGATTTTCGCATATCTGCTACTGTGATGGGCCATTTTCTACAGTAAGTTCACACACAAGAAAAAACTAATGCACCAAATAGCAATGTAGGGATGCCTTCTGTGATTTAGTACACAGAACACCACATCTCAAGTCACGTAGGGATTGCTACCCTTTTGCATCAAAATATCTTTGGTGTAACCAACTATTGAGAATAACTTGAACAACTTATATCCTTACTTGTGACTCTTACGTATTTATAGGGAAGGCCACTCTACCACTAAACGGCAAAAGGGATTCGTCAGTATGAACGTACTTTCCAAGCTTGTATGTGTGCTGCAATTCTTGTTAATAACGTAGAATAGCGGAGTTCGCCCTCTTCAGCCCCTGGAAAGTTCAGGCTGATTGCAATCTGTCTAGTCAAACACGATCATAACCACAGCAATTTTTTTTTAAAAATTACGAAACCAAAATTTCAATCGCATTAAGAACAAAACACTATTTACCGCTTCTACTCAGTGCTAGACGTGGAGCCGAACCACAGAGTGTTCTCTAGGGTAATGCGCCTCTCTCACATTAAAACATCAACCTGAGATACTGTTTGAGATCACGCGTCATAAAGAAGCATTGCCCGCTGCGACTCACTTCTGGATTCATTGAAATGATCCTGAATGCATCGAGAGTTGTGCGCGCCGAAGTTTTCGATTCCAGTGCGAGTATGGCATCTTCTACTTAGAAATATTCTCCGCTATGCTTATGTGTTCCATTCGCGCCTTGTATAGCCTTTAATTTTATCTACTAGATGTGCTTTCATACGGATGGCTTTCATACGAATGGCTCGCCCATTTCGCTAAAGTATCAATCTCGGCACGCTTTACAAGGGATAAGACCAAAACCAAAAAAAACCCCACCCTACTCATGCAGTCTCCCATCTGTACCGCTAGAGCATATGATGCAGTTTTGCATTGTACATAATCGGTCATAGAAGCGGCTACAAACCAGTTGCCGTTTGAGACGGCTCGGTGATATTTCAATCATTGATACCGAATTCTCTAGGCTAGCCTTTTCTATGCAACGCTTTATCACCTGAATCAACTGTAAGCCCGTTGACCGTCGAGTGACTCGAGCGGGCGCCAGTAAACCCTCCATTTTTCCCTATCGCGTGCAAGAGTTGCTCAGTGGGTTCTTCTCGTTTTAGGGACTCGTCGAGCATCATATCTTATTTCTAGGTTTTTCGTGAAGAACTCTGACCATCGGGTCGGTGGTCTTCCTGCAGTACCTTTGACATCCCAAGGAATCCAGTCATTAACAGCTCTTGTCCATCGGTTACCATTCATACGCATTACGTGTCCGGCCCACCTTATCTGCGAATGTTTGGCGTATAGAACGGCATCTTTGATTTTCGACCGTTGACGTAGGTTGGAACTTCCGATCCAATCCCTTACTTGTGTGAAACGAGATACTCCTAGCATCGTCCTATCGACTGAGCGTTCGATAACGCTGAGTGATCTTTCATCCTGCTTACATAGCGACCAGGTTTCTGACACATACGTTAGGTCAGGAAGAACCGTTGAGTCGAAAAGGTGGGTACGGAGTCGGGTGTTCTTTGTTCTCTTCACTACATCCTCGATGCTCTTGAAAGCTCCCCAAGCCGCTCGTTTCCTTCTGCTCAGCTCTGGAGCTAAGTCGTTCATCATATTAACTTCCAGACATAGATAGACATAACTGGAGCATTCGGAGATATTCGTTCCGTTGAGCGTGAATAGGGCAAACGAAACCAATCCGTTCTTCATGAATGATTGTGTGACGTTTAGTCGATGGCCAATCTTTCCACACGCTTTATCAAAGTCCGCAAGCATACGTTCCGCGTGGCTAACGTCTGGTGTTATTAGAACGACATCATCAGCAAAGTGAAGGTGATGTATCTGCCGACCATCGATTTTCACTCCCATGTTATCCCATTCCAATGTTCTCATGACGTTCTGGAGGGTGGCTGTAAATAATTTTGGAGAGATTGTATCACCTTGGCTAACTCCTGTTTTGACGTCAACGTTAATATCGTTGTAGAATGGGGAAATTTTGGTTGTGAAATTGTTGTACAGCTCACGAAGAATCTTTGTGTACTGAGTAGGGAATCCTTGACTATCAAGGGCTTCCATGACTGCTTCTATCTCAATTGAGTCAAAGGCTTTCTCTAAGTCGATGAAAGTGAGACAAAGCGGTCTTTTGTACTCTTGCGATACTTCAATGAGCCTTGTTAACGCGTGAATGTGGTCCATCGTACTAAATCCTTTTCGAAACCCTGCTTGCTCGCACGGCTGTCCTTCGTCCAGTGTTCTGTGTATCCTGTTTAGGATGACTCGAGTGAAAAGTTTGTAGACGACAGACAGCAAGCAGATTGGGCGATAGTTGCCTATATGGTGTAGGTCGCCCTTCTTGAACAACAACACGGTCTTGCTGGTCTTCCACTGAGTAGGGACCTTGCATTCAGACAGGTAACGTGTGAAGAGTCGAGTTATTGTGCTTACGAGGACTGGCGGAATGTTCTTCAGCTGTTCTGGTCTTATCCTGTTCGGACCTGGTATTGCTCGATTTTTCACCAACGAAATGGCATATCGGATTTCAGAAGGGAGTATCGAGGACTCGGTTGCAAGTGTACCTGCATTGAAGGTACAGATCGTCACCATAGTTCTTGATCCAGGTAGCTTCCATTGGCCCTGAGATTTTAGCAGCCTCTCCGCACTCGTCCTACCCAACGCTGCAAAATTGGGTTCTCTTTCGGGGTCAGGGGAATGAGGCCCGTTTTTTTTTAACTGTTTAGCATTTTGATGGTCACATATAGCTTGCTGGGCTCTGAACGTGGGGGCTGGGTATACTCACGGGTAGCTTGCCAGGCTCTCCCAGAATAGACATGGAGCTTACTTGCTGGAGGCGACTCCTAATCGCCTCCCATATACTTCCCTGTCACTCGATTGCAGGCTTTTGGCCGAATTGACTCGTAGAATACAATCCGTATAAAGCGAGAACGCATTCACACACGCATGCACGAGTACGCCTAGCAAATACAGAAAGTATGTGCCAAATCGGCGCCAGCAGAAACAGGGATTCCATCCCCTGGATCCACCTGCGTCTCAGGGAAGCAAAGGTCGCTTTTGGTCCGCGATTAACCCCCTATCCGCCACTTTGGGACGCGCCACGTAGCCTCGCGACTAACCGGCTCGAGATCCCTCATATGAGGGAGATCCGTGGGCAACGCTTTGTAGCTGGACTTATTTCGATGGAAATAAGGACGGAATAAGTGGAACCCCATACACGCTAGAATTACAGTTTGAGGGTGTAGCTCTTCCCCACAAGTATCCCGTAAAGTTGCAGTTTCATAACTGATGTACATGGCAATTTGCCAATCTCAGTGCCCTTCCTTCTCCTCTCGTCTGCGCACCCCCTCGTGGCTACTCGAAACGTATTTCATTCAAATGCCCTTTTTATTTGTGAGGTGTGAGAAGAGAGATAGTGACAACCTCGACATCATGCACAACGGCAGTATTCATCCTCCTGGCAGGCTCTCCCAAGCTGATGAGGAGTCCGGCGTTCCCAACAGGAACCCTAAATTAGCGTAAACCAATACTACGATTAACCCACCGTCATAGTACCAAAGTCGCTTGGTGGCAAGTCTCCCTCTGATCCAAGAGGGCTGTAACTGTCCGTAGTGGTGAAGACCTGGGGCAGACTTTGGCCAGGTTGACCTTGGGGTTCCAGAGAACCACAATGGCTTAACCAGCAAATCTCCGAAAAAATGGAGATTATGCTGTGGCCCGTACAACTAGTGAGGACGGGTCATTCAAGTATCACGCAAGTATCAAGTATATTTCACATTACATTCTGCCATGAAAAAAGCACAGGCAGTAAATAAAAAGTGAATACACTGTGACTTATACCATAGATTTAGCTTAACTGGGTTCAGTGCCAACATGTGCGCCCCAAATCAACCTCGATAACAGATGATTGATGATAGCACCATAGGTAAGAAACATGGCTGGGACAAATGCTAAACGAAGCGCCCATATGGTGTGGTGGCGGTGAACGCATTAACCCCCAGAAAGGGTAACAGCGATTTCGATTCCCACAGGAGATGTCTCCAGTTCGGAGTTCTGAAAATCTCAGCATTATTGTGGTTATATTTTATACGATAATCTGCTATGAAAAAAGAATAGGCAGTAAATAAAAAAGTGAACACATTGTGAGCCAGCATGTCTTCACAACTTAGCTTTCGGTACCACTTCGTGAAGTAACCTTTTTCAAGCAGCTTAATTTGAATGTTTAGAAATGAAACCCAGTTATTTTTAGGTTTCTTTCAAGTAAACTTAACGTGCTCTTATTGTTCATTCAATAACTCAAAACATCTGCCTGTTTCCTCTTGTGTGGAGCTGGTGATAAAAGGATCTAGTTATTTACAGTGGAGTAATGGCCTGAAATCGGTTACTAGACCATCTGTCTCAAGAATTCCTTTAAGAGAGCCATAAACTGCCGAATAGATAAGCCATGCATATGTACTCCTTTTTCGTGCTCAACAACAAGTTCGCGGATGGTTTCCATAGCGGAGTTATTCGATACCTTTGTATAAAGAGCGGCAACATCTAAGTACTCCATCAATCATACGCTGTTAGGAAGCACGTTACGTAGGCGATCCGAATGTATCTGGACCTTCACAAGATGAGGTGAGGTTTGTTTCAACAACTGGGTAAGTATTAGGGCTAAAATTCATGTTATTCTATCTGCTGGTAGATCATCAGTGGATAGCAATTTAGTATGCGGACACTCGACTCGATATGAAGATGAAGACGCCACGTCGAGAAGATGAACGACTGTGGACCATCGTCTTGGATCATGCGCTTTGAGGAAGACGAAGAAGTCGAAGCGTTAGGCAACTAAATACCTTTGCTACCTAGTGTTAGTTGAATAATCCGAAAAAGTATTGGGTATTAACGCCGAGGTTAATAACGGTCGATTTGGAAACTACTGGAAAATACTGACGAATGAGTTTTACAAACAAGTGTAAGATCACACATATTCATAATTCAACTTTGAGTTCAGGAACAAATGGTTTTAGACCCCACATTTTTGCAACCTTAATCCAGTCGCCATAAATTTCAGCACTGACAGTTTAAATCCTTGTTAGATATTAGCCGATAAAAGAAAACATCTTCAAGATGCCTTTTCGCTGTCTCAAATTCTATCTGAAGAATCACTACAAACTCCCCACAGATAATGTAATGTTTTCTAACCTTGTCAGATCTCGAACCTCTTAAAATCCTATATTTTTGCGTTTCCGTGAGGATAGAACGAAAACCGTAAGGGTAACTACTAAAATGTAACATACTCCGCTAGTCGAGCGTAGGACACATGGACAGAGCGGAAAAGATTTTGAAATAAAGTCATCATTCCAGCAGAGGAATCGACAGCTTCAGCGCGCTAAACTGCTTTCGCTTTCCTCAAGCATTATGGATAAATTTCAAAACCCAGAAATGAACTAGAGGTAAGAATGCCTCGTCATCACGCATGATCTCAAACAGTATCTCAGATTGATGTTGTAATGTGACAGAGGGGCACTACCCATCCGTGAGAGCATTCTGAGGTTGGATTCCACGTGATATACTCAGTTGAAGACTTGTAGAAACCAGTGAGTGCACGAAAAAACTATTTTACTTTCAATACTATTAAAACCTTGATTTATTATTTGCTCTGCTTGGTTATGAAGGTGTTCGTGTGAGTAGACTGCAAACAGTTTGATCCGTCTAGGCTCTTAAGAAGGGGAAATTCTCTGGAACGCCAGTTTTTACGTGAATAAAGAGTAGAGCAACAATATCATGTTTGCTCATCATCAAGACAGTAAATTAGCCAAAAGGTTTTAAAATTCATCTTTTGCCATGTCAAAGGGTGCAATAATATGGCACACAAGAATAGGATTGCAACTCAAATTAACTTTGTACTGTGGCAGTTTGATGATTCCCCATCTCAAGACAGAGACAGATAAATTTTTTCATCTCTTCAATACTTCAGGGTTCCTAATACAGGTCTTTTCAGCTGTCTTTACCTGTTCTCTTCACAGTAAGCTTTCAAGTGTCGGGCATAAATCATTCCTAGGAATCTTGGGAGACCGAATAAAAAAAATGTGCAGATTAGCTGTCATCGATAATCAAGTACTTGAGAGTTAACCTCATTGCACTGTAATCTACGGCCTCCACATTCATCGACGAAACCACATGAGGTTCTAAATTGTCCTCCCCATTCCTAGCTTCATCGTCACCTGCGATGAAGGGACGATCGATACTTAATTCCTCACCTACCAATAGGATTTAAGGCCATAAAATTCAGTTCTCGAACATTAATCTTGACCTAAAACGATAAACAACCTAAGATTTTTGGTTGACATTATCTAGTCAGTATGTACGCCCTAGAGCAATTGAACAAGTTCCGTAAATAAGTCTATAAATCTTTCCTCAAAAAAGTTCCTCAAGTTTCTCAGCTACCGAAAAGCCAACGTGGTCCATTAGTTGAAGTGTGCAAAGTTGAATTTTTGTCTAGCAACTCAGTATTATATTTCACTTTATAAAAAGTGCCCAATTACACTCAATATAAGTAACAGAATAATTCCAAATGTTGACTGACATATCGTTCGACGGCAAACTATGGTAAAATACACCAATAATATGCATAAATCTAGAACAAAGGAGCCCGTGCGACACAGGGCTCGGTGGCGCCCTGCAGTAAACACGGGATTGATCTTCGCGCCCGAGGCCCACGAAGCTCTCCATCCCCCGGAGCCCGAAATTCCACCCCGATTCATAGTGAAAGCCAGATATGCATTCAATTACCTCCAACGATGTTTAATGAAGTCGAATGCATGGAGCGTCCCAAGGGCATTAATCAACGCCGAGTGCTTTTTTTACCTCTACGACAGATGACAGAGTTAAGCCTCCTCTACAACTATGTGAAGTTCTCAACTTTTCCAACTAATCAATACGTATCTTTTCTCTGATAAGCTTACACGAAGTTGATAATTGTATTTATTTTCGGCTAACGTTTCGACGTCTTCGTCTTTCTCAGAGCCAATGATCCGAGTCGATGGTCCACGCTTGTTATTCGTTTCGATGTGACAGGTTCGCCTTCGTGTCGAGTAAGGTCTTCCTAAGCGCGCCATCTCCTCGAATGAGGCATACGAATGCCACATCGAGACGAATAACAAGCGTGGACCATCGACTAGGATCATCGGCTCTGAGAAAGACAAAGACGTCGAAACATTAGCCGAAAAAAAAATACAATTATCAAGGTTTCACCTTTTATTTTCTGCCTACTACAATTTTCACGGCAGGTTACTAAGCGAAATACAACCACAACGTTGCTGAGATATTTGCAAAACTCTGGACCGCATGTGTCAATGTTGGGGAACAAACGCGCTATTGTCCTTTCCGGGGAGTAACGCGTTCACCACCACACCATGCGGGTCCTTCGTTTTTCTTGTCTCACAGCTAGTTCTATCGATCTTTTGCCATCAACAATCACCCGTCAACGGGATTGATCTGGGGAGCTTCGGATCGTAGGGATCTCCTTGGAAGGACAATAGCGCGTTTGTTCCCCACCATAGACACCTGGGTTCCGGAATTTCGCAAATATCTCAGCTATCTCGTGGTTGTATTCCGCTTCATACCCTGCCATAAAAATAATAGAAGGCAGAAAATAAAAAGTAAACATTGTAAATTCAGCCCATCTTACGATTACCCAGATGTTTCTGGATCGTCTAAATACTGCGCAGCTCAACAACGTGTAACAACACGAAGAAGAAACAAACATGTATGGCTTCAAGATAGAGCAGTTAATGGCACTCTTAAAAGAATGCTTTGGCTGGTCAATCTTCAGAAGGTCCGGAAGGTGCTACGCTCAAATAAGAACGTTGGTAATGGGACTACGACTGGAACCGTGTCTTGCCATTGCGCTTATATCTAATGTGGAAGCACCAGTGACCGATCTCTGGCTGTTACTCTACTATAGATATATAGATGACTGTTTCGTCCATTGTTCAACACAAGAGGAAATGGATAAATGCTTTGAGTTGTTGAACAAACAGTCAGAATATATCAAGTTTACCCGAGAGAAACTGAAAAAAACTGGCTGCCATTCCAGAACGTCGAAATTAACCTGTCAGAAAATGGCTACATTACGAAGTGGTACCGAAAGCCAAGTAGTAGAAACATTTTGGTCCATTACCTCTCCTCTCACTTCTCTCACAAGAACGCTTGTAAGAAACATGTTTCGAACAGCAACCAACGTGTGCGCGGAAAGAGAGCAGTCTTGGAACTTGGCACGGCACATAGTCATGTCAAATGGTCACGAGAAACTGTAGCTCGGGATAGGTGTAGAAGGAATCTTAGGCCCCCAACCGACAACTCTAGCAATGAAAAGGTCCCGTTTATCTTGCCCTTCATTTCAATTGAAGTAAGTGCAGCTATAAAACGCTGTTTAAGAAGGGCCGGTATAGAGAATTCGGTAACGACAAATTAAATTCCACCAAGTAATCTAAGACGCCAGCTAGCTCGTAACCGCCTATAAGACCGTCTATGTGCTATGAAAAACTGCTTAACTTGCTCTAATGGTGGAGACGGTGACTGCATGATCTCGGGTACAGTTTATCCGATCTCTTGTAAGGCGTGCGGAGACGAATACATTGGCGAAACGGGCAGACCACCCTGTGTCCGCATAAAAGAACACCTAGTCGGCAAACGTCAACCAAATCCCCCACTAGGCACGCATAGGACCCAGGGATATAGCGGGGAGGACTCTGAAGTAAGTGTTACGACCTTCGCACGGGATCGAGAATACAAGCGCGCAAAACTCTCGAGGCGTTCTGCATTAATTCCAGAAATCCGGAAATGAACCGCAGGCAAGAATGCCTTGTTACCACGCGTGATATTGGGCAGTACATAAGACTGTTATTCAGATGGGAGAAGCACATTTCGCCTCCATGTGAATTCTGCGCGGTTGGTCTCCGCGCGACGTACTCAGTGGAAGCCTCATAGAAAGCGGTGAGTATGCAAAGATGTGTTCTATGTGACTGGAATCCTGGTTTAGTGTTTTCCCTGTTTGGTTGTGGAGGTGCTTGACCGAATAGATTGCTGTCAACTTGACCTTTACAGACTCCGAGGAAGGCGAAGTCCGCCGAAACGTCAGCTTATTCGTGAATAAAGAATAAAGATAACACCTCGCGTTTGCTCAACGTTTGCTCAAGAATAGGAAGAATTGTGAATTCAACTACAGCCTCAGCTTGACTGGATTCAATGCCGATGTAGGCTTCCCAGATCAATCCCGTTGACAAGTGATTGCTGACAGCACAACGATAGAACTAGCTAAGAGAAAGGCGAAACGAAGGACCCGCATGGTGTGATGGTGAACGTGTTATTCCCCGGAAAGGAAAATAGCACGTTCGTTCCCCACCACAGACACCTGCGGTCCGGAGTTTTGCAAATATTTCAGCAATCTTGTGTTTGTATTTTGCTTAATACCTTAATATAAAAATAATAGAAGGCAGAAAATAAAAAGTAAACATTGTGAATACAATTATCAACGTCGTGTAATTTCATCAAAGAAAGAATACATAGTAACAGTAAAGCGGTATTATAGAAGTGGAAGCACAAAAAGTGAATGAATAAACGGGGTGTTTTCTGACACCCGCGACAATTTACGCAAGCCTCCATACCAATCCAAGAAGGACACAAGTGGTCGCATGCTTGCTCTTAGGTATGAACGACTAGGCTACCGGTTACTTTCCGTATAAGAAAGCAAGTCATACTAACATTTTTGCTGCTTCGTCGTTAACCGATATACTTTCGTTTTTCATAGTCTGGATACGCACGACTTCTCTCGCAGCTTCTCCCGAAACTAAGATGTGTTCGATGAACGCGTAGAGGATCTTCTGCAAAAATGTACAGAACATTTTGATGAACGAGAACAAGGTCCAAGTATTTTTCGGCGTAATTCTAGTGCATAAAGCGTCTTCATATTCTGTTTTAGCTTTTATTTTCTGCCTATTACAATTTTCACGGCAGGCTACTAAGCGAAATACAACCGCAACGTTGCTGAGATATTTGGGTGATCATCTTCATTAGTTGTGCAGGCCCTAACACAACTCTTGTTTTCTCGGAGTTTTGCTGGTTTACAAATTGTGGTTCCCTGGAGTCTCGCAGTTAGCAAGGGCAAGCTCTGCCCCAAATCGTCAAAAACAGAGGGTTCGCCGTCCTTGTAGATTAGAGGGGGATTTGCCACCATGCAACTAGTTTAATATCAGAACGGTGGTGAAACGTGGTATTGGTTAACTCCTAGCTGGGCCTTCTTATGGAAACGCCTAACTCTTCCTCCTCAGCTTGCGAAACCTTGATGGTGGGGGGTATTAATCCCTCCGTCCGCTGTACATCGCACAGCTCGCAGTATCTGTAAAATGTGAAAGTTAAAAAAGTAAAGTAGTGGTGGTAACCCTAGCGCTATACCGCCTCATCGAGACTGGGAAGTGTTTCTGGGTG
The DNA here is from genome assembly GCA_009735665.1 of Angiostrongylus cantonensis. NCBI lineage: Eukaryota > Metazoa > Nematoda > Chromadorea > Rhabditida > Metastrongylidae > Angiostrongylus > Angiostrongylus cantonensis. The sequence continues at coordinate 486,334 of MQTX01000144.1, read as the reverse complement.
CGGTGTCGGGGTGCGATGTACAGCGGGGAATTCGCCTCGCCCCTCCCTCTTCCCTCCCGCCCAGCAGAGTCTCCTATGCTGAGCTAAGGAGTCATGCGCTTCCATGAGGAAACAAAGCAAAGAGTAAACCAATTTTAGGATCCACCACCGTCCTGGTATCAAACTAGTTGCATGGTGGCAAACCTCCCTTTGATCCACAAGGCCCGCGACTGCCTGTGGTGGTGACGACCTAAGGCAGACTTTAGCCTAGCTGACCCCATGACTGCTGAGAACCACTATGGCTAAACCGGCAGTACTCTAAAACAATGGAACTTATGCTGGCGGCCGCACAACCAGTGAAGACGGGCCATCAAAGTACCCAGGGAAGTAAAGGTACCCCACGATGGACCAAACTGCAAGTGAAGTTTGCGAATTCTAAAGCACGAAAATTATAATAATTATACTTGCACATAAACTATGTAAGCAAAGAATATATAGGTACGATTGTGAGTTATAAAAGATATTTAGCAAACGGAAGAGTAGGAGTACAAAGAGTATGAGAGTAAAAGGGTGAAGTGTCCGGCTTATTTAGCAGTTACGGTAGTGCAGAAGTGGTGTATTGCGCATGTCGAGCGCACACATTATTTCGAAATTCATGTATCCCTATAATTACTATTTGAGGGCTTATTCGTGCTTACATCGATAAGATCTATGCAGTGCTATTGTTTTAGGGGATTCCTTAAAGTGATTCGGACAAACTTTGTTGAAGTCGGCATTCATCTCCACTCGGGGTATCGCGACCTTTTCGTCTTACCAAATTGAACCCGTATTTCACTAGCTGTGGACTAGTGCGTTCTACATTGCCCAGGATAGCTTTTGTGGGTGAGTTGTAGACATTGGTATTTCTAATATTGCTACTGTTTGGTAACACTATGTTGTTTTTTTTTCTTTAGGAAAAAGCTCGAGGTGTTCCTTATGAGTGTTCGATCAGAAGTATTGCAACCAACGTTATGCTTTTCTTTCGCTGTCTTTTGGGGTGAGTTGTAGACATTGGTATTCCTAATATTGCTACTGTTTGGTAACACCATGTTTTTTTTTTCTTTAGGAAAAAGCTCGAGGTGTTCCTTATGAGTGTTCGATCAGAAGTATTGCAACCAACGTTATGCTTTTCTTTCGCTGTCTTTTCTTTATGTTAACCTTTTTATTTACTGAATACTATAATCTTCTACAGCAGGGTATGATGTGAACTACAACCACAGTGATACTGAGATATTCGCAAAGCTTTGAACCCCGGGGCCTGGTCGAACTTCGGCTACCCTTCCAGGGGACGGGCGCGTTACACACTGCACCGCTGAGGCCCTTGCTTTGCGTTTCTCTCAGTTAGTATTCTACCTAACGCTGTCATTATTATATGTTTTTAGACTTGAGGAATGTTAACGGATTCTGCACCTCAAACTCTCTTACTCAATGAAATGGCCACGTCACCGTTTTCGTCGTTGAGCAGGAGGTAATTCGGCCTACCACTTTCTTACGCTTAGGCTTCGACGTTTTAAGAACACATTTGCTGAATAAATTAATGTTTTATCTGTTGAATATAAGGGAAAATTCAGGTCCACTTTCGATGAAGATGCGTTTTTCTCGCCAGTACGGTCGAAACCTGAACCACAGGGAACTTGTGGGCTCTTGAGTTCACAGCAAACACTCATGCTACCTACTGTCCACGACAACGTTTTGAAGTGGTTTTACGGTTTGGTTAGTGTTTTAAGCCTTTGTTATGTTATGCAAAACTTCGCACCGCAGGAGCCTGTGGTGGGGAAGGAACCCGCTATTACCCTTTCCGGGGGCTATAACGTGTTCTCCACCACACCATGCATTTCCTTTGTCTTGCCTTTCTCTCAGTTAGTTTTTCAGTCGTTAACAACTTTCAGATCTTTGTCCGTCGGTTGAGGGCTTCACTTTGTGTAGGAGCTGTCTGCGCTGTCACATTTTCAGTATCGCTCCTTGTTCTGCAGTTCTCTCTGAGATCGCCCCTAAGATTCCTTAGTGGTACGTTCTGCAATTTATATGAGTCTGGTTGGGCATTAAATGTCCTCTATGTTCTTTAAGATGCCTTTTCCACTTTCTTTGCGGCTTCAACGTTTATCTCAACAGTGGGTGTCGCATTAGTTTCCTTCGTTATGTGTTTGGCCGTATTGGATTTCATAACGAAAGGTGAGTTAATAGGTAATTGATGAAGGATTTTTAGTTTTGTAGTTTCAAGTAATTTTCTTTGGTCTTGTCTTCTGATTTAAGCTGATCAGCTTGCAACATTGGAATGGACTAAATCAGAAACGTGGCTAGGATGCGCCGCTATTTTACTCTACAACGCCCTATACGGCTTTCTTATTTTTACATTGTTAGGATATTCTTTAAGTGAGAAGTAAGTTCTTTCAATGTTGACTTCTTATTTACTGCTTGTTACAATTGTTCATGACAGGGTATTATGTGTGATTGAACCTCAATGATGCTGAGATATTTGCAAAACTCCGAGGTGAAGGTGATTGCTGTGCGGAACGAACGCGCTATCGCCCTTTCCGGAGGCTAACGTGTTCACCACCACATCTTGCAGGTCCTGCGTTTCGTCGCCTTCTCAGCTATTTGGTTTGATCAGTCCCCAGATCAATCCCGTTAATGGGTGATTGCTGGAGGCTAGAAAACTAGCTGAGACAAAAGTGAAACGAATGACCCGCATGGTATGGTGATGAACGTAATAGACACCTGCGGTCCGTAGTTTTGCAAATATCTTAGCATCATTGTAACTTATTCCAGTTTTTCCAAATGTTCCCTAATGTCACGTTGAGACTGTTATCAGCAAAATAACTGTTCGGATGGAGCTGAATTTTTTTCATGGTCTCTTTCATCTTTAGGCCTCTTTTCGAAGTGGCCATGTTCTCCACAATCATATCCGCACTTTCTTCCACTTTTCGTAATGATTTTCAGCTGAACTTTTCTGGCAACGTTACACAGGTAGGTGATTTTAGTAGCTCGGTAAATTTTGTTCTTGTAAGCAGAAGTTATTCTAGTTAGGGCTGATGCACACGATTTTGGGATTTTTTTCACTCGGTCGGGAATCCATGTTAGTCTCTGCTTTTCGTGATGCTGCTCGCATTGTGGCAATAACGGCTACTGCTAGCTCTGTGACAGGTGAATTGATTTTCCATTTCCCCAATAGAATATGATTTATACACCAAGTGGAATTAAATTTATGTTTGTAAATATGTCTCATTCTTTCCCATCTACCACACTAAAGTCAGCTGCTCTTGATATTAGTACAATAGATCTCGATGTATTAACACATAGACCATGGCACCTAGTTTTCTCTGCTACACGAGCAGTCACACGTAGGTCATGTCGGCTGAAACACCGTGAACTACACGTGCTTTTCTCAGAAACTGTGTGCTACACCTTCGGTACAAAAGGCCGTAGGGCCGATGCCGAATGCTGCCCGTTTTGGTATCCTTATATTCGGTAGTCGCTTACTCCTCGTTACTCAGCAACAGCGGGATCTGTGATAATCTCAGGATCCACATCGTACAGATGAATTCCTATGAGGAACTATTCTTTTGTAATTTATTAGATATGTTCATTAAGTGGAGAGCAGCTTTTTCTTGACCGACGTTATTGTTTCCTTTTTTTAACAAAAAAAAGAGAATGTATTATTGACTAGAATATTTCTATGTGTTGCCTCTGCGAAGGCAACTACATGAAGACACGGATGGATATATCATTTCATGTGTTTCCAATTCGAAAGCTTCGCTGGCAATGCTTGATTGATTTCTTGTCGACCCGACAACGTAGTGGACCTTCAGCAATTAATGGTTGTCGATGAAAAGTTATAGATGATAGATGGTGGTGAATCGTCTAGGTGAGACAGTGTCTCGTAACCCAGTTCATTTGACGTGAATATTGTGGTGCGGAAGTATTTAGTGAGTACCACTTGGAACAGTATAGCTTTGAGGAGGGCGAAATCGCCGAAACAGCCATCAACCAACAACAACAACGACCACGACGGCAACAACTTGTACCAACCTCGTACTAGCTCAACAAGATCAGTTCATATTTAGTGGCTGTCGCGCAACTGAATTCGTTAGTATTAACGGTCGCAGACATCTCCATTTATTACCTCATTCTGTCGTCTTCTTGGAATTACGTATTGCTGTGGTGTCATTGCCAGAACTCAAGAAAATGTAATGGATATTCATTTATGGGACCAAGAAATGTCGCAATAATCTCGTTTTGGTTTCATTTCCGTCTCGGAAAGTTTTAAGAGGTTCATTTCAGTTCAGTCACTACACTGAACATAGTCATTCTTTCATTTCTAATATGTGCTGCTTATAGTTAGTAAAGGATCCCATTTTCATCGTACATCATTATGTGATCGAGTAGTCGATCGTTTTGTCAAATAAGTCAAGTCCTGATCGACCATCATATTGACTGTTTCTTCATTGTGGTAGTGTCGCACCGCTTTATTGAGATGCCTGTTTCCACCATTTTCTGAATGCTAAGGGTTTCTTGGGCGCGTGTGGTGTAGCGATTGGAGGTGCCCAGCAACACACATGGGATCGATCCCGCAGCCCTGACCCACTAAGCGCTCCATTCCCCTAGAGTCGGCAAATTGGTGCCGGGCCTGTCTGGGAGGGTAGCAGCACTAGATCATTGCATCGGTAGACCACCGCGAGTCATTATATAGGCCAGAGATCCATTCATTCGCCTCTAGCGATGATTAATGAAGATGCATGGCGCATCCTTTAGGGATTGGTCAACGCCGGCAGCGTTAGCTTTTATCCTTTTAAGCCTTTCTTAACAAGTTAACTTTGAATTCGCGGACACACCTCTTCATTTCCCTCCATGGTAGCTTTTTTATGACCAAGTTCAAGTGGTCAAAGCGGGGCTACTGATGCCCATTACATTCTTTCTCATTTAGGTTATCAAGTTTCAGATTTCAACTTCGAAACGTTTAGAACCAACTGCATACTATTCGCTCAGAAACGGCTCTGTGCCTTTGCACTGATGAAGTTTCTAAGCTTAACTTCATGAAGCAGATAGATGTGGTCTTTTACCTTGAGGCTAGCGTTTCAAACGGTCTAAAGTTTTATTAATTTAATCTTGCACTAAAGTGTTAGTGTTTTTTTCTTGTTACATCACCGGCTTGCCGTGTATCATCCTGTATGGATCTCAGCGCTTCGCCTATTCGATTTGTTTTCTAGCATTCATCATCCCCGAATGGGTTCCAACTTTTGTGTAGGAGTTTGGTTGTTGCTCAAGAGTTTTCGTATTCATCACGAATGTTGTTGACTGCTGCTTAAGTCAGTTTTTTCCGCAGTTCTGAGATAACCGCGCTAGCGCATTTCTACGTGGACTGAAGAGTGAGGTGATCTCGGGCAAGTCCGATGCTAATTTGCCGACGCGAGGGAAGGGAAGCTTAGTGGGGCCAGAGTGTGGTCGAACTAAGGTTTTGGTAGATAGTGTTATTGTATAGAGAAGCAATGCCTTGTAGTAAAAGTATTTTCTCTCACTATGTAAAGAACAGAAATAATTTAGCGCCAGATTTTTAAACGAAATCTAACTTTTTGAATGGTATTTGGGAACAATGCCAGGATTCACTATCGTCCTGGTATCCAACTAGTCACATGGTGGCAAATCTCCCTTTGATGCACAAGGGTTGCGACTGTCTGTCGTGGTGACGACCTGGGCCAAGGTGACCTTGGGATTTAAGGGAAACCACCATAACTAAACCAACAAAACTCTGAAAATGGAAATTTTGCTGGTGCCCGCACAAATAGAGAGGACGGGCCATCCAAGTAACCAAGTACATGGCAACAATGTAACCGACCTCTACTACAAAATTTTTCTTTTCAAATCTCATGGTGACTAAAACGACAGCTGTTTTTTTTTCAACCAAATACCGTTCAGTGGTTCAACGAATCGAATTTCATGAAGCAAGTTCCACCAAATGTTTTACATTTCAGGATTTTTTTCCAGAGGACTATCTTCATTATTGTTCCTTCTTAATATATCGTTCCACATTTACTGTGTGGTTATCATTACTGGCCATCTTTTCACTATTAAAGTTTTGCTCAAAATGATTCGTCATATTGTGATGAAGGTACATTTAATTTAGTTTTATTGGATTGTTTAAGTTTTAAGCTACCAATCCTCACCCGTGATGCAGGTCCCATCACCTCGTTCATTGTTTTTTAGTCTTACAACCATCATGAGCGTGCTAGTTCGGTTAACTATGAGTTGCACTGCGACGCGTCCAGCTGTGTTTAAACTGTGGCGCTTACTGCGAGGTTAATGAAGGTGTTTATTCGGCTAGCGTTCCGACGTCTTCGTCTTCATCAGAGCTGATGATCTGAGTCCATGGTCCACAGTTGTTCTTCTTCTCATCTGACTTTCACAGACACATCTCTCTTCCCTCATAAAATGAATGATGAAGTGTGGTGTTCATAGAACCCCAACATACCTAGTGCACGGGATTGTCTTTTCGCAAGCAGTCACCGGCCTTATGATTCGTGAGGAGTTTTGTTGCATGGCATCCAATAGAGGTGAATCTTGTGCTAACTCTAAAGACCGGCTTTCTGTAAACCTCGGCATGAATAATCGACGTATTTATTTATATGTTCTTACGAACTTATCTTGTTGAGCTTATGCGTGGTTGCCGTTGTTGTCGTTGTTGTTGATGTTGTTGGAGGTTAATGGTTGACGTTTCGCCTTCCTCAGAGCCTTGGTGTTACGGGTAGGACTTTAGTAGGAGTGAGAGACGCCCTCTAGCAACAGTACGTCTCTGAGGAAAGTGAACTCGCCGAAACGTCGGCCATCGACCAATAACAGCAGCAACGACAACTATACCAACCTCGCATAAGCTCAATAGTATCAGTTCATAAAAACATGTTAATAAATGTTCCGAATCCTGTGATTCAATTCAACTTAGCACTCGAATGCGATATAACTGGCGAAATACTTTGCTATTAGAAAGAAACAGATGTCGTAATCTGTGCAGAGTGTTGATCATGAGATGTTTGGATGTTGCGTTTTCCCTGTTTTGATAACGTTACACTTTTCGTCTAATCAAAACTTGAAGGGAATCCAAATGCTATTCAGTTGTTATGAGCGTTTTTCGGCATTACTGGTTAACGCGAGGTTGAAATGACCTGCGAATGGAAATAAGAGGCGCGTTTAGATACGCGGTTTGCTGACACCATTCGGTCAGTATAGGTTCAGGTTAATGGCCTACATTGAGTAACATTCATAAAGAACTCCAAAACTCGTCAAGCAGCAGCGTATCCCACGCCCAAATGAAGAAGTGTTGGTGGTTTTACAATACGTGGTGTCGAGTCATATTAAAGTGAGAAAAAAATGCTGGGAACCTTGTTGCTTTCCTTCTTTCTAATTTTTAAGTGTTACTATTGCTTTTTTTAAAACAATTTCATTTCTCATAAGAACTTTCGTATTTTAGCCTATGTGTTTCCCGTTACCTCCACCATTTCTTGTGCATACGCCTACTCCAGAGCAAACACGAACGCTTGTTGTTGCTATTGGTTGTGAAGATGCTTTGTTAAAGAGTATGTTATGAGGGTCTTCCTCTGTTTTTTTTTCGATTTGCAGTTAGTCATTTGCTTCTGTTAATTTCGACCTATTGTTGTGTAGCCTAGTAACATAGTTTATAACTGATGTAGCTGTTTGCTTTCGCCGACCTACGTCGTATAGCCTGGACAGATCTTAACCGCCGCTTGGAAGTGTTTTCACTTAGTCAACCAGGTACGTGGATTGGTTTCTTGTTACCGCAAATAAACATTCTGCGTTTTAGGTGGACATCCTCGTAACTGGTCGAATGTTTCCACTGCGTGTTTCAACATTCTAGAGAGAATTCGCGATCAAATAGAGGTGTGTAGCCGTGGAGGCGAATCGAATGCTTCACGGATTTTTCGTTTATTACGAGTTAGAAAAACCTTCATTTCTTGTCTCCTTTTCATCTTTCAACACGGTGACATTAGCAAGCTTTTTTTTTTACCTGACATTTCTATGGATTTCGTCATGTTCAGAGTCTGAAGGATTATGTTGCATACCACTTGCTCAAGGCGCACATGGCGCAGTGGTGGGAAGCGCCATGCAATGCACGCATCGCATCGAGATTCCTGCGCCCCAGGCCCGCCAAGCCCAGCATCGCTCCGGTGTCGGAAAACTGGTACCAGATTTGTCTATGAAAATAGCAGCACTGGCCCGATACATGGGTGGGCCACCGAGAGTCGTTGTGAAGGCCAGATATGCATTCCGTCACCTCCAGCGATGTTTAATGAAGTCGAATGCATCGCGCTTACCTCAGAGATTGACCAGTGCCGAGAGCTTTATCATTTTTAAACCCTTTACCACTTGCTCGATCAACTTTTTAGTATTGTTGCTTTTTTTTTTGACGACTTGAAACTACATATATTGTACAGCTTCTAGCACTTCTTGCATTGGATTCGTTCCGTCGAATCCATTTTCCACGGAAAACTTTGAAATTTTGCGTGTAGCCTCCGCTATTGCTTGAGGATATTTGATTGTTTTGAAGAATATAATTGAATATTGGTTGAGTCCATTCTTCCTGGAATCCTGTGGTAGCCGTGTTGAGCTTTCTAGTATTCATCGTAGACATTAGCCACACCTTGCCGATTAGAGAGAACAAGTTGTTCCGAGATTAGTCTGATACCGATCTTCCAACTCCTATTCATATGGTGAGCCAGGTTCGCTGGGTGCTTGACGGTACCGGAGCACTACGCATACTGAATGGCATCGTTACCTCTGGGCTTGCATCTTTCAGTGTTCTGTATGATTGGCTAATTCTTTCGCCGTTTTTAAGAGGGATCAAGTATCGTGAATTATTATTGGTCGAGTCGTTTGCTTCGTGATGATTGTGAGCGTTGACGGCGAAAGGTTGAACACAACAAAAATTTAAAACTTCGTTTGGACTAATCAGTGTTCGTTTTTGTCCCAGAAGTACGGAAGTCTCCAATGAATTACTTCCACTTGTGAAAAAACAGAAGACTTCATTTACTTGTTCAGCATTATTTTTAGTATTTTCGAAATCTTTCTATTAATCAATTTTCCATCAATTGATAGTTGAAAGTGTATCCTTTGTGCGTAATATGAAGAAAAGTGTAGAATAAATCGTTCGGCGTTGACCAATCCCTTGTAAATGCCTTGTTCAGCTTTATTAGGCCACAAGGAGACAGATGGCTGTTTAAGCTACGAAGTGACTTGTCGTACCTTGCTGACGTATCAAGTCGGTGGCTTTGTAACTTCGACTAGTGAAGCAGCTGCTTACCATGAATGTGGTTTACCAAAGGTGCGAAATCGAGTCAAAAACGATGTTGGTAGTGTAGAGCACGTCTAACCATTGCGCTAACCTGGAGTTCGACTGTATTTTAATTATATGTCGGTTGAGTAGGTCAAAATAAGGGGCGCGTTGAACTACAGGCCACACCCAAAAAATCGGCTGACTACTTCCTGTGCTCAACACCTTGGAGAGCGCTCAGTGTCACGGGGCACTCGCGGGAAACAGCATCACAGTCCTGGTACCTCCTAACTGGTCGCATAGTGGGGCTTGGCTGATGTCGCTACTCCAGGGAACCACAGTAGCTAAACCAGCAATATTCCCAAAAAATGGAGATAATGCTGAGGCCTGCACAACTAGTGAAGATGGGCAACCAAAGTATCAAAATATAAATAATGAATATACATATGCATAGTATATACTTGGTGAATACATAGTTTTGCAAATTTAGGTTGAAAAATTGCCTTTGGTCCTCATCTTGTCAAATAGTCGTCGTGTCACGCTATGATTCTAATATCGCTATATTGGCTATTGAAAGTGAGTATTCTGTTGTTGTCTGTGAAATTAGCGCTATTATGATCTCACATTGTGCCTTTTAGTAGTTTGGGTCCTGCATACACCTGATTTCCTAGGTCTGTATATGTTTGCGGTACAGTCGTATCGTGAGGATCGCTATGGAGTTGTGTTGAAAGACCTACCACGAATCATAGGTCTTATGGTGCAGCTTATTCAAGCTATTGATAAATTCTTCCGTGTTAGAGCAGTTCGTGTGGTTGTGATTGGTTTTTATTTCATTTTATCTCTGTGGTTTTATTTTTCGCAATCGTTAAATGAAATGGCTGCAGTAGTTACCTAACCAAGGAGGAGTTTCAGAACCAGACACCGCCTCTGTTTGCCGAAACAAATGTGAAGCAAATTGATTCTGCGCTACAAGCTGGATTATTGCGCATAAACGGAACATTCGGCAGCCATTTCGGGTGAGTTTCATAGGCCTTGGTTAGTTGCGGTGAGAAGTTACTTGTTATTTTATTTATGTTCCTGAGTAGCCATTAGAAAAAAAAACGTTGATCTGATGAGGGAGTTCTTTTGAAACTCATGTTTAAATGGGTACAATGTTTACACACAAAATATGTAGTTATCTTTTTTGCTGCCTTCATTTATCCTTTTCAGCGAGTTGAATCTTACGCATGAACAGCTACAAACAATTAGAATGGTCTGTCAATCTGATACGTAACTTATATGGGTGTATTTTTCATTTCATCTTCATCTTTGTCAATTTTGTTTCTCTTGTCTCTTGTTTTTGTCAGAAGACTTTTCTATATTGTTGGATACATCTCTACGTAATTTGTTCTGTTATGTTTATTTTTTATTTAGTTGGTTGCTTTTTTCCGCTGTTATTCTCGTTTCTGTTTGTTTTTAAAGAATAAATAGTTGACAAGTCGAATATATTTTGCATCGTTTTTTTTTTTCGTCTTGGGTTAAATGTCAAATTGAGAATGTGCGGACAATGCATGTACGATTACCTTCCACTAATTGCTTTCATAGGAAGTCATGTTACTTTGGTGATGAGAAAGTGCTTATAATGCAAAAATTTGCACGAGCAGTTGACTTAATGAACAACTTGGTCGTGGAGCTTAAGAACTGGAGGTGGTGAACGTATTAGAGAGCTTAGAAGAGATTGGGATATATGATGGCGAAGAAAGGAAGAAGTTCCGGAATCGTGTTTACAGTTTGCGTACGAAGCATGGGAGTAACCTGGAGAAAAGAAAGGATGGTTAGCGATAGACAGAGTGCCGCTGAGAAGATAATGTGTAGCGTACTGCAAGATATCGAACAGATCGATGTGTGATGCATGGCAAAGCCTGTTGAACAGGATCCGTTAGCGATTCTGTTCGACAGCTAATCGGAAACGGAAGTGGTGGACTGACTCTATGGGCAACTACTTTCTTGGATTATTGAGCTAGCACGCGGTTGATATAAAGGATTATCCAGTTAACGTTTCATCTTCATCCTCTTCAGAGCCGGATTCATTCGAGCAGATGGTCCACATGTGGCCAACATCGAAATGTGGTTGCTCGTTGTCGCACCGAGTCGCATCCAATGAAGTTGAGCAGCGACGGATTGAACAATCTCAGCCGAGAGTGCCTTCCTATTCAAGAGGGTTGTCGATCTGTTGCCGCCATCCACTGCTGTCTCGGCGACAATGCATCCCGCAGCAATCGGTGTTAATTAGCTAGCAGATAAGGCTAAAATAAAAACTTTCGGCATTTATCAATTCCTGAAGTATGCGCCATGCATTCGATTTCATTAAGCAACGTTGGAGGCGATTGAATGCATATGTGGCCTTTACGGTGGCCTACTGATGTATCGAGTTAGTACTAATATCCTTCTAGACAAGTCTGGTACCAATTTGCCGACCCCAGAGGGATGGAGGGCTTGGTGAGCCAGAGGCACGGGGGTCGATCCCATGTGTATTACAGGGCGCTTCCGATCACTGCACTACACACGCCCTTTTAGCTAGCACGTAGCGGATCAATATTTTCTAAGTCAACCGTCGTTCAACCTCGGCATTGATAATCAATTTCTTCTTTAATTATATTCAAAAACAGAATATTAATCCTCTGACGACGAGGACCTCTTTGGTATGCTTTTTGGTAGTAATGAGCAAAGATTGGTGGCGACATTCCGAATCAGTATATGGTCACTAGGGGGCCAGGCGATACAGCAAAACCTGTCTATAGACTAACATTTTTTAAACTCGGACGTTTAGTGACCGCATACAAGTGTATTTCCATTTTTAAATCAACGCAAAACAGTCCTAATGGTGTAGGAAAACTCAAGTGTAGATGCCACTAAATGATGGGTTCGTTTTTCATACTTTACAGAAGGGCTTATACTGAATTTTTGGTAGCAAAGCTATGAAGGACTGAGGAAATGGATAACTCTTGGGCTACTTTTCAAAGTTAGTGTGCTACATTAAATTCAAGCACTTGTTTTCACTGTCAGGGAGACGTTAGAATGTAGGTCACAGAAGAATATGGTAGTGATGTAACTGGGAGATTTTCAAGCTTGAACGCTGATAACACTGCTGAAGTGGGAATCGAGATTTTTTAGAATTCAGCAGAATCGATGTGATGACATGAAAGAGGAGTTGTGTTCCAGCTGTGATCGGTCATCACTCAACCAGACACAACGTAAGTGCAGCGCAGGTGGAATGCACTGATACCCAGTCGCGCCCACGTCATCTCCCTTTCCTTGCGCATCGATCCCTTCCCTTACCAGTTCTAATACACTCGTTTATAGTCAAACATTATCAAACGAGTTCCTCATGTCGCCTGTTGAGTCCTTATTTTTTCCCACATGTGAACTCCAACCATTTTTCCTAATCTATATTGCTACCGTGACCTCAAAGCTTAGTGTAAGATCTCATGCAAAGTTTGAAATAAGCTCAGTAGCTCAGGAAGAAAATATGCAAAATTTGTAGCACTTAAAAATATGGAATGTTGGCGTTGTTCTATCCTTGAGCGACGTACCACGCATCCGATTTCACCTGCATTTTGCAGGTTCTTGAATGTATGTTTGGCTTTTACAATGACTTGTGGTGTTGCACTAATGTATCAAGTCAGATACCAGTTAGTAGTTTTTATGCGCCCAGACACGTCTGGTACCAATGTGCCCAGCGGGAAGACATGGAGTTCTTTTTCTCGTGATACGGGCTTCAACTAACGTCGTATTAATGGAATGTTGGCGTTGTTCTATCCTTGAGCGACGTACCACGCATCCGATTTCACCTGCATTTTGCAGGTTCTTGAATGTATGTTTGGCTTTTACAATGACTTGTGGTGTTGCACTAATGTATCAAGTCAGATACCAGTTAGTAGTTTTTATGCGCCCAGACACGTCTGGTACCAATGTGCCCAGCGGGAAGACATGGAGTTCTTTTTCTCGTGATACGGGCTTCAACTAACGTCGTATGTAGCACAGGGGATCTTTTACAACTGCAGTACATGCATCCTTTAGTAACCTTAAATCAGACCTTACAAGCGGATTAAGTCAATAGTAATTTTCTGATTGTCTTTTTCTACGGGAGAACGCAGGAAAACAGTGAGATAACAGATGCACGGTACCTACCGCTTCGTTCACAAGGGGCTATTATCAAGGTGTTTCCGGAATCAATCATCCGTGCTTTGCCCACATCCGAGATTAGCGCCGCTTGCTTTTCAGACGGCATTTCAGAATGCCAGCAACGTCACAGAGTGTTTGGCAACGACGTCAATTCTCTTTGTTCGCGCTGTTCTTCCAAATGATATTTCTAGTCCTATTCTCGATATTTTGTCGCTATATCGATCCACTGGACGATAGTAAACGTATTTACAGTGGTACCGACTACCCATGTAAGATTTCGTTGCTGTGTAAATGTTCGAATGCATCCTTAACATTCTTTGGTCTGTTTATGGTATATTCAAAATCCTATCCATCAAATGGATTTTCGAAAAAAGAAAAAGTGCGAAAGGTGGCTGAAAATGTTGCGGTGTGGGTTATTTTGAGAACGAGCTATTTATAGTAGTCTGTCAGAGTACACGTATTCTGTTAAAAACTTTCGCGATTCCGCAACAAAGAAAACTTCTCGAAAACAATGTTTACAACGGCATTCAAAACGTTTGCTTACTCGCGTAGGTTTTTGGGAGGCAGTCTTAATGTTTTTATCAACGTGAAATATATTAAATGGCACCCTTACTTATCCATATTGATTAAGAGGAGATTTTTCACAGAAATGTATAGAGCACAAACATCCGACTAATTTGAAATACTCACAGATGTGTGAATTATTTAGTCATGCAAATGAATTTGGGCTTCGGGTTTTTCGGTTGGGGTTATGGAAATGTTTGAGTGAGTCGATTGGGCATCATCAGCTTATCCGCTCCATGCTCCGCAGAAAGAGAAATCTGCGAGAACGTTAGACGTTGCGAAGCAAATACTGTAATGAGAACGTCTTGCCTACTTATTAACAAAACAATAACTTATTGTTCACTGATGAGGCTAATAGAAAGTCAGCGCTGAGTAATATCCAGAGGTACCTTCTGTGGGTTTAAACAAAGTATTCTATATTTTTATCAAGGGTGTAGTGATTCAAATAATTAACCTTAGATCCTTTATGGCTCTGTTGACTGTTCGAAGATAAAAAAATGAAATTATTTAGTGTTCCAGGACGTGCATTTGATGATCTTTGTCGGCTTCGGATTTCTCATGGCGTTTCTGAAGGTACACACTTGCTTCCCTTATGTCATTTTCTTTTGTCGGAGATAAAATAAGACGTGATTGCCGTCTGAGTCTTGACTGGTTTACATTTCGTTCTATTCCTTGTAAATGACTCGACCTGAGCTGTACCTATCCAATTCTAGTCAATCCTGTACGATTATTACCGCAGGTTTTTCACTTTTGCTATTCGTTTCCATAAGCGAATCTGGCTTTTCGTGTGAAAAATTGGAAGACGTCTGCTTGAGTTGAAATATATTTCCTCAAATTTAATGGATCACTTAACACATGATGTTCAATTTAACTAAGATCACGTAAATGAAATATTCGTCCTTGTTTATTGCTTGCTTTCAGAGGTATGGCTTCTCAGCTGTTTCCGTAAATCTTTTACTGTCAGCTTTTGTAATTCAATGGGCGATGCTGTTGCGTGGATTCCTTTCAAAACAATTCAGTGCTACGGGTACTTTCACGCTCGGAGTGCCAGAGTGAGGACAATGACTTTTCGTCACTTTAAATTGTCGAACTAGCAAGGAAAATATTGTATTTACGTGGATTGTGACTGGTTGGAATCTTGAGGAAACAGTTACCATGTCCTATTCTTCCCTTGATCTAGCCTTTAAATGAACTTTAAAAGTACCATTTATAAATTTTGCAAGTTAATTTATCTAATGTGCCAAAAAATAATCACAAGGTTAAGTGGTACCGCCGACTAATACTACTGAATGGCTTGAAGTTCGGTAGAATTGGAGAAACTCTTTGACTGCATAGGACGATTAGATTATGAATAAACTGGAGTGTTATGATGTTAAGTATGTACGCTTTGGCAGTATGTCAAATTGTGCTTCAATTTCGCAGTAGATGCTATCTACGGCGCTTCCCACAGGTTTTCCATTCGTTATTTTTCATACGCCATGCTGAATCCAAGAGCTTTTCAGGATGTTGTGCGCAGACAACTCATGTGCGGTGGTATTGATTACGATGGGAGTGCTATTAGGTCGAATGACTCCTGTGCAGTTTCTGTTACTTGCCTTCTTCGAGACCAGCATCTCAGTGCTCGTCGATCACATAGTCTTCAACATATTGCATGTGAGTGGACTCCAAAACCATTACATCATTTTGCAGAGATTCGTGGTTCTCCAGGGAAGAAAACTTTGCATTGCACGCGGCGCTATATCTCACTTCCCATGTGCTTAATCCCTGTATCTGATGGATACATCCAAATGGCTTTTTTCATTTGTCGAGAATTGAAACCCCTGAAAAGTGGTTTTTATAGAGTGGTTCTATTTCAATTCTCCAAACTAATTCTTCAAGCATCTATCAGTTAAATCAGTTCTGTCTAGTACTTTAACGAGTAGTACTTGTTGTGCTGCAGATCTTTGCCTGCAAGATGCAAGTTTTTTTTACTCTATAATGGTGAAATCCTACCCCTTTTGAGTCCACAGAACATATTTTTCCACTTCTCTTTCTCCGTCAAGGAAAGCTGAAACGGTTAAATAGTCAGGTTTAGATAGAATAAAAGAGGATAAGATCATAGGATGTATTAATCTATTGTTTACGCCAGCACCTTCTGCGCTTCATCCAAAAACTTTCAAAATGTAAATTTCCGTCTTTTATAGGACCTCATTTTTGAATAGGTCTAAAGTTGAGATGAAATATTAGAATAATCATTTACAGTGTTAGGGTACTGCATAATGCCTCTTCAGCAAGTCTGTCAAGTTCTCTAATTTCTTAACTGCTGCAATTATGGTAAATTATCGAAAAACCAGAGTCCTATGATCTGTATAAAATTAGGACGAAGGTATATGTAGTATCAGAGGCGAATAATAACGTTTTATTGTTTTTGAGATGCGCCGGCACATTTTTGTTTTTTTAATTTCGTCGAGGCAAGGAATGTGGGTTTTACATCTATAAATAGTGGAGGATCACAACCAATTTAGGTGCCAGTTCGGTCAGTTACAGGGCTTCCCATGCCTCTCTTCCCTCTAGGTTCGAGAAGCGGCTACCAAACTTGTAGAGAAGTGGTCCACTCATTTCACTCTACATGAAAACGGCCAATCAGAGCTATCTGAAGATTCCAGGGAAATTCGATTCATTCAACATTTGGCGAGATCCGTTATGATGAGGAAAGTCCTCAAGCAGCGGGTGAACCTACGCGAAAACCATCGTTGGCGATGGGTGCGTAGCAAACGGATTGAATCCGAGAGGTGCTGAGATCCGCACAGTGTGTAATATTGGGTTATCTAAAGAAGTGCAAGAAACGACTTACGAAGGCCGACTGAGAAGAACTTATCATTGGTGGTTCATCTTTGGTATTTAAAACCTGCTATCAATTATTCGGTCTACACAAACATTGAAATTAGGTGATCGTGGTCAAGGCTATCCTCTTGATTGTACGGTGCTCCATTACAATGATCACCATACATTCAAGTAAATTTCCGTGACCGATGAAATGGAAACAAACCCTTTGTTCTTTTCCTTCTGCCATCGTTGCATCCGAAATCTTCGAAGTTCAGGTGAACGATGGCGGTCGCTCGCTCGTCGTGCATGCTTTCGGTGCATACTTCGGCTTGGCAGCAGCTCTAGTTGGGAAAAAGAAGAACGTTATGGAAATGGACGAACAGGGGTCGATCCATCACTCAGATTTGTTCTCCATGATTGGTATCTATAGATGACTTCTCCTTTTACCAGAAATATTCTGTGAATAGGAACTTTATTTCCTGTTCGTTTTATTTCTGGTTTCATTATTCACTCATTGCATGCAGTCAATGCCTTTATTATTGAATTTTCCTATTGTTTTCCTTTCTTTCTAAGGACATAGAGATTTCAGGAACTTTGTTGCTTTGGGTGTTTTTTCCATCATTCAATGCAGCAGTCCAGGAGCCAGGTTTGTATATTCGATAGGCGAGAGAGTGAGGACATTTCCATTAGAATTTCAATGAAAAGTGAAGTAACATAACGAAACTATAGCAGGATTCCAATAAATTGGGACCTCTCCATGGAGGCATAGCCACACACGCATATACACTTACTTAGATTAATTCTGTTGTATCGGACCGATGCGCTACTTCCGTGAAAATCCATGTTTACTTTGACTGAAACTTCTAATATCGTTGCCGAGAAAATATTACGTATACTGAGAGTTCGCTCTGAAAACGCTAGCCTCTACAGTATACGCATCAGAATTTGCTGCGTTGATTGATTGCCTTCTGTCACATTATTTATTCTTCTCTTCGTTATTTATTTTTGACATGTTTTCCTTGCAGAGGATGCACGCCATCGTGCCATTATGAACACCTACCTAGCAATGGCCAGCGGCACGGTGACCACGTTTATCCTGAGTTCCTTCGTGGATAACCTGGGCCGATTCAACATGATACATATACAAAGTTCAACTCTTTCTGGTGGTGTCGCTATCGGTGAGCTTTTCGATTATATGCGAACAATTCATTCGTTGTTTCTGAAGATAGCAAATCGTTCCACGTTTGTCCACAGAGGCTCAATGTGAGAACATGAGATCCACATTTTCGCATTTTTTTTACATTGCTAGGCATCACTTTTTGTGCGGATCCCAGCACTTGTGTTCTTTTCTTTTCCCTGCATCCATCACTCATGAGGGTCCTCGAGCTTTCGCCCATAGGTTCAACTGTCGCTTGAAGAGTTTCAATATGATTCATACACAAGGTTCAACTCTTTTTTTTCTTTATAAGCTTTCTCTATTACTTGATATACAGTATGAGTTGGTCCAAGACAATTCTGGAAGTAATTTCTCGACTCAGGAAGGATAGGAAGATTGCTTAGAGGGGCTCAATCGAGTCGAACCTCCGCCTTGGCAGAAATGAAGGAGCACCACTAAAACTGCGCTATCTGCCCCATTTTTTGGTATGGAGCCAAGGAATGATGAAGAGATGAATGACGAATATTTTGCCTTATTTTTCCACTTTGCTACTGCTATCGAATAACAAGAAATAATTTTAAAAAAAGAAACGAGAATCACGCGACGGCAGGCCCGTGCAGCCAACCACTAATACCCTCTAGGATTATAAAGTTCTAGCAGGTCCTAGGATCGACTTTCTCTTAACCTCGGCATTGGATTATAAATCCTTCGTTTTCTTTCTCAGCAATCGCAAGGTTGTTAAACAGCGTGCGTTTGCTTCCACACAATGACACACATACAGTACAACTGTAGGTGACATTTCGACAGCATCGCCTTTTTCAGAGCCGCTTTTTTCACCTGTCTTCCACCGAGGAAGAACAGCCGGTCAGAGTCGCACATGATTGACGACTGGCCTCGCTTTCTGCATGAAGACATTTCTTCCGAAACGTCTACTACAGTTGTGTTGTATGTATTATTGTATGGAAGTAAACGTATGCCGTTCAACAACCTTGAGATTGCTGAAAAAAACGATGAATTTTGAAAGTTCTGTTTTTTTATCGTTTAATCTACAGTGGACGAAATGAATTCAGGGTCTGCGGCAAATGCTGTTCTCTACCCGTCGCATGCAGTGGCTGTGGGCATTTGTGCGAGCTTCGTTTCCGTCATTGGTCATGCTTGGCTCAGTGTCAGTATGATTTATTTAGTATAGATTATTACTGTTATTACTAAGCGAGTTTCCTAATCCCTTTTTTTTAAGCCAAAACTGGAGAAGCGCTTCAAGCTATTTGACACGTGCGGTGTTCATAATCTTCATGGTATCCCCGGAATCCTCGCTGGTGTTAGTTGTAGTTTCCATAGCACGAAGATCATCATTCATCCATTCATAAAGAATACAGGGATCAATCTTCAAACCATAATTTGTTCCATGAACCCCTTTGTAGATTATTTTTAAAACCTTCCACGAAAATCTATTTATACCTTGTCTCAAAAGCAAAAATACACGTTTTGTCCGATCCCACGTTTCTCTTCAAAAAAGCGTTGCGTGTATCGAAAACCTTGGAGCATTTTAATGATGGTGCAAAATTCCTACAAAGAAAAGACTTTTCTTAGCTGCAACATGGGACTGTGTCATGCTTTACTCATATTTTTCACGGATTGCAATCTTCAGTTGTGGCTTGTTCTTCATAGGAACTGAACTCACTTGATACTTAAACGGCCCGTCATCACTAGCTGTGCCTGTCCCAGCATAATCACCATTTTCCGGAGATTTACTAATGAAACCATTGTGGTTCCCTGAAATCCCGAGGACAGCCTGGTCAAAGTCTGCCCCAAGTCGTCACCACGATAGGCAGTCGCAGCTCTTGTGGATCAGAGGGAGATTTACCACACTTTGATACCAGGACGGTGATAAATCCTAGTATTGGTTTACTCTTAGCTAGGCTTCCTAATGGAAACGGCGAACTCCTTCTCAGCTTAACAAACTCTACCGGGGGGACGAATACCTCCGCTGTACATCGCAGTCCGACACTCAGGTAAAAAACCTCCCACCCACGATGAGGGGGTAAACCATTGAGAGGAGGAACTGAATTAATATTAAGAAATAGGTTTTTCTAAGACCAACACTCTCATATGCCGGAAACGTTTTCACTTCGAAAAAAGAGGAAAATTTGGTGGACCCCAAAATTATGGGAATGAATCAATGTAGAATGTTGCACCTTGGAAGCGGTTCAATCATGACTTCGCTAATATTACGATCGTGTCGATGTAGTTGTCTAACATGCCAAAAGTAGATCAGCTGACATCATCTATATTACTCTACAAAAGTAGTTTTCTTCCTGGGAAGTACTTTCATTGTTCGCCGGTAAATAAGTTGGGCTGAGCTTCCATGCTTTGCAGATATTCAGCATTATTTTCGCACTGGGATATGAGCCAGAAAGCTATGGTAAAACGTAGGTTAATTTTTTCCACTTCACAAATTTTTCGTGTAGTTGTGATCACAGAGTTTTTAAGCCTCTATCATATCTATCCGTACTTCGAAGGTGGGCCGATGAAAGGAGACAGAAATCGTGAGACACAGGCTCTGTACCAGCTGGCCGGAATGGGCACAGCTCTCGCTTCGGCACTTGTTGGCGGACTAATAACTGGTAATAATAAACTTCGATATTTAGTTAAATGATTTTTAATTGATTACTTGTGCACTCTTTGATAAATGGTGACTTGAAGCGTAAATCGAGATGTGTTGAAGTAGAATACTTTTCGCCCATTAGTTGATGTTGACTGAATCGGAATAGCCTCAACTAAGCTTGTGGTCTAAAAAATTCGTAACAAACTTGTATGTATTTAATCTCATTGAAGCCTTATCACTTTTCAATCACTCTTACTATAGAAGTCCTACGACAAATATCTTACGAACTTGAACTTCTTTCTTCAGGATTAATCCTACAGATCCGAGTAATAAACCAAGTGGACGACCCACATGTGGATCACAGCGACATTAACTATTATGCACATTCGGAGTTCAACTTTTTAAGCAAGGTACATGATTGGTCAACGGAATTGGTTTCATCCTAAAATACTTTCCTAAATGTAGAGCATTCGTTGTATTTTTTTACATACATATGTATGTACGTATGAGTATATAAATATATATTTATGTAAACAAAATCGTTAGTGTCACATGAGCCTTAGAGTTCCTATCCTTAAGAACAATACGATTTACCAGTTTTTGGAAAATAACGCGATGTTACTTCGACAGAACATGTGATGTATCGGTACATATGTTCTTACGAACTGCCCTCTTTTTAGCCGACGCGAGGTTGGTATAAAGGATAAAAGGATGAATCTCTCGGCGTTGATCAATTCCTTAGGGATGTGCCATGCATTCGACTTTATTAGGTATTGTTGGAGGTGATTGAATGCATATCTGCACTTTACAAAGACTCGCGATGGCCTACCCATGTATCGAGCCAGAGCTGCTATTTTCGCAGACAAGTCTGTTACCAATTTGCCGACCCGGAGGGATGGAGGGCTTGGTGGGCCATAGGAGCGGGGATCAACACCACGCGTGTGTCGCAATGGCTCCTCCAACCACTGCGCCAGATGCGCCGTCTTATTTCTGCTGTTGTCTCTGTTTAATGGCTGAAGTTTGGGCAACATCGCCTTTCTCAAAACCTTGTCGATGGACCACCCGCTTGTTGTTCACAAGGAATGATTATACCATCATACCAACCTAGCGTTGGTCAAAGAGGGGGTAGTTCGTAGGAACGTATATACAGATATGTCGATTACTACGCCGAGTTTTATTGAAAGTCGATCTTTTGATTTATTAAGGGACATGTGACATTTCAAAATTTTACAATGGGTCATCCTGTTACCACTTCTTTTTCTCAAGCATGGGATTAATGCAAAACAAAGATATTTTTCACAAGTTGGATGCAACCATATTTGAAATCTTTAGTATCAACACGCCAGGGAGCAGGAGCTAATGGAGCGGGAGCGGCTTCATGAAATCTACTAGCACACATATGGCAAATCTCTTTTGTAGTGTATTGAAATCGCATTATGCAAATTTTAGAATAAGAAAAAGTTATAGAATTCATTCCTTGAAAAGTGACGATTCTTCCTTAATTGTTCTCTTTTCTGAAGATAGAAATGAGCGATAGAGGAAAGCTCCTGCGGGAATTTTTTGACATAACTACGCTTTCCGCATGTTTCATCTGATAGCACGGAAGGAGGAAATCTGGGTCAATTTTGGAAGCCATCGATCACTAGGAAAGCTGGTTGACATCCTACGCTTCATGTGTATTGAGTACAATCCATTGGATGAAAAATATTGGCTGTGAATTGTATGAATCGCAATAAAAACTATTAAAACAATTTTTTGCTGCATTACTAAGGTTTCCTATTCTACAAGGACAATATTACGATTTTCTAGACCCTAGGAAATGTATTCATTTCTCCAAAAATTAATGTCCGATTTCGCCCTGTATTTCCAAAGCGGCATATCTCAGCTATGAACAAATTTTGTTAATTTAAATAGAAAGGATGCTAATCTAGGCATTTTGGCCGACTGGAGATATCTTTATTTATGACAGTGGCATATTTTTATGGCAAATTTCTGAATTTTTAAGGCGATGAACTCATCGGTGTGAGAATACTCCCTCTGTCGCTTTCTGCTTAGCTTTTGAAGGATTTTTCGCAGAAGAAGTTATCGAAATGCTTGGAAAGGAAGTATTCGATAGGTGTTAGGTAAGAAGTCTGGCGAGATTGCTGCTGGGTGTGACAGGGCTTTGTAGCTCCGCTCGTCCATGTTTTGTAACATCGTAGTGCGACCTGAGGCCGTGAGCTATAATGGAGAGTCACTTTCTGTTGACCAGTAAGGGGCACAGCCGTAGAATTTTCTGGTGCGTCTCGTCGATTTTCTGGATGCACTTCGGTGCAATCTCTTAACCCTAGCGGCGGAAACTGTGAAGAATCAAAGCAATTTCTGGTGACCAACGGTCTTATTTTGGTCATATTTCAGCTTCGAATGGTACCGTGAAGTTTCATCTTTGTCCAGCCACTGAGTCTGTCGCCCTCGGTTGCCATATTTCTTCTTGAACATCACAGTACAGCTTAGACGTGGGCTGCCCTCGTCGCGCAGAAGAAGGCAATACCTGAAAACGATGATTTATTTGAACGCCTTTCAATTCGAGCAGCATTGGTTTGTCGAGTTTCATTAACTTTTCAACAGTGTTCTAAAGCAATTGAGAGCTGTAAGGCGAGTTCTTCTGCCATATGACACCAGCAACCGCCCTCATCTTCAAGGTTGAGTTCATTACAACGAAGTTTTCGGAACTAGCGTTGCACTGTGCCTTCGATAACACTTTCTTGACCTCATATACATTTGTTTCGAACCGTTTGGCTGTACCGCGTCCCAGCTTCAATTCATAGAAGCAGGTTTTGTAAAAGTTTTTATTTCGTCCTCTGAAATTCTATAATCTCAAATTTCTACAAAACAAAAAAATGTATGCCAAAACGGACTTTTCTTAGCCTCGATGTGACTAATCAACATGTATTCTTTCTTTCACAAGCTTACACGAGGCTGATAAACAGTTTTATTCGGCTAACGTTTCGACGTCTTCGTCTTCACCAGAGCCAACAATCCGAGTCAGTAGTCTATCGTTCTTCTTCTCCTCGAAGTGGTGTCTTCTCCTTCGTATCGAGTTGCGTCTTCCTCAGCGGACCATCTTTCGAATGCGGCATGGACATACACATGAAGCGAAAAATTTGTAGTATAATTCAGTCATATGGAGTGAACATACGTAAAATTAACTTTGCAAAAGTGATATTTATAGCAATAGAGCTTTAGAAGAAGACCTATTTCTAAAGCGACTACAAGAAAAATAAAATGACAAATCCGACACTTATTCCGGAAAACCTAGCATTTTTCCCAGTTTTCAAAATTTAACATATCGAGTGATTATGGGTCGCTTTGGAGAGTCACAAAATGTGGGAGGGAACCAGTCAAGTGTGGGAAGGATGAGCAGCAGAAGTTTTATTTCAGTACTTTTTCTTGACAACCCTTTTGCATACTAAATGCCTGTTAAACATAAATGAGATTGCGAGACGGCCTTCATTTTATAAAGGTAGAGTTTTTCACGTTAATTCCAACAGTTTATCTCCTTTTCGGACTCATGAGAAATTGAACTATTAGTCCTCATTTTCCACAAAAACGGTGCTAGGATATTCCTAAGACATTTGTTTATTTTATTCCGTTTTTATATGACTACTTTTAGCAAACTGTGTGGGTTCCACCACTTGCTTTATTCTTGGTTCATCGCCACTCATTATGTGGGCTCGGATTCTAACTGTAGATTTTATCCTCGTCATCAACGCCGTTGAATTTTTCCTGGAATTCCAGATCATCTCCACGAAAACTTTCCAAACCCTTTATTGTAGATACTTGCCTTCTTCGTATTGAAGAAGCTCTTAAACAAATTTAGCACCGCGTTGGAGACCCGTAGTGATCAAAGACTTAGTTGGTCCAGATGTTGTCGGACGAGTGAAGGCAGATGTATTTCACAGTATCTCTGGTCATTGTGTTTTCCCCGCTACTTTACAATGTATCGGAATGGGAAATTCTAGCACGTATTCTGAAGCAAACTGTAATACTTGCTTTATGTTAAAGAAGCTGGAAGGTTTTCCTTTCTCTACGGCGACATGAGCACTTTCGTTCATTATCGAAGGTCTTCCGATCTCTTGATTTACATGTGGGCTCGGATTCTAACTGTAGATTTTATCCTCGTCATCAACGTCGTTGAATTTTTCCTGGAATTCCAGATCATCTCCACGAAAACTTTCCAAACCCTTTATTGTAGATACTTGCCTTCTTCGTATTGAAGAAGCTCTTAAACAAATTTAGCACCGCGTTGGAGACCCGTAGTGATCAAAGACTTAGTTGGTCCAGATGTTGTCGGACGAGTGAAGGCAGATGTATTTCACAGTATCTCTGGTCATTGTGTTTTCCCCGCTACTTTACAATGTATCGGAATGGGAAATTCTAGCACGTATTCTGAAGCAAACTGTAATACTTGCTTTATGTTAAAGAAGCTGGAAGGTTTTCCTTTCTCTACGGCGACATGAGCACTTTCGTTCACGTATTTTCGCATAGGATAGTCGAGCGAGATCTAAAGTCTCTGAACGAGCTACTCGACCTTCGGTTTCATGCCCCACGGCATTCAAGTAGCTAGAGCTCTCGACGCATTAGAATAATCGCTCATCATAAATTCGCACGCATTGCCGCCGTCTAAATGGTGCGCGGAAGAAGCCTCTTTGCATGAGAAGCAAGGCTGCGATTGATTACGGTATCAATTAAATTTCTCGGTATTTCGCTGCTCCACCTACCGTATAGCAGCTGGCATCGTGATTGCCTTCTATAATGTTACTTCTCAGGCAATTATGACCGCTG
This sequence comes from Angiostrongylus cantonensis, assembly GCA_009735665.1. Classification (NCBI taxonomy): domain Eukaryota; kingdom Metazoa; phylum Nematoda; class Chromadorea; order Rhabditida; family Metastrongylidae; genus Angiostrongylus; species Angiostrongylus cantonensis. The sequence goes on along the minus strand of MQTX01000144.1, from coordinate 460,921 downwards.
TGAAATGCATAGGAATGGGAAGTGTAAATTGAAATTTCGTAAATATCGATAATTACCAACCCTTTTCGCAGTTATCTTACTTAAGTGCCCATAACTTTTCGCCTACTCTGATTCTGCTGCTAAAACATTTTAAATCGAACTTTTCGTACCCTTCTAAAAAACTCTGATGGTTGCAAAACATTAGTTATAAATTTACCCATATTCTTTTGAGTTCAGAGAGCATAATGGAACGGTGCGTGCTTAGATTATCACAGGCCACTGTTGGCACCGTTAGTCAATTTCCTACCAATCCTGTCACTTTCATTCATTTTATTTAAAAGCTGGATTTTTCACTACAACCTTATCGCTTTCGATTTCCTTGTGTATGCACCTACTTGATTCATCACTGTCAACGGTAATTTCTTGATGGAAGTGAGGTGACTGTCCCTGGTAAGAGGTGTGCATGAGTGTGTATTGTCAAGGACACTTCTTATAATGGATTCGCACCCAATTACCAGAAGCGGTAACCATGATGTTGGGTCGCGAACATCGCTGAAACAACTGTTGACCGACTAGGAAGCATCCTTTACGTGTTCTTGTTCAAGCACTCTGGATTACACCACAGAAAACAGATGTTAGTTAGGGACATCCACATTACCTCGCAGTCAGTCTGTATAACATAGGCTCCGTTTTTATCGGCAAAATTGAGGCTACTGGTAGCTAGCAGCGATGGACAAAATCACTTCAGTAATTGGAACACAAGATTAGTTGTCTTGTATACCGTTCTTGTCTCTTACTACATATTGAGAATTTCTCTGGAGCCTCGCAACCGGATGAAAACCACTGTAGTGGCTGCGAGAGGACCAGCCGATATGAGGCCACTAATTGTAATGTTGTACGAATAATGCATTGCGTCACAGCACAGTAACAGGTGCACTGCATTGATACGAACTGGACTGCAAACAGTGGAATTAGCGGAGACGCATGTTTGGATAATAGCGGATTTCTATGCGACGCCGATCATATCTCTCTGATTGGTGGCCTGTCCGGAGATTTTGTAGGTATTTCTAGCCTCTTCATGGTACACAAAGAGGAACCATAAATGCAGACAATTATTGACTTTAGGCTGACATTACTATTAGACCTCTTCTAAACTTTAAAAAAATACACACCAGTTTCATAAGTTGTGGGCAGGATAAATGCACCTACTTCGAACAGTTCGGGGACGCAAAGCCTCAGTCAACAGTATTTTTTATTCATAACGTCTATGAATTGAAAACGCTATAGTTTGAAACTGATTCCACTGCTTGGCAACTCCTCCGCGAAGTTCATAACTTTTGCCGTTTTTATTGTATTTCTATCGCTGAATGGCAAATGGAGTTCTCACCTTTGGATCAAGTCTTACGATCCCCATGACTCTCCCACACATCTCACAAATAACACATTGTGCAGTGGCTAAGTCAAGTGATCTGTCGGCAGGAAAAAGACGGAAACGAGAGTGAGGCGAGCACTCGACGCATCGCTCGTACCAAGGTAACCGTTTGATACGTCCGATAACTACAGTGCACTTGACGGAATTCTTATTGAATCGGCCGCAGTCCTCCAGGTGTACAGCAGCGCGATCCATTCGGTGAAATTAGAGCTCCAAATGCATAGAGTAATGTGATATTATATTATTATATAGTATCTTGCGTTAAACTATTAAAGGTAACGAATATCCAAAACGCTGTGTTCACCTCGAGCAGCTTGTAAATTTTAACTACATTATGGTGGTTAGGCTGCTCTACAGCTTCTCGAATTCTTAGAAATTACAACTCGCTTGCTGCTTTGATGCATGAGTGCGATTTGACATACCAGGAAGAGATAATATACAAAGAGCCTGGTCCGAGGATCATTTCTTGTACTGCGATTGCACAAGCTTCTCGTTAAAGCTTCAGAGAATGAGTCGAAATATTAAGTAACCCTTTACTGGCCGTCTGTACCACTTGTTCGTCTCCACTTCGATGTGGCCAACCCTCAATTACCAATTATCTAGCGTGTAAACGATGCATTAAAAACGAATGAAATTAGCATAAATCAGAGCGACAGAAGGACTTAGGCTAATGTCGCCATTATTAATAACAAGCGCGCGCATGTTCAGCACCTCTTCAACGCATGAGAGTGGATGAACAGAGAGAAAGAGCCGGAGAGCCGGAGAGCCCCACGAATTCGCGACAACTTACCCAATTAATCCTTTTTTAGATGGTTCTCAATCGGCTACTCTAAGTTGGAACTTGCTCCTGGATTTCAAAAGGCTTCTCTGTTCTCGTTATTGTAGTGTGGTGCTTTCCGAAAGTTTCAGTTGTTTTGCCGCCGTAGTGTAGTCCTACCTTCTGTATCAATTCCATTCCAGTAGCACGTCATTGTTGACTATCCAAGTTTACGTTCTGAAGAGGAACAAGACTTCCAGATACATTTACCGTACTCTGGGCCTAACAACTTCTGCGAGTCATTTAGGCGGTCAAGAACTCTAACTTAGCCATCTAAGAGAACATTATTGATTAGTCGAAGGATTGTTCTCGTAGTTCGATTGTTGTAATTTTATGGTTCCTGGTTTCAGCTGCATTTAAATATATGTTTTATTTATTTTATTTTACTTTAATGAATCCCACACCTTTTCCTTAACACATTCATCTTTTGTTTAAAATTGAATTATAACTTTGTCGTTTCGTCTGGACGATGGCGTGGAAATGTTGCAGTGTTTCGTATCATCTATCTGTGCTACAACTCATGGTTTTCAAAAATAAGGGAATGACTGATTCTTCTTCTTGTTCGCCCTGTAAATTCTCCTGAGATCTTTTAGTTCTAGTCATTGTACAACCGCTACGATACGGCTTAATATCTTCGATTGCTATGAGATATTCCTAAGCCAGTTCACTCTGTTCCATTTTTCACGCTGTTCGAAAATTTCTGTTTTTCCACGACAGATTCTAAATGCTAGCTAAGGAATGCTGGGCCATTTAGTGACATTCAGTGGCCGCTTGTGATTGGAAAGGCAGAACTAATCCAACAATGTCAGCGATCCATAATTATAGCCGCGACTTCCACGACAAGTTCTATCCCATTAAATCACTTCATTCAGGAAACAGGTCCCTTCAGAACATCGAGGTGATTCTAGGATTAACATTGTGCTTTTCGCATAGTTGCAGGAATTTTGTCTAACTCTTTAATAAAAGACAACCTGAATATGTTAATGTTACCAAGTCCAGTTATATAGCTTTTGTTTATTTATTCAAATTTAAACAGCCGTGCGACAGAGCGGGTTTTTCGACAACTGCCGATGATTGCACGATAACTTGAGCACTCGAGAAGTTGAGAAGTTGACAAACATAAGGAAGAGGTTCCAGTGAAATCTGATAGAGAAAGATCATGGTCTTAAAAATTTCTTATCTGTAATCGTGACATTCGGAGAGGTCATCTACAGATTTTGACAACAATACGTTCTTGACGAACTCCCTTCACGTTTAGCTGCTCCGCTGCTCAAGACATAACGACAAAGGAGAAAAGCAAAAACTAAAGCGATCTCTCTTAGGCTTACGACATCAGAATTTCATCATGGTAAAATTTAGCAGTTAAACAGGACCTTAATTTCTTTAATATGTTCCACTGTGAGTTAAGTCGTTTGAATTCAAAGAAGCGATTGGATGGAAGGATGAAAAACTAGCATTGAAATCAAAGCACGCTGTGTGACAAATGTCTTTAGGATAAATTATGGTCTGTACATGTTATATAATGGAATACGGAATGCGTTAGCAAGCGGTAGCAAAAATATCTTATGTGGAAGGTGAGGAATCGATAAGCTTTCAGAGATCTACCAGCTTTCAGAGGTCTACCAGCCCAATAAGACGTCATATCGTTAGGGCAAACCTATTAATCGTTCAATATTCAAGTATGGAAAGATAAAGTAGAGTAGTGCATGGTTTTGAATACCTTCATATTATTTCTACTTCGCTAAATTTATTTTAAAAAAGGTGACAGATAGTTGCTGCGTTTTACTCTGGCTTTTTTGGTAGAGATGCAAGCCTCCGAGCTCTCGTATTCTCTCTCAAGGATTTATTTCCTTCCTGACTTGAGATTTGAAAAACAAGCGAAATTTCTCTGCGTGATCCTTATTACAAGGAACCAACTACTCATATTCTTACCCAAAGTTGGTCTCTGTATCGATGAAGGTGTTTCACACTGCAGGTGGTCGCCAGTGTGAATAGACACTAAGTGTGCCTGTCTCAATAACCCCCGCTGGCGTTTAGCATGTTTCGGGCGCAATTACACTCTTTCATACTGTAACCTGGGACATATACACAATAGTTGACGACTAAGTGCAGCTAATCGACAGCAGCCAACCGCACATCATAATTGGAGACCACCTTGACACCAGCTAAACTCAGAATCACTGCATCGCCTCTTCATTGAAGAGCCTAGACTGCAATCAAATTCGGTGACTTCCAAAATTCGACAATCAAATGAGATAAAAACTGAATTCCGCACATGGCTAGATGAGTTTTGCACTTCAAGGTGTTCACAAACAAAAAGGAACGTTTTCCAAACCTAGATCAATAGGTTAAATTTAAAAAACGCATGTGAGGTTTTTTTAATGTAAGGGTCAGAGGTCAACTGGTTCCAAAGTATGGCAGATATTTTTGTTTGCACCACAGTTAGCCTACATGGCCATTTTCGTGTGAATGGAAAGAATGCTATGGCAGCAAGTTTTTTCAGCAGTACACTTTACTAAAAATGTTCCCAACAAATAAACTTAAGAGGGCCTTCACATCCACAGAAATTAATTCATTCAATGAGCAGCTTAAATGTCTATACTCTGTACATCATGTTAATCCTTCAAGTTACAAAAAATGTTGTGGCGTGTTGATTTGTTGAAACTTAATCTGCTCGATACACTACCTAGAATTTGTGAACAAATGAAACACTAAAGGTACTAAGTAGAGAGTAAACTGATCCATTCAATAATGGTTTGCAGATCCAGGACGTGGGACTGTCATCAATGCGCCCATTGACGGAACGCTTTACCCCTCCGCTAGTAGTCTCGTGCTAGTTCCGTTCATTAGTCCGTTGAATGGACACAAACAAAGAAGTGTGGACAATGCAGATCGAAATGTTAGCAAATGCGCCCTTATTTCTGCAATATTTTCCATATTTATTCATTTTAAACATTTATTTCCAAAAGTCTGAAGTACACAAACATCTTCATTTGGCACTTAAAACTAACATGATTAATAGTGCAATTCACTTTTTGAAGACAAAAAAAGAAAAACATTCAAATCCTCTCTGTGGTGTGCAGTGTGGAAGAGTATAGCAGGCAATCGTCAAGGAGCGCATAGCGGTTGTTTGGCGCTTCACCACCGGATCTCGTTGTCACTCGCTCATTTGTTCTGTCGAGGGCCCGATGTATGCGTTTAAGTCGTCCATAAGCTGCGTATCATTGGAGAGTGAGTGGCGCGCTAACAGGATTACTGTATGGTCAAGGTTCGTGCGAAGACGAATACACAGTCCTTGACTGCGACTTAGACGACATTTGATGCCTATCATAGTCCCACTGCCGCTACAACGATTTTTTCTCTTGCGCAGCGAAATAGGATAGGCGACTGAGTTCACAACCTCTAGGGCTTCCTAATTTGTAGCCAATTTGCCATCGCGCTTCATTTGTGAAACCGAATTTTCAGAGCATTAGAACATAACATTTAGCTTACAATTTTTGTTAAAGAACTCTGAGCATCGATCATGTTGCTCTAAGAAGGCGTGTGCGCTCCTATCTCTTTTACACGAGGTATGAAATAACATTGAATAAAATGTTCTTGGCACTTCACTGGCACTGTGACCCACTGAGTCGACAGAATTTAATGAAAAAATGTATTTGAAATTTTTCAGAGAAATTGCTACGGCACTTTCACTCACAGTGCATTGCTCTCGGCTTCGTAGAGATTACGCAGTGGGCGGGGTAAGTCGTGTGGTATACTGTAATGTGATACGGGGTCCGAATACAACACGCACAGACACGATACAGTAATCTCATCCGACGCTTGTCCGGTCGGAAAATGGAGAGCATAGCATGGATTACGTGAAATATGAGGGCTCGATACGTTGAATGCATAGAAGATCAAATAAACAAACGCTGGGACATCTCGTTGTTCAACATGGATATGGCATCTATCGTGAGCTCAGAGAATCGTGCAGAGAGCCGCTCGCCAGCGAAGATTATAGAGCGGTGTATTTTCGCAGAAGCAAAGGCTGTTTAGTGGTACAAATTCGACAGCTGCATTTAGTCCAATTACTCAGTGTTGCCTTTCCATATACGGATGAAAGGTCCAGGCATTCTAAAGACCACCCTTTTAGTTTCCAGTGAAAAATATTTAGCTTTATTTAATTTTATAAAACAAAGAGAATACCTTCACTGCTTTAAATTATCATGAATAAGTGCGGTATTTTGTAAAATCCGAGACACGTTTGATATCCTCAACTACGTTTTCAATTGTTATAATCAATCGATTTGAGTGCTTCACTGAACAGTATTTTTACTTCTATTTAGCAGCAGCTTTTTCCCAAAAAGCTTCACTAGTATTTTTACCGTTTAAGAAAGGCCATCTACCAAAGCAAAACTTGAGTGCATGAGAAATAAGAAACTGAACTTGAGCGTGGCAAGTTTACGTGTCTTTGCAAGTTGATTGCATTAGCGATGGTTCTCAACGACACTACTCCCTGAACTGGAACTGTCAACTTATCATCATTGATCTCAACTCTCCTTCGTCCTCAAGGTGTAATCCATCTACCTAGTAGAAAATATCAACACTGCTGTCTTTCTGGAAAAAAATGTTGGTCACAATGGTTTTTTTTTAGAAAACAGCATTTCGGAATATTTCTAAGGTTTCAACTTAGGTAAGAAAATCACGATGTGCTGAGGAACAACTGTTGGCCTTCTAGTTTTGAAGAATATCTGCCTAGTGACGAATCGGATGATCGTCGATATTTGGAGCTATTCGTTGGCGCATCTGTGGTGGATTCGCTGACGCCGGTTACGCAACGCGCTTGACACTACCCTAATTGCCCCATCGTCTAATCGTTGTGAGGATTACAACGAGTGCACTAGTGCAAACATTGTCAGAATAAGCGACTGCTGCTGCCGCTTGGTCTGATGCCAACAGGCAGGAGCTTGCATCCACCAAAGATGATTTCGAGCCCAGCTATCACTTTCTTTTAAAGCAACTGAACCGGTAAATTAGTATTACCTAGGCAAAGGGGAAGAGTAGCAAGTTTAGCGGTTTTCTATTCCATCTCATAACTCTGGGAGCATATCTAATATAATGGGAGACAATCGTAAGCATTTTAAACAGGATATGAATGCAAAAAAGCCAAAACGAGTTTCTAATTATAGCGAAAATCGACGTTTCTGGAAAACTTACAATAATATCCTTCTTAGGCACTCTTTACTCGAATACCAACTTGGAGAGTTGCTCATAACAATTCTTCATCACCTACTCAGTATAAAGTTTTCCGAACATAGTGGTAAATTTCGACCCCTTGCTATGAAAGGGATAAAGACAGAGTGGGAAGAAAAGGAAAATAGAGAGGTTGTAGATGTAGAGAAAGGAAGAGGGATAGATGCGCGCAGTCAGCCAACACTACATTACAGGCCATTAGCACGACACGAGATAGACAAATTCTCCTTGATGGCAATTTGCGCTCCGTGGGGAAATCGGGCGATTGTGGTGGAATTGATAACATATCGTAACCGTAGAATGTGAATGAGGCCATCGGCCATATATTACGATTCAGTGCAGATAGACGTCGTCTTTGTATCCCTAAGTAAAGTCTACGGTAGGCACTTTCCATGAGTGCTACTCCTGCGGTAAGGCAAAGTGCGAACAGTGAGTCCCTCAAAAGATGCCGCTGGATATATGCTCACAACTTTCTTATCTGATCTAGCCGCGGTAGGCGATAGCTCTCCAGCGGGGAACAGTTAGCAGGAATTCGAGCCCCTAAAGGTGTGGGATAGTGGCGAATTAATGGTTCGTCCACTAGAGGTGGCACCAATTCTACTTTTGTATCCCGTTACCCTCTGAACTTGTTGATGTGACTGTTGAGAATAGACGGCCGAATTGCGAAAAACACTCTCGACTACTTATGTCCAATAAATGATCGCGCTCTTCGACAGGTTTTCTTTTGCTCACCATCTTTGCCCCTTATTCAACGACCAATCTCAACAATGTTTCTTTCGCAAAAGATTGGAATTCCTGTAGACAAAGCAGCGTCAAAGGTGAAAAGAAAGATATTCAAAAAAAACGACCGATATTAAAGTAGAATAAAATTTGCAACACTTTCTAAACAATGATCGAATTGGTGCCATTTCAGCTCTCACCAATTGGAAATCACAGCCTTTCAAGCCGTTATTTCCGGTGCTTTCAAGAGTTCTTCATGGATCTGGGTATCCGCTTTATTTCATCCGGAAGTTTTCATGTGATTTGCTGAGAACTACATAGCGAGAAGAGTGCCTGGCACCGGAATAACCTTCCGGATTTCCGGCTCATGACGACTCCAATCTGCCGATGGAGTATCACACTGCAGCTCGCTGCGCCGTCCCCTATCTCATGAACGCTGTGGGTGTGGTCTCGATGTCGTCCACCAATGAACGCGCACGGTCACGCCCATATCATTTAGCAAGCTGGCGGATCATTGTTAGTACGGTTGTGTGCCAGTGTGGACAGCGCAGAAATGTTCACGCCGGAGCAGCTTCAAAAATTATGGATGCAGCTGGCCCTACAAGGCATGGGCGCGAATCTAGGTGCTCTACAAGCCCTGCAGGCCGCTAATATTTCTGCCACTGCCCCACCGCCTGGACTTTTCCCACAGCTAGCTTCAGCTGCCATTCCTGTTGTGAATCCTGGGTCACCGACAACATCCACTCTAACTTCTGATCAAGTACGTTATCTTTTTATTGTTGTAATTCAGTATTCTATCCGAGCGGTATTTCTGTAGACTTCACTAACCTAGGATATTTACGTCGTTCATCATTCATTCACAACCCTAACGGATGCCATATCAGGCACATGATTCATTTCCGCTCGGATCGCGCTTTTAGTATTTAAATGTCTTTCCTTTCTGAGTCAACTCGCGCAACCTTTTGTATCATTGTTTAGCTTCATCGTATCAGCAGCACAACGATTCGGTTCTCTTCATTCCACTCAGTACATTATCCTAGGCAAAATGAGTCTTTTCGTCAATTGGTTTATGTAATCATACTGATTTCAATCGCTTTGTGGAATCACACTGACTAAAAGAGCATTGAGCTTTCCTAAATAGGTTGCCATACGAAAACTGACTTTAATGAGAATGTTGGTTGATGTAAAGGAGCGTCAATACCAGCTCTACATACATTGATTTCCCTGGTTCGATTTCTTAGAAACAACGTTGACGAGGGCTGCAATTTTGATGCCTGCGAATTGCTCAGTGGAAGTTTCTGGAAAGTTTGTTGTTTAGCACGAAAGCCGAAAGAAATCTTTGTTCCAGACAACTGTGACCTTTTCCCCAATTATATTAATTATATAAAAACTTCTGAGCTTGTTTTGAACACTCAACAGAAACTGTATTTTTTTGGTTGAAGCATTTTCACACATGAACTTATGATTTAAAAAGTAGTGTTGCTTTTATTCTGTTCCCTGGATTACTTTGAACATGATAATTCTAAGTAATAGAGGGCGAAAACAGTTGCTTTACATGTATTTAAAATTTTTTGCTCATTTTTGATGATTTCATGAGCTCTCACTTTTTCCACATAGGATAGAAAGAGTAGCTGACGGTTCATGTTGAGCTTCAGCAGCTTCTCCAACATTGAAATGAAATTTACACGGCGACTCTTTGTGTGAGCCCGAGATTTCTCGATTAGGATACTCTCGCGTTCAGTGATAGCGGAAGCGGCTCACACACGTTTCCAATCCTTCTCGTTTTCGGCTCTCCATTCAAACCTAATCTTGTGCATTTTGTTCGGTTTCAAAGTGAGTCGCCACTAATAGACGTCTTTCTCGGCTAAGCACTTCGTCGTCAAATAGGCCTGCTTACGATAGATAGGGCTGCTTAGCGAGTTCGCCAAACGTAACTGGTTGTATAACAACACTAATAATCACAGCTGGAAAAACCTATGACAGCTTTCCAAATTCGTCAATGTTGCACATGCAAAAATCGTTCGTTGAATCTTGTTTTTCAACAGATTATTCAAACGTGCGATCAATTAGAGAAGGCAGACGATGTTGATCGATTGGCTCGATTTCTCTACAGTCTTCCACCAAATTTGATTCAAGAGGTGAGTGTTACTGGTCTTCAACACAGTTATCTATTGTTAATAAATATAAAAAGGTGGCTAGCACAGTGATAGTGATGTCAACCATCACAAGCACGATGTTGGTCCGATCCCACTCCAGACTTACCAGCTTGTCATCTTTTCGGGATTACGAAATTGGTACAAAACTTGTTTGAGAAAAGTTCACTGTCTGTTATCAAAATGGGAGCGTTCTATCCTAGCTATCCTAGTACTCCAGGAAAAATCAACTCTACCACCATTCAACGACATTCATGTTGAAAAGAAAATACTCAAATTGCAGCCGATCTAAATTGAATGAAAGAACTGTTGGGATCCGTCGAATTTATTTGAAAAAAGGGTCGACTAAGAAAAATAAGACATGGAAACCAAGTGTAGTATTAGTACGAAGGCTGAGAGAGCCTTCGAGAATAACTAAAAAAAACCGCTCTTTGATAAATTCCTAGAAACATGTTTAGGTCGTGTCGAATGAGGTGGTGCTGAGAGCTAGAGCTTTGGTTTGCTTTCATATGGGTGACTTCCGACAATTGTACGGTATTCTTGAAAATCATAAATTTACTCAAGGTAGTCACCAGAAAATGCAGTACATGTGGCAAGAGGCACATTACCGGGAAGCTGAAAAGCAACGTGGCAGGTCAGACCCCACCTAAATCGTTTTCTTCATTGTTTTTCTTCCTATATGAGAAACGTAAATGGTACTGCATTTAAAAGTTCTTGAGCGTGATTCATTCGAGAAATGGCCATTTGCACTGGCACAGTTGAGGCAACACTGATAAGCTAACGTTATAAACGACGAAAAGAACGGTAGAGGAAGTGCAGCTTCCAAATTAACGTTGACTAAGTCGATTCGCGCACGTGCCTATCGGGCCGTGATTGAATGCGATACGTCAGCGTTGCTTCCGTAAGACATGTCGTCGTCGTTCAGTTAATATGTGGTAATTACGGGGTTCGAAGACGGCGGTATCGTCGGCCGTCTGCTGGCCTGTGCACACCGTCCAGCGGTTACCTTCTAATTATTGCATTCTACTAATTTGCGTTAAAGCTGTAAGTCAAGAGACATATGGCATTCGAGCAACAAAACCATATGTATCGACAAAGAAGCGGGTTAAGCAGCTAATCGAACCAACATCCTATTTAGGCCTCTCGGACCGGTCGACAAGTATCGTGTGCGTAAGAAGTACCCGATGCCAAGAACAATCTGGGACGGAGAGCAAAAAACGCATTGCTTTAAGGTAAAACGCCAGCTAAACGTAGTAGTTAAAGATACTAATAATGGCAGTGATAATGATGATATAACAGCAGTAAGATCAAAATAAGATCGCTTCTTGTCTTAACCAAATATTATGGATATTTTCGACAACTCTGTTTGCATACGCTGGTGAAAATGTCATGTACAAAAGCTGGTATTCTTCGTATTCTTGTTGAGCAAACGCGAGGTGTTATTATTATTCTTTATTCACAAATAAGCTGACGTTTCGGCGAACTTCGCCTTCTTCAGAGCCGCTTTCTATGAGGCTTCCACTGAGTATGTCTAGTGGAGACATTACGATTCCATGTGAATTCTGTGCGGTTGGTCTTTGTGAATAAAGAATAATAATAACACCTCGCGTTTGCTCAACAAGAATACAAAGAATTACTTGATCAATGCCGAGGTTAATAGAAAGTCGGTCGTGAAAAGCTGGTATGTTCTTACTTGTCATTGTGGACTTATCTATTAGCTTGTACCAATTAGATTACAATACCGGACATTAGATTTTAAAAGGCATTTCTTAAAGAAAATAATTCAGCCATTAATGGGAGTAGTCAAGTGTGCTAAGAAGTTCCAACGGCCCGAGCAACTAAAGTTAAAGATTGCAATGAGTGCCGGCTTCATGTGCAAAGCAAAGAAATACGACGTGTTAACTGTGTTACCAAATCCTACTCTCGAAGGTGGCGATGATTCTTAACCGCTTTTTTGCAGGAGCGAACTCGATCTTTACTAAGAGAGTGGTATCTGAAGGATCCATATCCAAACCCAAGTAAGAAAAAGGAACTAGCGAACGCTACCGGCTTGACAGCGATGCAAGTCGGTAACTGGTTCAAAAACCGTCGGCAAAGAGATAGGGCAGCAGCTGCGAAGAACAAGTGAGTGACTCTTTTTCAAGGACGGCGTTTCTCATGTGTTCGCAATGAAAAACCTGCATTACTCCTTATGCACCTAAGCGTTTCTTTACCACATGACTACTTAGGCATTTGTGTGACTGTTATTAATTTTCCTATAAGTGCTTACATGTTTTCGAGCAATGAGAAGGCTTGGAACCGTAACCCCATGAACGTAGTCGAGCCCGTGTCTATTAAGCCTCACCTTTAAGATCTGTTGTCTCTTCTCCTCAATCTCATGATGAATGCTAGTTGAGTGTCATTATCCATGGAATTCCAAATTTAACTATGCAACGACCCTCTGAAGCGTTCAACAGTTATGGTCACTTGTCTTACAACTTATGGCTTTCAAAACTCCATCGATTCTTGTTTCTGAATCGACTCTATCGATTAGCTAAACAGCAGTCCCACAAGCTCGAATCTTTGTATCTATATAGCCTAAAACATAAATAATATTCTAGACGAAGACGTTTGTAATAGATGACGCTTAGAAGACGTTATCCGTTTTTACAGAAAAGGGATTTTTTGCGAAAAGCCTCACGAGTGGTAACGTTAGCTAGCTTGTTGCTGTAAGAAGAGTATGTTATGGCGTGTTTTTACTTCTTTAACTGCTGTTTCCGATTGCTCCTCTTTATCCCCACTCGACCACTCTATTATTTTCTTTTAAGTTGTGATGGGTTGAATGACCTGATACGATGTCGTTCGACAGTAATACTAATTTCATTTTGCTTCTTCAGCGCCTTCCACTGGTGCCTTTTCAAGCTTGGAATTGGGCTGATAGTACCCAGAAGTAGTGATAACCGTCATGGATCGGTAACCGAAAATGCCCCAAGTCCGTGGTTGTTCTAACAGCTTTTCAAATAAGAGATTCCAGTTTATAGAACAAAAAGGTCACTGTTGCTAGAAACAGATTGTTCGGACAATTACAAATAGATTTTTTCATTCTACTTTTTTGTCCTATTTCTTTCTTTCCCTATTGTTTTTACTATAGGTCACAAGCACTTTAAGTGTTCTCAGAACCGCTCCTCCATTGCCTTTTGTCATTCCAGCGCCATTACTACTCATAGAACACGAGGCACTTTTGGGAACCTTGGCAACAAAACATTCCAGAAAACTTTTTAATAAAAATTACTTCGTCACTCAAGGTATTCGTCACTCAACTAGAATGTCTTCCATTCTCCATTTTTTCTTTGTTCCTCTACCATATTCATCCAGTGCTTGGTATTGTGAAGGTGTTAGTTTATGGAATTGAAATGTTCTCGCAAATGTAGACAAAACACGACACGGAGACGCGAATAGAAGCCTGTCGAAGGCATGAATCGAGAAATTTGTTATTAAAACACGCCATAGTCTGTTGACGCATACCGTCGCACCACATCATGCGCCCACCCAACATTTGCGAAACGACACCTGCTAGCTAGGGATTCTGCTGCATTCGAAAAATCTGCAGAGCATTCCACTTATTATCGTACTACTCGCGACCATTTCACAGTATAAACAAAGCCTCCTGGTGATACTCTGCTTTATCCGATCTCGATCGTTAAACCTAATCGCTCGTTTTCATCAGAAAGCGATTCGTCGTTTATCGTCTTACTTAACTGCTTTTGTTAGTGAGATTCTGTCAGGTGATTTTTGCTTTCAAGGCTTATGTCATCGAGTACGGTAGCAGTTTCAGGCATCAAATGGAGAATGTGTAGTAGCGCTAGGTTTCCTAAAAACGAGAGATGAAGTGTGGGAAAAACTTCAGGCACAAAGAAGTATAAGCCTCATTTATTTTGGAGATGCAATTTCTAACTTTCGATCAATATTAGAAGGTATCAAAAATAGGAAAATGTGCATATGAAAGCACCAACTAGTAAATTGAGAAAGCGTGTGTCGCAGCCATTGTAGGCTGTGATTAAGATTTCCACAATCCTAAATGTTTGCCTTCCAACATTTTTACGCTCTTGTCGAGATACGTTTGATGTTGCTGTGCACAAATGGAGAACAAATTTTCTGTAGTCTGCGTAATCAGTGAAAAAGATCAGTTCTTTTATAATAATGACTACACTACCTCTCACCGAGACAATCAAGTACACCCGAGAGACAAAAGTGCTACTAGTAATTTATAAAAGCTGAATTTATCAAACGAATTCTTATGATAATATTCATTGTTTAGACAAAACGTGATTGGTGTCGAATTGAAGAAGACGTGTGGTGGGTCGGATGGTTCAGACAGCGACGACGACAACGACTTTGATGACAGCATGACAGACTCACCGTCTCCCATTGACGAGCCGAAGGACCTGTCACTGAGACCATCGTTCTGCACAGATCGCCTTCTGGAGCCATCCACATTTTCTATGAATCCCCTCTTTCTTTTCAATCCTGCGTTTCTGCAAATGCAACAGCAATTATCCACACAATTCTCCTTACCTCTGCCGGTTGGCCAAGCCTTTAAACATACACCGAAACGAAGCAAGCTCTCCATTGACGAGATTCTCGATTTGAAACCGGAATCCAAAGCTTGCACGTCACCGCCACATTCTCTTTCACCTTCTTCATCCAATTCAAACAAGGAAATATCTTCTTCGCCAGAAGTGAAGCGAGAGCAATCTCTCACCTCAGCTCATGCAGAAGCGGAGCAGGTAGCTGTGTAGTGAGAATCGGCACAAAACACCAAGTGTAGAGATATCCTAGTAGTAAATTATGTGTTTGTTTGTTGTGATTTCACCCCGTCCGTTATTTAGAGAAGAATAAATTCAACGAGCACACGACGTGTGAAACTCGTTGTGAGCTCTTTCGTGTTCGGTTGTGATCCATGTACAGATTGAATGAAGTAAACGTATATTCATAATTGTATCCCAAACCTTTTCTTTTGTTGAAATATGAGCCGTAGATGACTCATCAACTTACCAAACTTAGATGCTTTTCTTACAACACAGATAGTGGGGATCATTGAGTACTCTGAAAAACAAATAGGAAAGGTGTTTTTGACACTGATGTTTTCATGGGTTACTGGTCAATTATTCCTCTGAGTATAGAGTTCTCTTAGTATGAACCTGCTGAGTTATTCATTCGTGAATGTCATTCATGCGAGGACACTATATAATACATCTGTCATTCTTCCTAGCAATATAGTATTAGAATAATAAGCAGATAGACATTTGTCTCCTAGTGGAAACTTTTTCGGCCCATTTAGTCCCAGATTCCAATGGAAACGGCTGCATCTTATCATTGTTAAACAGCTAAAACAGGAAAGCGATTACGTGTAAAAAGGTAAAAAGCATCTGTTCCATCTTACCCAACCAATCTGTTGACAAATTTGAGGAAAACAAGGTGAAAATATGAAGTAGAAGAGTTTTTGTCCCTAAACTGTTCAGTAGCAATGGTGATGAAAACTCTTTAAAAGTAGACCATGAAGAGGTGGAATCGATTTACGTTGGATTAACACTAGCTAAGCTTTGAATCTATTTGCATGTGGAAGAGCCCTAGGTGGTCTCACAAGAACTCCCTTCGAAAAACTAGTTGGGTCTTTATCGTAGTTAGTAAGTCATGCGGCCTAATCCGAGTGATTTCTGCCGGTAGAACAGAGTAAATGCAGCAGATCCAGACGACAATCACTACCAGTATCGGCTGTGTGTGCGTATATGTGTGCCGATTGGATGAGAGCCCGCTTTCTTTGTGTGTACTCGAAGCATTAGTAACTAAGAACATGTATATACTTCACGCACAAAATACGATAGCTGTTCGTCGATCTCTCTGATGAGCTTACTGTTTCGGAGAAAACAAAACAAAGGGGCTGAACTCTTCCACGATGCGCGTCGTTGTGATTCTACGACGCAAACCACCCTTATGACAGCTAGAAAGAACGAGTAAACTGCAGCACAATTATGGTTTGACATAGTCGAAGCACACATCCTTTCATTGATAAATTAACACGATGATGACTAAAGGCTTTATTGTGTTTAATAAGATTCTTTATTAACCTCGTGTTAGAATATTAAAGAAGGACACACACTAATTAATCACGCAAAGGCTTAAGGGAAGTCGGTTTGTAAAATATGGGCCAAATAGTACAGCTGATGGACTATTTGATCAACACTACAAGCAAACAGGGTTTTCTCAGCAACACTCCCTAAGTGCTCTTTGCCTTGCAGACAGTTTTGTTTTAACCTTAGAAACGTGATTTTCCCGTTTTTACGCGAAACGATAAAAATCATAAATTACTAAAGTATCCTTTTCAAAATGTTTTAATATTGTAAGAAATACCCAAAACCTTGAATTATCGCCACTAATTCAACAAAGCTGAAGGTTGCATATGAGCAAAAAATTGGAAGTTGCACAAGTCTCCAGAATATTTCAACTGTGGAAAAGGGTCCAAATGTTTAGAAGCAAATCCCGTTAGCGCTGTTTATTTGAATGAAAAGGCTTGTCACCTCTTGAAGCTGTGACGTTTACCCTTCACTGTGCAGTTCAAAGCCCTCATATGCTTCAATTAAGCGGATGAATTGTTTCACTGAGAATTTTCAGTGCACTCAGAAAGCACTTTCGTCCCACAGGACCCCAGTCTCGCCGATTTCTCTTAGCACCCGTGGGCCAGACCAGCTTGCCTCGCCGGCACTTTCTGCTGGCATACGGTAGATGTCGGATGGAATTGCAGCGACACGCGAGCCAGCATTTCAATTACGGATATTAACGTGGTCGCCCAGGTTTGCTTTTTGGCGCCGATGCAATGCCCTCACGACGTTACCGTAGCCCTATTGCTGGCTGCGCCCACCACCTGCTGTTTCAGTGATTTGTATTGTCTCGTGATGGGGTCTTGTGGAGAACCATGGTGGGAGAAGACGTCAGGTGGACGAATGCGCGGACACCGCTCACGCAATTAGTGCGGTTTCTTTCGGCGCAAGTTCACTCTTTCCTCCCGTTCGGCATCGTGTCTCATGCCCATCTAACACCATGGAGTACCAGATCATTCACTGTTACGCAACAAGTTGCCGACGTGACGTGGTTCGGCTGACTTTTTCGTGCGACATTTTGCTGCAAACATTCATTACTCTTACACGATATGAGGTAGAGGTTGCAACTTAACTTCATTTTAAAATCCCCTTATATACGGGCGTTCGAGACATTGTGTGTGTGACTTCTGGGTGAGGGTCTTGTGGAGAACCATGGTGGGAGAAGACGTCAGGTGGACGAATGCGCGGACACCGCTCACGCAATTAGTGCGGTTTCTTTCGGCGCAAGTTCACTCTTTCCTCCCGTTCGGCATCGTGTCTCATGCCCATCTAACACCATGGAGTACCAGATCATTCACTGTTACGCAACAAGTTGCCGACGTGACGTGGTTCGGCTGACTTTTTCGTGCGACATTTTGCTGCAAACATTCATTACTCTTACACGATATGAGGGTGTCAATTAAAAAAATGAACAGATGTCCTGAAGTCACATTCTTTGAACAGAAGATTGGTCAGTATCTTAGCTTTCGAGTCTGTGAAAACGGAAAAAAACCATGTGGGAAAACGGTGATATATGAAGCTGTGTCCTGAAAATTGCATTGAAATTGCTTGAGGATCATATAAAGCATCGCCTTTAGATGAGGTTACTGGTGGAAATCAGAAAACATTGACTTTCACGGATAATGTGTTTTATAAAATCTTTCGCAAAGAGAACAAGTGGAGCAGGAAAAAGTCTTAAAGTTGCGATTACTTAAAGATTAACAGTTACGATGCTCATCATGTTAATGAAATGCGTTTACAAAGAGTATCAATGGGCACTGGTAAATATTTTGACTATAAGGCAGTTATTGACAGCTCTCTGGAACAAGTTATCTTCATTTCAGCCGGAACTCTCCCTAAAAATGTCGAAATACTTTTTAGCTTGAGTGACCTTGCCGAAGATTGAGCCTCATCCGCGCATGTAGTTCGACATTAAGGAACTCTCCAGCAACGATGACACGATAAATGAATGGATAACCAATAACCCTACTTATTGGGCACGGTGAAATGAAGGCCGACAAAGCAGGATCAAGCTCAAAATAAGGTGGAGTGTAAAGGTCATGAAAGGGATATACTGCCATGAAATTAATAGTGACATATACTATCCATGTGCATTTACTTTACTCGATTTTTCAAATGTCCCGGATTGCATGTTCTTCATAATATAAACGTGAGTGAATCGTTATAGAAGAAAGTTTATTATGTGTAATAGTAGCGACTCAAAGAGAAAAAGTCAATGCAGGTTGCTGTTTGGATATTTTATCTTCTACTAAAGCATATTTTGGCCGATAAAACCTTTGAAAAATCCATGTATAGGAGAGATTGTAAATTTAAACTAATCCAGTATTTGTCCAGTTACGTTCTGCGTATCGCTTCGAGTGATGCGGAGACTCTTCGTAGCCTATGCGTGCTTTGTGTAGCCTTTAACCATCTGTAAGAGGTGTTAATTGCACGCACAGTTGGGGATGGGCACCCCGCTCACCGTGGGATACTGTAATTGACCCCGTTCGACAATGCACTGAAGCAATCACGTCCAGCTTGTTCCGGAATTGTTTGCACAAGAGCACCCAAGTGGATCCCGGGATCGCTAAGCTTATTGAACACAAGCAAAACATTTTTTAAAGAATGGCAATTCTTTCTTTCTATGAACTTACGGCAGTAAATCATCACTAAGTAAACATCACCGCAAAGCGAGTAGTAGTAATAATTCAAGTGAAAAAATAAGGCAAAAAACCAAACAATACACACCTTTCGAAAGAATCGCTATTTCGTTCAAAAATTGTAGCACAAAAAGATTTCACTCCATATTGACTTCTTGGTCAATGGAAAAAGTGAAGAATTTTCATAGAAGAAGAAATTCAAGCTATTCAGAAACTAATCCCTTCTTGCTTAGTTTCTCGAGAAGGAGAAGTAAAAGGTTCTATTAGTTCTTTGGTTTAATAATTTGTACAAAACCGCGAATCATTAGGGTCTGATCCGATTTTTCGAGAAATTCGCTACACTCAGCCTAATTCGTTGCGTAGTTGGAGACCAATGCAGGTCTGACTAGAGCTATTTAGGAATACGCGATAATCTCAAAAAGGAAACGACCCGTATCCGAAATAGACGGAGTGAAGGATTTGGAAATATCGTTTCGCCGGTAGGACCGCTATGAGGTGATCGTCAACTGCTCTCAGTGCCTTCCATCGTGGTTTTCAAAATGCAATTGTGTTCTTGAAAAAATTCAAATTTTTCAATTTTTCGACGTTTTTAGCTTATTCATTAAAAAATATAATAGAACCGACTTTTAGGAAACAATGTTCTTAAACCACACTTTATCCTTTGAATATAACAGCCACTTTTGGAAATTCGTCCTCAACGAGTCTCCTAACATGTGTATCAGGAGGTAACTTACTATAAATTCTTCGTAGATAACTGCAAATGAATACTCGGCGAACTTTGTTTATTTGACTCAACTTCTTCGTAGTGGTAATAAGATAATTTGCATGGAATGCACTCCTTCGCCAGCCGTAGAAACTATCTCAGATCGGCACCGCAAACCGATGAAAAGTTAAAAAACGCAAAATGTTAAATGTGAGAGCAATTTCGCAGTTTATCGGTTTCAAATTTGTCTTTCCAGGCTTCTCAGGGCCCGAATTTCTATGCGTATCGGGCGACACAAAGTAGCTGACAAGGTTTGGGCTCACTACTCATTTGACCTGATGGCGATATTTGAGCACACAAGTGAGAAGTGTGTGATTAGGGGTAATGAGCGTGGCCGGGCGTTGCTCTCTAGTGCTGCTGCAGCAGCCCACCAAGTGTTTGAAGAACGCGAGACTCGCTTGTACGTATAGCACTACCGCACAAAACTCTACACTCCAAAATAAGCGTTGCTTGTTAGTGGGGAACTGCGCTCTAGTGAAGCTCAGAAACACCGATCTGATTGCATTTCAACCGTGTACTTGCGGCTGCCTACAGTTGAATCAAGTTACTGCCCCTAACGACAAGTCTGGTACCAATTCGTCTATATCAGAAGATTGAAAGGCTTGTTGGGCCTCCGGCGCGGTACCGGAGCATTTGCTAGACCTGTATTGCAGAACAAGACCACCTCTAAATACTATGCTACATACTCAGCTTATTTACAACAACTCCTGTAATCTAATTTTGACGATCATACAATCTGGATCCACATTTTGCGCGGGTTCCGGTACTTCTTTTATTCTTCTCAATGCCACTTCGTTTTCATCCACGGACGTACTCTCATTCATGAGTGCTTGATTGCGAGCTAAAGGCTTGTTATCTTTTCACTGACTTCCTGTTTATTCACAGATAGTGGGTTTTGCTCGAAGTCTTGATAAAGCAGTGCTACTGCACTTCCGTGTTTGTACCACACGCAGTGGGCATCTCATGTGTGCCAGAACGAAGTTGGTGCTTCGTGACTTAAATTCCTTCAAAACGGCAGCAAATCCCGTGTCTGGATTTGACCTGCTGGATCTTAATCTTATTAATAACCGATTATCTTCTGTAAGATAAAAAAGTTTCTAATTTTTATTATGAGCTGCCAAACCTCCATAACGGCCTCCAAATGCTCAAAGGGTCCGAAAAGCGTCGCACTTTTAGTGTGGGACCTTTCACGACCATTATTTTGGCTCCCTGGTGATCGTGCATACCTCTCGGCGTTCTGCCGTAGCATGAGTTGGCATTCCGTCTTGGAATGCCGAGCTTTTACCGACCTGGACTTAAATAACCATGTTATGAGAAAGAAGTTTTATCCATTCTAGTTCGATACTAATGAACACAACCCAGCAACTGTAGAGTGGCGAGGAAATCGTGTTTCCCAGCAATCGCATGAAATTGCTATTAAGATTTTTGGTATGGCTTCTGCAATACGACGGACTGTTTTTCGTCAGCAAATTTTCCGGTCCTAAGTTCTTTATATGATTAAAATTCTATGGCCTATAGGCTATGGGTAGACTTTTTCGTGTGATTTAATTTTTTCAAAGCTCCAAATGGATTTTTCTAAAGTTACTTCAGCATTTATCAATGTAATATCTGTGTTCTTTTCCATCTACACGTGAAAAGGTTGGCATTGGTACTGAAATGCTTGAAAAATCAAGCCAGGAGGGGATCGAGACCGCCTAGAAAAGAACCAAACCATTGCTATTGTCTGCATAAGTTTTAAAATAGAACATACCTTGTAAATGAAAGCTGTGGAAAAATAAAGGCTAAAATTGCCGTAGAGGCACTGAAGATATTGCTGAAAATGGAGTTAACCCTCAACTCTTTTATAAATGACAGAAAAGCTAAGAGTACTCATTGCCACGGTTATGCACCATCTTAAATTACTGGAAATTCAGAAGGGTGCTATGTGGTATATATGATAAGCGGAAAAAAAGTCTTTGGCAATCGTTTTTTTTTCTGTTTTGAAACAGCATGAGACCACTTCTAAATCAGATTATCGTTTGTATTCTAAAGTGGATACTAAATTTTCAAACCGACCGTCATTTCATCTCGGTAGCAAAATAATCGACGTCTATTTAAACTGTTGTGCTTACATGGGGTTGACAAATAAAAAATAGAAAATATAAATATTACTTTAATGAAGCTGAGGGTGATTGCTGACGGCAAAAGATCGATAGAACTAGCTGAGAAACAGGCGAAACGAAGGACCCGCATGGTGTGGTGGCGAACGCGTTGCTCCCCAGAAAGGACAATAGAGCGTTCATTCCCCACCATAGACACCTGCGGTCCAGAGTCTTGCAAATATCTCAGCTTCATTAAAGTTATATTTCGCAATATACCCTGCCATTAAAAAGAGTAGGCAGTAAACAAAAACGGTTAAGATTGTGATAAATGTTACTATTATTTTTCAACCTCGGGCAAGCTCAACAATTCAAATACACGGATACCAAATGACGACTGTCGGCGATAGGTGCTGATGAGAGGTAACGATGCATACGCAATTCCTGCACGAAGCCGTGAGAGACCTCGACGTCTATTGTTTGATGATAGATGAACGGCGCTATCCATTACATGCATTTAGATGTGGCTGGAGCCGCAGCAGAATAATGGCACCTGGCTCGTGAAGCAGCCTCACTATAACCTCACTATAAAGGATGTTGATTTATTCGCGCCAGATCCAATGGCTTCACATTTTATTTTGTTTCATTTCATTCTATATTTCACAAGTTGTGATGAACTAGTTGGCAGAAAACCAAGGACGCCTTCTTTGTGAGAGATACAGAGGTGGACTGAAACGGTTTCCACTACTTCATTTGAGAAGTATGTTGATTTAATCGCGCCAGATCCAATGGCTTCACATTTTATTTTGTTTCATTTCATTCTATATTTCACAAGTTGTGATGAACTAGTTGGCAGAAAACCAAGGACGCCTTCTTTGTGAGAGATACAGAGGTGGACTGAAACGGTTTCCACTACTTCATTTGATCCAACGACCAAAACATTTTTTGCATTCGAATATTATTCTTGTAAAACATTTGTAACATCGATACAAGGACAGGCCAGCGCAGTCATTGTAAAGGCCAGATATCCATTCAGTCACCTCCAACGATGCTTAATGAAGTCGAATAGCTCTATCTTTTTTTTTATCTTACAGTAAACAATTTAGTCTTCGACGTCCAAGTCAACAGTTTTCATTCTCTTCAACTTCATAAAGCAAAAATAAAAGCTTCAGTAATGTTAAGTGATAGAGATTCAAAACTATTTTTAAGAACGGTTACAGAAGTTATAATATAAGAATATAAGAACATATTCGTTTACTCCAGTGATATGGCCGCATTGAGGTGGACTGAAACGGTTTCCACTACTTCATTTGATCCAACGACCAAAACATTTTTTGCATTCGAATATTATTCTTGTAAAACATTTGTAACATCGATACAAGGACAGGCCAGCGCAGTCATTGTAAAGGCCAGATATCCATTCAGTCACCTCCAACGATGCTTAATGAAGTCGAATAGCTCTATCTTTTTTTTTATCTTACAGTAAACAATTTAGTCTTCGACGTCCAAGTCAACAGTTTTCATTCTCTTCAACTTCATAAAGCAAAAATAAAAGCTTCAGTAATGTTAAGTGATAGAGATTCAAAACTATTTTTAAGAACGGTTACAGAATTTACTACTTGAAGAATATAAGAACATATTCGTTTACTCCAGTGATATGGCCGCATTTTGGCACAATTTGCCTTCAAGAATTATTTTTTAATGAATTATGTGTTCTTGGGTGCAGTGGTTAGAAGTTTTCTGCAATACACATCTGGTTGCTGGTTCGACCCCTCGCCCCAAAGCCACCAAGTCCTCCATCACTCTGGAGTTGACAAGAGTTTTTTTACAAGACTTGTCTGGGAGAATAGCAGCAATGAGGTGACATATCGGTAGGACATCGCTGGCTATTGTGCAGTCCAGATATGCATTCATTCACCTTTAACGACGATTGGTCCTGTCAAATACACAACGCATTCTTCAGGAGTAGATTAATGCTGAAATCTTTATCGACTTTTTTATAAACCAGCTCTTTCTTTTTTAAATAGACAATGTTTTTCGCCAGCTCAAAAGTTTATACCTTCCCAATCGAGACTAAAGCACTGAAAATAAAGTGTTCAACTACGTACGGTGTGATCACGCAGAGAGAGCCCATAGGTGTGTTCCACCCAGTTATTATTGTCTGATGGGCAATCACCTGTCGTAGGAATGTAATCGGAGTGAATTCGAGCCCAAAATCAGCACTGTCCATTGGAATTCTCTAATCATAACATTCTGGGAATTCCATTATTTTGGTTTCATCTTGTAATAGTACCCAGGATCGACTTTCTATTAACCTCGGCATTGGATTATGAAATCGTCGTTTTCTCTCTTAGCAATCGCGAGGTTGTTAAACAGCATGCGGTTTACTTCCGTACAATAACACACATACAACACGTAGCTCGCCGCACATGGCTGACGACTCGTCGTCAGCCATGTGCGGCTCTGAGCGGCTGTTCTTCGTCGGTGGAAGACAGATGAAAAAAGCGGCTCTGAAGAAGGCGATTCTGCCGAAACGTCAGCTACGATTGTGTTGTATGTGTGTTATTGTATGAAGTAAACGTATGCTGTTTAACAACCTCGCTATTGCTGAAAGAGAAAATGACGAATTTTGTTTTCAATTTTTCATGATTTCAGCCAGTAGAGGAATCCATTCGGCCTCAGAAGAAATTCTGCAATTGGGAAATGTTTCAGTTTTCTTTAAATAGAGAAACGCACATCTTCGGAGATCAGGTTAAAGAAATACACGAGGAACCGTGTCATTGATTGCCATTGTGGAAAAAGACTGTTTTAAAAAATCCGTGTTATATGATAATACTTGTACCAAATTTTTGTTTAGAAGTGGAAAAAGTCCTTCAATAAAACTCACCATGAACAGTCCTGAAAATACGTTTTTTCATGGCCACTTTAGATCTCGAGGTAGTTGACCTTAGCAGATTCTTAAAATCCTCTTCGCTCTCTCTCTCTCTCCTCATTGGCTGTTGTAAATAGGTCTTTTTTCATTCTATAACCATATGTGTGTTATAATACTTTTCTTCAAGTTTTACAGACTTTGCCTTTCCTTCTTGTCATGAACCAAATCAGGTTACAAGTAGCAGAACTATCAGTTTTTTGCTATCAATCTATAAAATTGTGGTGATGTCGATGTCAAAGAACGCCTAAGTTTGGGCCACGAGAATACAGGTTCAGTCAATTTCAAAAATTACTGCAGATCTCTATAAGTGAGGAACCTTTTCACTTATCCTTTTAAATTATTTGATCTGCTGTGAAAAACCTAAGCAGCGCAGAAATTTGCGAATAATTTTTATAGGCAATTGAAGACTTTTTTCCTAAGGCTGGTCTAACTGAGATGAACTAGGACTACCGCCTCCAAAGCAGACCGCCAAACTTCTTTTTTTTACCATACGTTCCCACATACCTTTGTGCCAATAATCAACTGCTGGAGAACTTTTCGATTGCTGAAGGCTCGACTATTTTTCCTATTTTTCATTATTTTCATTTTACTTTACATGACCTTTTCACGTCCATTGTGCGGATCCCAGCACTGCTTAAAGATTTTCATTTTACCTCGAATGTCACAGAATGTTGGTCGGGTCGATTCTCCTTGCAGTTCTGAGATAGCTGAGCTGCAGCGTTCCCATTAGATGACATCACTGCCGCTGTGCTACCCGCCTCATGTTGTGCCTATAGATGCCTCTAACTATAAATAATTTTAAAAAACACAAGAATTCGATTAATGTGCTCAGAATAGAAAAGATATCTCTCATACGACATCCATTTGGCTATTCCACTAGGCCCTGTGTTAAACGTTGACATGTGTGAACATTATGAGAGCCAAATGTTGGTGTGTCTGGATGGATTTCATAATTTTCATTGTAATGACAAATATTCAGTAATTCCATTAGTCACTTCTAGGAATAGAATGTTTTTTGCCACTAGGTCATAAGCACCTTGTTGTAACGGGATGAGATGCTGTTGTCAATGGCCGATGGTGCGGTCCGTTCTGACCTTTACGTGCCTCGATCCTCGGCTAGATAATTGGAGTATCACCTTGTGCACTGGACCGACTATGGGCGAAAACTTTACGTATTGTTACGAATGCCAGTAAATATCACCGTCAATTGTCAGCGATCTGCAACTACACGTGGGTACATACTGGTACAAAGAGGTGAGTTGTTAGATTCAACACCGGTTTGTGAGATGAACTGGGGAAGGCAAATAGTACGAAGAATAAACAAAATAAAAAAAAGAAACGAGGAGTAAAAATTATTGTGGTTCCAAGACTAGTCATCTCTTTTCAGGCAGTTTCACTCTTTTGCTATGATCTCTAGACACTCACAGAAAGATTTCTACCTCTCACAAGCAATAGATATCGCAGAAACCATGAAGGTAAGCTTTAACTTCATGAAGATGAAACAGCTAACTTGGGCGGAACAACAAGTTATCACTCAGAAATCGATCTGTTAACTGAAAGAAGTCAATACGTATTCTTTGTTTGATGAGCTTCTTTCGAAGTATTGAAAGAAGTCAGTTCAGTTAGGAAGCCTAATGACAGAACGCTTCATCCTTAAGGTAAAGTAGAATTTCAAAAATAGATTATCCACCCAACAACACATCAGACTTTCTACAAAGATTAAAAGCGGTGTTGATTTTTTGGTTAGAGAGCTCATATCATATCCATGGTTCTAAATTTACTGCACGATAACAACCGATAAACCAGGATACGGTAACCTTGAAAATATGTCACCTGAGGTAAAGCAGCTTCGACCCATCTTCATGCGATCGTGGTTTTTGATTATTCTTAACAAAAATAGACAGAAATAAAAGATTTAAATACATTCCGAAAATGTCTTATCAGTGCACAGTGAATTGACATCTTCCTGATTTAGTTTCACTTACCCCAAACCTTGAGACTCATTTTCAATGATCTCAATGATTTGAGTTATTACATCGCAATAATTATCGACAAAACGTTCAACTACTGTAAATAGGATGACACCTAAAACAAACCAAAGCATTTGAGAAGAAGAAGCTTTTATTATGTTCACTTCGTGTTGTGCGTTAAACCTTCGTGAGGATTTTTTGTTTTACGTGACTGTTCATCACGTCTACGGCGCGGACCTCAGCACTTTCATTCGATTCGTTTTCGGCTGCAGTTTGAAGACCTCGTCTTCTTTTTTTGTGCTTGTCGTAGAGTGCTGGTCGAGTGGGTTCTCCGCGCAATCTTGGAGATAGCTGGGATAAAGTGCCCTCACATGAAATGGAGGAGAGCGTTTGGGGGGAGGCAAACTACCACCTTTGCTTCTGACCGGTGCTACACCACTAACCACTGCCCTCTCTGCCCGTTAGTATGTAAGAATAATAATTATTAATTATCATACCTTGCCGCAAAAAAGAATAAGCAGCAAATAGAAAGTGACTACATTGCGATTTATGTTACAGTTTAAGCTTAACTGGGTTCAATGATGACTTGTGCTAGCCACAACAAGCCTCTTGACGGATTACTGCTGATAGAACGTATTGGTTAAAACACGGCTGAGAGAAAAGCGAAAAGAAGAAGCTCCATAGTGTGGTGCTGAACATAATATTAGTCTCCAGAAAGGGTAGTGCAGAGTTCGATGTACACAGCAGACACCTGTAGTTCGGAGTTCTGCAAATACCTCAACATAGCTGTAGCAATAAATATTAAATTGGTTCAATACTTCTTTCCAGTGAATAGCGGTTTTAACGGTTCGGCTCCCTTTCAACGCTACCGTCTACCACACGGAAACACCCTATTCCTCTCATCTCCAGGATTGTATGGAGAACCGCCTCGATTAACATTCTACGATATTCATGGAAGAGACGAAATCCTCGTAGCAGGCAAAGCATTGTGCGAAATTCTCAAAGACCACTGCGGGCGATTAATGCGAGGAAAACGAATCGTCGCCTACGGTTTAACTCTGCATTGGTCAGCTTGGAAATGATAAATTAAGGAGATAGCCTGCTGATGTCGCATCGTTAGAAAGAAACTAGAAGGAACTCTAACAATTTAGCTCTAGAAATGCCTCCGCATACGAAAAAAAAGCTCAGGAGAAGATACTTTTCGAGGGCACAAATCTGCTTGATAAAGGATTGTGTGTGTGTGTGTGTGTGTGTGTGTGTGTGTGTGTGTGAGTGTGTGTGTGTGTGTGTGTGTGTGTGTACGGTTCTTCCAGGTATCTGGCCGGACAATCCTGTCAACTGCACTGCTGTAGGAGCTACCGAAGGGTTGTGGGCCATTCCCCTTGTTCAGAGATAAGGAACGAATGGCTCTCTTTGATGAAGATTTTCGTCATCACAAATTCTCCTCCAATCATGGTCCACTCCCGTGCTGTGGGTCATAGCAAATCAATGGCGTAAACTTAAGGAAGCCTAGCTTCCTGCTGAGATTAAGACTTTAAAAGCCCGTTCGAGTGGTGAGGCGACGTATATCACCAGCTGACACACCTTTGATAATCCCATTATAGAACCATGCTGATCACTTTAAATAACCATCCACAGTTTAATTTCTATAAAAACGCTTTTTTTCTTAGTTTTTCTTGACCCTGGTCTAACGTCCGAACTTGCGAAATAATGCAGACAGGCGATTAAAGAAGATCTCAAAGAGAGAAGAGCAGCAGTAATAGTCGAAGCTGCAGAGGCTGGAAAAAGCGTTCGCAATGCCCGCCGAAGCTTCGCCAATTACAAGACCAAGATGATTGTACTCCGACGTCCACACGGAACAGTTACGGCGTCCAGAATACTAATGGAGAAAATCATTCACGAATACTACTCAGATCTCTTCGATAGCCACGTCCACCTTCCGTCTTATGAAATAAAAGAGGATGGATATGTTGTACCACCGGTTCTCCCTTCCTCCCGAAGAGCACCGGGTCCGGACAGGGTGAGATCAGAATATCTGAAAAATCATCCGCCAGTCCTCGTGTACACACTGTCTCGGCTCTTCACACGTTACCTGTCTGAATGCAAGGTCCCTACTCAGTGGAAGACCAGCAGGACCGTGTTGTTGTTCAAGAAGGGCGACCTACACGATATAGGCAACTATCGTCCAATCTGCTTGTTGTCTGCCGTCTACAAACTTTTCACTCGAGTCACATCCTAAACAGGATTGACAGAATACTGGACGACGGAGAGCCATGTGAGCAAGCAGTTTTCGAAAAGGATTTAGCACGATGGACCACATTCACATGTTAACAAGGCTCATTGAAGTATCGCGAGAGTACAAAAGACCGCTCTTTCTCACTTTCGTCGACTTACAGAAGGCCTTTGAATCAATTGAGATAGAAGCGGTCATGGGAGCCCTTGGTGGTCAAGGAGTTCAGTACAAAAAGACTCTTCGTGAGCTGCGCAAAAATTTCACAACCAAAATTTTACCATTCTACAACGATATTAACGTTGACGTCAGAATAGGAGTTAGGCAAGGCAATACAATCTCGCCAAAATTATTTACCGCCACCCTCCAGAACGTCATTCGAGCATTGGAATGGGATAATATGGGAGTGAAAATCGATGGTCGGCAGTTACATCACCTTCGCATTGCTGATGACATTGTCCTTATAACACCAGACATTAGCCAGGAGGAACGTATGCTTGCGGACTTTGATAAGGCATGTGGAAAGATTGGTCTTCGACTAAATCTCAAGAAAACGATGTTCATGAAGAACGGATTGGTTTTGTTTGACCCATTCATGCTCAATGGAACGAATATCTCCGAATGCTCGTGTTATGTCTGTCTAGTTTGGGAAATCGATATGATCAACGACTTAGCTCCAGAACTGAACAGAAGGAAACGAGCGGCTTGGGGTGCTTTCAAGAGCATCGTGGATGTAGTGAAGAGAACAAAGAACACCCGACTCCGTGCCCACCTTTTCGAGTCAACGGTTCTTCCTGCCCTATCGTATGCGTCAGAAACCTGGTCGCTGCGTAAGTAGGATGAAAGATCACTCAGCGTTATCGAACACGCAGTAGAAAGGACGATGCTTGGCTAGGAGTATCCCGTTCCACACAAGTAAGGGATGGGATCCGAAGCTCCCCCCTGCGTCAACGATCAAAAATCAAAGATGCCGTTCTGTACGCCAAACAGTGGAAGATAGGGTGGGCCGGACACGTAATGTGTATGAATGATAACCGATGGACAAGAGCTGTTAGTGACTGGATTTCTCGTGATGTCAAACGTACTGCAGGAAGACCACCGACCCGATGGTCAGAGTTCTTCACGAAGAGCCCAGAAAAAAGATGTGATACTCGACGAGTCCCTAGAGCGAGCAGAACCCACTGGGATACTCTTGCACGCAACAGGGAAAAATGGAGGATTTACTGGCGCTCGCTCGAGTGCCTCGGCGATCAACGGGACTACAGGTGATAGAGTTCTCCTAAGTGTTACAAATATGTTACTGTTGAGCTTAAACGAGCTTGATAAACAGGCTACATTCGGTTAACGTTTCAACGTCTTCGTCTTAATCAGAGCCGATGATCCGATTCGATGATCCATAGTTGTTCGGCTTCTCAATGTGGCGTCTTCGCTTTCGTATCGAGTCAAATAGAGTCGAGTATGAAAAAGTCCACGAACAACTGTGGACCATGGACTCGGATCATCGGCTCTGATAAGGACAAGGTCGTTGAAACATTAGTCAAATAAAGCTATATATCAACCTCGTGTAGGCTTGTCAATGAAAGATTGCATATTGATTGGTGACACCGAGGTTAAAGATGGTTTGGAATATTGCCAATAGTTAAGAAGTGTAGATTTCGAAACAAGTTGTCGTGAAGTGGTCGATACCCTTATTATAAATTTTAGCCTTTCATTCGTTCATATCGCATCCATCCCTTTTAGAATTTTAGATTTAAGCGATTCTCGTCAAATATTTATTCTTGGTTTTAAAGGTGAAAAAATCGCGAAGATGCACCTCTTGTTTAGGCTCTATTCCTTATGCACTGGTGCATTCCATATTTCATTCAGAATCTTCCTGTAATTTGTCCAGTTGCCACTACAATGCTTAAACTATGTTTTTAACAGGAAACAGAACACTGGCTATTATTTTATCGGATAGACCAATAAAGACGTACTACTGTGAAGGAAAGGTGGGTTTGTCGATGAGGCGAAGATCATCACAAGAAGGATAGTACGGATTGGCGTTAGGAAGTCTTAGCTGACCTCGTTCGTCAACTGTCCGCCGTGTGCTTGCCGTTATCTGTTTGCGGTTTGACGATTGAATCTGCTGATAGAGGTGTCAGGTGAGGTTCACCGGAGGTGTTCACATCAAGCGGGGCGTGAATGTTAGATGCATATCTTATTGTGCGCTAATTGTCCACACTCCGTTATCCATCCGAATAATCGGCACCGATTTCCTCGATGTGAGATTTGTGGTACTGAGCAATCGAGGGAAAAGGAAACTCTTAGTTACTTGTCTAAAGACATTTTACCTATTTTGCTAATAAATGTCTGATGTGATGAACTTCCTGTTTGCCGTCCAGGAAATCCTTCTCCGTTAAGTTACTGGATATTAGATGACTCCATATTTTCAAGCCGCGTCTCCAACCTTTTGAAAAATATATGAAACCTGTCTCCTATGTTTTCAAAGTTCGAGAAAATTTCTATGCGGCTTTCGTAATCTGACAGTAATCAATGAGCACACTCTGCTCAAATTTATGGATGATTCAATGTCTTTATAGATGTCCGCTATTTAACACCGGAGTGCTTCAATTCTTCACTGAGTACTGCATAGGATATTTTTAACACCCCTTTCATATCAGATTTTCACTGGGTTCTCGACAAAACATATTTTTTAAAAAGACAGTTAAGCTTTTCTCCTCGCATTCTTTCTCTCCAACAAACTTCAAGATGAGTTGCGCAGTGAAGTTCCTTCTCGCCAAAAATTTACCGCTAATTTTGCTACACTGACTTGTCGTTTGAATTAAAAGAGGTACGAAGAGACTATGCTATTTATATGGATTCTTTATTTGTTCTATCATATTATAGCTGCAAGCTGCAATTTTTCTACGAGTCTATAACTATTCCACTCGGACAGGGTTTCTCAAGTGGCCAGATTTTTGAAATGCTTGAGACCGTATAAGCTGTAAGCAAAGGCAACAGGATGTGGACAATGACTTCTTTACGAGGAAACTTCAGTTATTTTCCTGTAATACCGAGATTGCTCATCATCCATCTACCAAGTTCGAAATCCTGAAGTAAGTGAAGAAAGTCTCACTTGGGGCCTGTCAAAAATGCTCAATTTTCTGGTATCCTGTAAGAATAATTGATATTTTTGGTTGCGTAATATACAAGCTCTTGAACGTGTGGATTCTGAGATCACAAAAGCATTATTATGGGCGATTTCATGACGTGTCACATATGCTAATAACGCCCTCTCCTCGTGTTCCTTTTCATCAGGTGAATTATTTGGGCAGCGACGTGCCTGCTCTCCACACTCGGCTTTGCCGTTTGCAGATCCGAGTCCATTAGCGGTCGTCTTTGTAAGAGGACCCGATGATTTTACAAGCTTAGTACGAAGAAAGCACGGCGTTTGACACATATAATGGTATGTTCTCGTCCATTCTTATCTCGCCGACGATTGCGACAATGAGAGCTAATGTGTACGTGAGGGCGAGATTACCGTCAGGATTCAAACCCCTTTCTGTAACAGGTATATTCAATACGTTGCAAAGGTTTACTAATATTTTTGCGGATAATACTACTAAAAAATATCTTCTACCGATCTGGGTGGACATTCAAGTCAAGAAGCATTTTCTTCCTGTGGTCTCTACATCTCCATTGGACTCTCTTTTCTGGTACGTCATGAGGAAATTCTTCTTCAATCAACTATGGCGTGAAGATATTTTATCCATGTGCATTAACCCTTTGATAGGAGATCATCTTCATTCAGAGCCTTCAGTAGCAGAACATTCACCATTGATTGCCGTGAAGTTAAGAATGAAGATTGCTGTGGTCGTTTTCGAAGCTTGGCAACCATTTGCTTGCGCTTTCTCTGAGTACCATCGTTCTTGGTCGCAGGTGGCGCAGTGGTCGGAAGCGCCCTCCAACACGCACGCGGGATCGATCTCCGCGCCCATGGTCCCATGGCCCACTGAGCCTTCCATCCCTCCGGGGTCGGGAAATTGACATCAGACTTGTTTGGAAGGATAGCAGCACTGGCTCGATACATCGCTAGGCCATCGCGAGTCATTGTAAAGGCAAGAAGATATGCCTTCAATCACCTCCAGACGATACTCGATGAAGTGGAATGCAAGGCGCATCCCTTAGAGATTGATCAACGCCGACAGTTCTATCCTTTTTAGCTTTTACCATCATCTTCATGTAATTTAATCCAACACCTTTTGTGCAAAATGGAAAGCGATCTTTGAAGTAGCCATCTTTTGGAAATGGAATGGAAATCTTTTGAAGCAGCCAATTTTAAATTGGTTAGTAGAAAGATTTTAATAGATCGCTTAATTTTTGTTCCCTTTTTTACATGATCACCCTCACACTTACTGCGCAGATCTCAACAGTTCATGCATTGGATTTATTTCTTCATGTCCGTCATTCAGTCTGAATGGGTCTACCCTATCCAGTGATTCGCTGTAGCCAACCGATGTATCAAGTCAATGCTGTTATCCTCTTAGACAAATGTGGTATTATAGCAAGATTCCGACTCTAAAGGAATGATATTAGTTTGTGACCTTTGAAATATCTGATTTTTCGTATACTTTTATTGATCGAAATAGCATCAATTTTTCTCAACAAGAAACAAGCTTTGCAACTTTATCAGTACAAAAGTTGTCGGCCGTAGTGTCGATGATTCTTTTAAAGGCATTTTCAACGGTTGTCCGGTCGTTGAAGATTTTTTTCATTAGAAAGCGACGTGAAATACTCATAGAACTGACTCCAAACATTGTCGCAGTTCTCGGACGGCTTGACGTGGATTTGATTCTACTAGATTAAGAAGTGCCTCATCATTAATCGTATTTTCTACCCTACCACGCTCGAAGTTTGCAAGGCTTTCGCCTCTGGATTCAAATCTTGTGTACCAACAACGAATGGTGCGTTCGCTAAGAAAGCCGACTCCGCGCGCAGCATTCCGAGCTCCCGTCGCTTCGCTGCAATATGTCCACTATTTCAACCGTACAAGAAAAAGGACGCGAAGACCATGTTGATTCATACAAAACCTAAAGCCCGTACAAATTTTGAAATAATAGATCTAAAAATTTCCAATAGAAAAAGCAGACTTTGTTTTTCAGAAATGCGCATTAAACATACATAAAAAACAAAAATTTTGTTTAAAAATATAATCAGAATGAAAACAATAAATGTGTTTGCTGTACGTACAACGGAAGGATTCATCCTCTGGCGGGGTCTCCAAGCTGAAAAGGAGACCGGCGTTCCGATCAGGAAAGCTAGCTAAGAGTAAACGAATGCCAGGATCCACCACCGTCTTAGTATCAAAGCCGCATGGTGGTAAATTTTCCTGTGATCCACAATGGCTGCAACTGCCTGTGGTGGTGAAGACCTGGGTCAGATTTTGACCAGGCTGACCTCGGGATTTCAGGAAACCACAATGGTTTAACCAGAAAATCTCTGAGAAATGAAGGTACAGTGTACGTACAACGGAAGGATTCATCCTCTGGCGGGGTCCCCAAGCTGAAAAGGAGACCGGCGTTCCGATCAGGAAAGCTAGCTAAGAGTAAACGAATGCCAGGATCCACCACCGTCTTAGTATCAAAGCCGCATGGTGGTAAATTTTCCTGTGATCCACAATGGCTGCAACTGCCTGTGGTGGTGAAGACCTGGGTCAGATTTTGACCAGGCTGACCTCGGGATTTCAGGAAACCACAATGGTTTAACCAGAAAATCTCTGAGAAATGAAGGTCATGCTGGGGCCCGCACAACCAGTGAGGACGGGTGTCATTCAAGTATTAAGTATATAAGTTTATTCCTCCACTATCTTGCCGTCTTTATGTTATTCAGAACCAGATTAATCTAAATCTATAGTCTTCAGCAGGTCATTTTCGTTAATGAAGAATCTCATTTGACCGTGCCTTTTTAGGCAGCACAGTTGATCTAGTACTATAAAGTATGATTTGCTGACCTCATTTTATGTTGGTAGCGCATACTGCAGAATTCGGTGTTATATAGTTGGTATATGGTTTAGCAGTATTTCTAAAACCAATTTATCCGAACTGTGCTCCCCCCACTAAGTTCGACTCGTTGCGATGGCGACCACCCACATCACGAGGAAGACAAATTATGAACCATCGAGTCGAGCCAGTTCGCCTCTGAAAAAGACGAAGACATTTAGCCGTACAAAATCTCTTACTGATTTCCTAATAGCATAACAGTAAGAAGAAAAACTGATTATTTGTATCGAGGTGAAATGAATACCACTTTGAGAAAAAATCAGTTATTGAATGGACACAAGCAGAATCTTATACTTTACCGTGCAATAAAGCGAGCTTGCAATCTCTACAGACGGTTGACTTTGTTTTCGTAGCTCTATGAAAAGTTTTGTTGAAGTTTTAATTAGTAAGCTTACGAGAACAGGAGACGGATAGCACAGTGAAAGTGATATCCGTCATCACGAGCATAGTAATAGTTCGATTCCGCTCCGAACCAACCAAGCCTCTCACTCTATGGGGTCGGGAAATTGGTACCAGACTTGTCGGGAGAAAAATCACTCTCTACAATCCAAATGGGAGCGATGCCGCCCGGCTATCTTAGGACTCCAGGGAGAATTGCTCGCCCAGCATTCTAAGACATTCAAGATGAAATGAAAATCCTCAAGCATCAACCGAAGACACTCGTAAAAAGTTGGAACATATTCGTTAACAATGGATACGAGGAAACGAATCGAATGCGAAGTGATGGGTTACGCACAGCAGACGTGAACAAGGATCTATAAAATTAATTAAAAATAAATTTTTTATACAATAAAATAAAAAATTTTTGTGAGAGTTGGATTATTTACTGGAGTGCTCCGGAGGCTTCAACTGTATGCTCCACTTTTATTTGGAAGCAAAAAGTCTAGTGGTTATCGAAATAGATTGGAGTACTTTTTAAAGATATTTTCTAAATTTTGTGAGTGTTAAACGTCGTGCAGCACTCTGCTTCTTCTTTTAGATGTGGAACCGTGCAAAAGGTTTTTTTATCCAACTACTACCCCTAACAAGATTTCTGGTGTGCCTCTGCCAGAATCTGGTATGCATGGAATGGAGCACAGACTTATTTATGAAGACAGGCGAATAAGATATCTTCAGTGCACTTATTGTGTATTAGAGTCATTAGCAGAAGCACAGAGCCAACCAGAGTTAGCCGCGTCTTTTATCCTTTGCCTCACATGACAGAAAAATATCAGGCGCATAGGCCCTTTAACAGCTCTCTTAGTAAACCACTTTTGAATTTTTGATATGCGCCAGTCAATATTATTTTAGTTTCTAACGTTTATTCAGTTGGAATGTTTTTCTCCCATTCTCAGCTTTTCATCTATTTTTTCATAAATTTATGGAGAGCTCATACGCTAAAACTAAGCCCAGGACTCCTTCTGTTCCGCATGATGTCTACGGCCGATCCGATGAAAAATCCAGTTTTAATAAAAAGTTAGTTCCTACTTTCGTTGGTTCAGCGGAGTTCAATTTCAAAAAAGTCTAATTCGTCTCTATGTCCAGTCTGCTTTTCAAAACTTGTTTCTGTCCGTCCTAACATCTTGAACGATCTCCTGCTTTTTATAATCCTCCGTGTTCCTGGTTCTTTCCTACCTGCCGTTCTTCCAGAACAGAACAGAAAAGGAGGAAGACAGTGCTGACACTAGGCTACGAATTTGAAAGGATTTTTGTAACAATGAACACATTTGGTGGCAGTCTGCACCTATTTCTCATCGTAATTGCAAAGCACGTATTAAACAAAATAACGGCCTTCCAACGATTGTACTTCTTTGGATTTGTAAGCTTACTGATCACAGAGTCATTTCGAGGTATTAAAGATTTTAATTACCCGAAGAATAAAGCAATAAGATTCACTATTTTGTCAAGATTTCCTAAGATTGTTAAACATGAATCAGCTTATAAACAAAAATTTACGAAGAACTAGGTCGAGACATGTGCCATGAGTTTTTCCGAAAACGTGCCTTTTTTGTTTCTAACAACACGAGCTCCAACTGAAGAGCCCATCCTTTTTATATTTAGTTCTCCGGGAGCAATTAGGTATGAGAACAGAAAGCACGCATTGGGCAACTCTCAGTGACTACGCCTACAAAAATACTGTCACGTATATTTTTAGCGAGAGGATGAAGACTAGAACGAAATAAAATTGAGTATCACTACAAACCAACCTTTATTTAACCTCGGCACAAATAAATATGATTAATAAACAAGCTAAGACGAGGTTACTCCCAAATATTTATTCGGCTAAGTTTTCGAAGTCTTCGTTCACAGGCGTTTGTCTTTTCGATGTGATGTCGTCGCCGCATCGAGTCGGATCCCATTCAGTAGAGCACCGCTCGAATACGAATGCTCATTTGTCAAAGCGTTAAAAAAATAAAAGGATAAAATAGTCGGCATTGAGCAGTTCCTGAGGAATGAGCCATGCATTCGGTAACATTCAGCATCGTTGAAGGTTATTGAATGCATTTCTGGCCTTTACATGAACTCGCCGTGGGCTATCGATGTACCGAGCCAGTGCTACTATTTGCTCAGATAATTTTGGTACCAATTTACGCTTCCACTAACTTTCTTTACGCTAACTGCTTCCGGTAACGGTGGGTTTGCACACCCCTCATAGATTACATCGTCAAGTTCAATTGATTTGTATCCTTTGAAGCGATCATCGGAAACATAGTATCCCTAATGAGCAACATGAAGAGTAAATGCACTCGGAAGAGTTATTTTTCACGTCCTCATAAACAGAAAAAAATCGGAAATAACTACCTTTTCAACTTAAAGTGCCTAATGGCTTCAGGATGAAAACTTGTGCATCGTGAAACTCTGAAGATTTAACTTGGACTTCATGTCACATCCTCAGTTCTTTCAGTATCGTGAACGTTTGCCATTTTTTTTTCGCACGTTTTCGCTTCCAAGCGCCTTGAAACCATCGACCATCATTGGCACTTTTTCTTTTTGTTTTGCTTCTCCTCTCTTCTTCATTCTCTACATCTGTCTCTTTCACTGTTATCATTTGTTGTTTTCTTCCGTTTTTCTCCCCTAGATTGTTTGTTAATTCTCTTTTGCTCTCTTATTCTTAACGTTTCCACCATCTTTCGCTTTCTTGTTCTAAATCAATTACCTGTTTTCCTCAAAACCTCCAGCTGTCCTTATTATTAGGCTCACTGCAATATCGTTTACCAATCGGGCGACTAACAGCAAGATTCGCTGCCATTACGGGAATCACTGTCGCCATAGAAAAATCAGAGTCATGAAGCAGAAAGAGCCACAAAGATCGGCAACTGACTTCAGCACGGTTTTCCGGGGTTTCTATCAAAAACGGGCCCGACAAACATTCAACATGTCTTTGAGATCCACAGCTCCCCAGCAGAATCAGTATCGGAGCCAGATGACTTCTACAGATGACGGTTGCCGGAAACCAAAATAAGGTAACCAATAAAAATTTATCATTCCGTTTTCAACTTCACTGCATACTCCAGTTATCTTATTTCTTACGGATCACAGCAAAATGAAGGTTCTCGAGTTGCTCAGAACCGCTTTATTTCAAGGCTTCAGCGTATTCCATTCTAGTTTAGATTCTCAGACTATTCGAGATTGTGTTGTCATCTCCTCCATATCAATGCACATCTTTCTAATTTTCAAACCGACCGCCGTTTAACTTTGATAGTAATAATAAAAGAATTCCTGGGTTGTTGAAATAACACGTGGATTATAAAGAGATCTATTCGGTCAACGCTTCGACGTTTTTAGCTTCGTCTGAGCTGATAATCCGAGTCGATGGGCCACCGTTGTTCTTGTTCGCGATGTGGCGTCTTCGCTGCATACCTTAACGAGTCTTCTTTAGAGGCTAGAGTGAGTCAAGCTCACTCGGCTGCTCTCTTTTATACAGGACCATTTTTGTTATTCATTGAAAACTAAAAACAAAAACAAAACTCGAGCGCTGTTCTTCTGGAGAAAATCCGACTTGGTACGCGATGAAGACGCCACATCGAGATGACAAATATCCGTTGACCGCCGATTTCGGTCACCGTCTCCGATGAAGACGAAGACGTCGAGGCGTTGACCAAATAAATCGTTCATCTTACTGTTCGAAAATCTAGGATATACTTTATAACGATTAAGTAAACTTCCAACGTATCTCAACTATTTGAGGTTCCTAAACTACCAGCAGTCCATTCGTGAATGCAAGGAGAGTGGCGACTTATTTTATAAAAACTAAGAGAGCACAATCTGGAAGAATTAGAACACTTGGTAATTACACAACAGACAATTGTGTAGAAAAACACATTGCTCGATCATACGTTTTTCCCATTCTTTAACAGTCTGTCAAATCTATTTAGCCGATTAAAGAGAAATTAGGGAGAATGGCCAATAGTTTCAGATGCAGCTTAGGTAAATCTTTTCTGCAACAATAGTGTAGTGCTTTTTTTTCCACTGACTGCATTCTTGCGTTTTCAAGGAAGTGCGAATAATTGAAACATTCTGTTGATGAGGGCAGGCAGCAGCTTCTATAAATGTTGGAATCTGATCCGGGATGGACAGGGAGGTGTCCACAAACGAAATGCACATTGGTGCACGCTGAACTTCAAAATGGGTAACGGTAGAGAGAACGTTACCATCTCTTCCGGGATTATTTTGAGACACCTGGCCGTAACTGTTAAAAGAGTGAAGACAGAAGTGGTTGGTAGCTTCTGTTTCCATTCTCGGCATATTACATGCTTCGAATTAACATTTTAGATTTTAATTTGCTTAATAATTCATGTCAACTCATCAGTGCACCCTATACTTTCCACTGGAGATCGTGCTTCTCGATATGAAGTTCTGCGAACATTTATCTGGAATCGATCTCGTCAATGTAAACTCCAACGTTGGAAAACGGATGAGCTCCTCTGCAGCGCTTCTATAGATGCTATATAAAATTTTTGACTTTGTTTTAGCCATTACCTGATGTCGAAATGTGGGTGATGGTAGTGGTGATTGTTAAAGTCGGTATTGCTAGACTTTTGTCAACCGTCACCGTGAGAGTTGTTCGACTTGTTGTACTACAGCGCAACGCACTCCAAGTGAAGACGCCTCTTCTATTGAAACAGATTCACGACGCTTTTGACTTCAATACGACAACATTTTACAGTGAAGAGATAGAAAAATCACGAAAGATCAATAGAAAATTTGTTTTTGATCGCTGTTTATTCGTCAAGTTCGACATATTTATGTTGCCCAATATCAGTACTATTAGACGAACAGATGTCCTGCTCAATTAACGTTGTCTCTTACATTTAGTGCTTAGCATCCAATTCAGGAAGAGATGAGGCCACTGCTTTTCGTCATTGCAGCTGCTCTGCTTACTACGCAGATCTACGCCAACAATAATATGTTCAACGTGAGCTGTTCGCACATTTTCCACGTTTTCATTTTAGCTCCAACACCAAAGATACTTACTTACTTGATACTTGGATGGTCCGTCCTCACTGGTTGTGCGGACCCACCATAATCTCCATTTTTCGGAGATTTCCTGGCTAAGCCGCTGTGGTTTCTTGGAATCCCCAGGTCAGCATGGGCAAAGTCTGCACAGGTCTTCACCACCACAGGGAGCTGCAGCCTTTGTGGATCAGAGAGATTTACCACTATGCGACCTTGATGCCAGGACGGTGGTGGATCTGGTATTGGTTTACTCTTAGCTAGCCTTCCTGATCGAAACACCAAACTTCTTTTCAGTTTAGGGACCCTACTAGAAAATGAATCTTCCGCTGTACATCGCAGTCCGACACCCAGGAACACCTCCCAGCCACGATGAAGCGGTAAACCGTTAGGAGGACAATACCAAAGCACATCTATAAAAGGCCTATGCCATAATCTGTTCCCATTATAACCACCCGCCAATTCTGATGCAGTTTTTCAGCGTTAATATTGCTCGAAAAAAGATGGCTTGGTCACTATCGCCAAAGGGCCAACACAACGTGCACACACAAGTGCGGCAGAGGTGATTTACATCGAGGCAGATCCCATTTATTCTTGTCGGAGTCGCACAGTTGCTGCGTAATTTCTCCAAAATGAATAAATTACTGCTTTAATAGACTTTAATTTCAAAAAATGTTTTCTTCGCGGATAAAAGAAAAACTCTTTTCAACCATTCCCGCGCAATCAATGTTCGAGCAATTTCATACGGTACCTTTTTACAAGAATTAAAATCGCGGCACCTGTGATAAAAATTCTGTGGACCCCAAAGAATCTTTGTAAAATACTGCAGTACTTAGAAGTAGAAAACGTTGCATTTATAATTTATGTCGCATATGTATAACATTTTTGTTAAAGTGAGCTGAAGAATGGTGATTGTGATTTCATTCACTGCGCTGACTTCTCAGGCAGCCTGGACCGTAATTTTGATTCGCACCGTGCCCACCAAGGCTCTCATCTCCCCGGGGTGGAGAAATTAGTTCCAGAATTGTAGGCGATAAGCTTTCTTATAGATTACGTGAGAGTGCCCCAGCATCTATCTAAGGATTCCAGGAATAGGGGAACAACAGCCGAATCCAGACGCTAAAAATTTGAAAGCCTTTGTGGTTGGTGGATGCGAGAAAACGAGTCGAAACCAAGAGGTTCTGGGATCTGCAAAATTTGAAGCATGTGATGGGAGGTTGAGTAATGTAATGTTATTACTTGGATTGTGAAAAGGAAAAGATTGAAATAGAACATTTCCGTTATCGATTCTATGTCATGGCCTGAAACTCTCGTTTAAGGAATTGAAGCGAGTTGAGCACAAGTTTTAAATCTTTCGATGGAGTGCTCGTAGTCTTCTTTTGGGTTCTTTATTTGTCAGTAATGTAAGAAAAAAATTTTATTAAGAAAATTCTGCTTATTTACGACTTGTCTTGTTTTCCTTGGACAGTGACAGGAGTACTTTTCCAACTTACGGGTGATTCGAAAGCTGGCATGGAAAAGGCGGTGATTGGATTCAGTGTCAACGTGTCACCATCTTCTGTTCGTAAAAATGTGGTGAGTCTCCAAATGCGTCGTGCCGCCCGGAGACTCCCATAGTGATCAACGACTTTATCTCTTCTCTAAAAACTGTTTTTATTTCGCTTAATTATTTTGAGCTATCCTATCCTTTTTTAGTCTTCGCTGGGCGTTCTAAATCTGGCATTGTAGTCTCCAGCGATGAGTGCACAGAAAGTTTCCTCATTGGAGATTACTTCCTCCAACTGGCTACAGAACGCTACTAATTGGTTCTCGTGGATTGCACAATGACAGTTGATGATGCTGGCTTTCTTTTAAAGTAGAAATTGGACACGAAGAATAACCAAGCGCGGTGATGGGATTCTGTATGTGACTAGATAGGGGATAGAAGGGTGTTCGACAAAGCGAGCGCCTCTGAAATTTCGTAACTGAAATTTCCCTTGAAGAATGACAAGTAGGCAGTTACCGGAGTGGTGTACGTCGATGTTACTGCTTTTCATCCAATGTAGGGTGATCACGCAAAATTTGATTCGGCGTTAAGAAGAGCGTAGAGATCGACTTCTTATATTCTGGTGTTATTGGCGCGGCACTAATGGGAAATAGCTTGTTAATGTGGTAATGCGGATTAC
Source organism: Angiostrongylus cantonensis (assembly GCA_009735665.1). Classification (NCBI taxonomy): domain Eukaryota; kingdom Metazoa; phylum Nematoda; class Chromadorea; order Rhabditida; family Metastrongylidae; genus Angiostrongylus; species Angiostrongylus cantonensis. Next base: position 418,200 of record MQTX01000144.1, on the reverse strand, counting down.
TCCACTATTTTGATGGTCTGATGGGATTTTTCCAACCTAAACTTTTACCGAGTTGAAGAAATCTATTCTTTAGGAATACTTCAAGCGTGGAATGTACGAATGTGCGCTGGACTATCTCAAAAATATCCAGGAAATTCATCACCTTTTTCAGGTAGCACTTGTTTTTTCCTACAAAACTCACGAAATCAAACACCTCCTCTTGCAATCCGAAAGAAGACAATGAATGATGAGAAGTCTGCTGAAGAAGGGTACCCATCTCATTGCACTAATCACTACATTGAAACGTTTACTACTTTTAAAAAACCAGATTTTTGCTTTACTGCCCACATAGCACCTCCTATTTCTCATATTATTAATTTACTATGTGCATTGATAGCAACAACTCGAAGATTCATTAGAAATTCATCAGGAGGATTTGCGATTGTTGCGATTCTTCTACGCACTGCGGCGTCTCGAATGCTCACTTTCTCAACCTGCAATTTCTTTCCCGTTTGCATTCCACTTCCTCTAAATGAAGTCTACTACTCTTCTGCGTTTAATTTCTCTCATACAAACGTACCCATCTTTGTCAGCCTTTCGACACTTCTTCTATTCCTTTCTGTTATTTTTCCGTCTTACAATTTTAATGCTTCTCACTTGACACTTGAGTGAACTGATCACTACTAGGGCCGATTAGTTTCGAGTAGCTTCTGTCATCCTCTGAATATAAAGAAATAGTAGTTTTAAAACAATGCAGTTTTTGCATTTTTAATAAAAAGTTGTTTTGCAGAAAGCTTCAGTCCAGCAAGAAGAGTGCCGTGCAAAAGCTGCTGTTACGAGCAAGAGTTTTCCCATGACAAGAATCGCTCCTTTGGACGAGTATATCGAGAAGATGAGACAAGAAGAAGAAGAAGGCTGGGCAGAAAAAGCTACTCCTGGCAGCGTTTAGAAAATGGAGTTTTTTTCATACATGTGGTTTTTGCTTTGCTGTTTCGAAATGTTGTCCTAATTCGCTGTAAAAATAATCGGTGAAGAATTCATGGTGGTTCGCAGGTGTCTTTAATAATCAACGGTTAAACCGTCTTTTATCTTTTCTCCAATCAGCTTTAATGTTACAGCTTCTCACTACTGGGTGAGAGGAGAATGAGCGCTCCATATTGAAGGTCTGCATTCGATGAAGTCGTTTCGTTGTTCTCGATTCTGGTTACGATTACGATCTTTGAATCTTTGGTGAACAGTACTGGTTTAGTCAGTGAGTACTGAGTCCTCTTTCTCTCAAAAACACTGAGTTTTGAGCCATAATAGAAGCATAGAAGAATTGTAGTTCTAACGGAAAATAAGAAGTGAAGTGCAAAACATATATCACAAACTAGCTCTAAGTCGGAAACTTTTGTGGCTAAATATTCCAATGTGAAAACACGAGTGAAGAAACATGTCACGATGGTGACTGCTAAGAGTTCGCCTTCACGTATCTCCTGAAGTGACCAAATTGGCAACCAGGCCTTCTCCTATAACAATTCATTTCACCTTCTAAGACGGTAAAAACGTACTTGTCAATAGTCACATTATTTCAGGTAATTTGAAAAACACGTAAAAAAAAACTTCAAGTTCTAATTTTTATTACGAATACATTGCCACATACTATGCGGATACCAGCATTTCTTCCACTCATCTCGTTTCTTCATAACTGCTTCCCACAAGCGTCTTTAGATTTTCCGCTTGGATTCGACTGCGGATTGTGGGTTTGATGTTCCTTGTGAATATCGTTGATTGCCTATCGTGTCGCTTTTCATTGGAATCCTTCAAGAACGAAAGGAATGCTAGAGAGGTTTCTAGACGTTTATTACTGGGAAGCGTCATTCTTTGTGGAATGGAGAAGGCGAGATCAATCCGAGCGACTCTGGTATCGATTTATGGACACCAGAAAGCATGGCTGAACCATGGACGTGTTGAACTATGACAAAGGTCTCGAGCATATTGAAAAGCATCATTACCACTAGGTTACCCACACCCACGCATGTTAATTGCTGGTCTAAAAATTCCACTCCAAATTGGGCGTTAGACCTTTCATCTTAAAGTAAGTTCGAATTCAAAAACAGTCAAAATAGATTGGTAAGCAATAATAATTGGCAGAGCTTGCTTTGTTCGCTTTTACCTTTTTGGTCGAAGCGAATATCAAAAAGCTTGCACACAGATTGCAGACAATTAAAAAAAAAACTTGGAAAACATTTTAGGGAGACAGTGACCAGAAAGCACCATGGAGGCGATACAGTGAGGTTGTCGTGTGTAAGACCTTGCGGCAGGCCAACCAAGCCCCTGTCCTCAGTGTTCGGCAAATTAGTACCATGCTTATCAGGAAAAAGCTTGCTACCTCCTATCTATTGGGCAACCCGAGACCTGAAATCGCTCTAGGAAGGCTATCCCAAAATTTGAAAAAGAATTTATTCGACCAGTCTTCAACAGTCTCATGGAAAAACGAAATCATCAAGTAGGAGTCAAACCCGTGCACGAATTCAAAGATGCTAACAAATAAATTGCTGGAGCTCACACAGCTATAAAGTCGAATTATGCTGTAACAAACATTAATAACAAAAATTCTTTATGTGCAGGACTTATTCCTTGCCATTGTAAAGGAATAACCTAGAATTTTAATCGAGACGTACTGTGCGGGATTTATTTTGGTGGGGCCTCAGCAGAAGGGAAAGAGTTAAACATTTCCATCGTTAATCCCATCGAAAAGTAGTCCTGCGCCAGAAATCTCTGATGCAACGGAAGAAATATAGAAACATAAACACAAGCGCGAAAATTCTCGAGACATTCTGGATTAACAGGTCCGAGGATCGACTTTCTATTAACCTCGGCATTGTAATATGAACGCGTCGTTTTCGTGTTCATTCGTTCGTTTTTGAGCTGTTCTAATCTTCCTCATTGGAAGTCACGTTAAAAGTGGCTCTGAAGAAGGCGATAGTGCCGAAACGTCAGCTACTGTCGCATTGTATTGTGTTTTCCTATGGAAGTAAATGTATGCTGTTTACCAACCTCGCGATTGCTGAACAAGAAAACGACGCGTTCTGGATTGATTCTGAGAATCCGAAAATGAACAACAGAGAGGAATGCCTCATTTTCTTGCTCGAAATTGGAAAGTATTTAAGGCTATTATTCTGATAGGAGGAGCACATTACTTTTCCATGTGAGCTCTGTGCCGTTGGTCTTCACGTGACCTACTCAGTAGTAAGCTCAATGAAAGCGGTGGGTGTGTGATGAAGCTGCTTTGTAGCTCACACGACCGACTTTCTGTTAACCTCGGCATTGATCAAATAATTCTTCGTATTCTTGTTGAGCAAACGCGGGGTGTTATTTTTATTTTGTATTCACCAATAAGCTGACGTTTCGGCGGACTTCGCCTTCCTTAGAGCCTGGAAAGGTCAAGTTGACAGCAATCTGTTCGGCCAAACACCTCCAAAACCAAACAGAGCAAACACTAAACCAGGATTTCAATCACATAGAACACAGCTTTGCACACTCACCGCTTTCTATGAGGCCTCCACTGGGTATGTCGCTTGGAGACCAACCGCACAGAGTTCACATGGAAGCGTAATGTGCCCTTCCCATCAGAATAACAGGCTTATGCACTGCCCAATATCACGCGTGATAATGAGGCATTCTTCCCTGCGGTTGTTCATTTTCGGATTACCTCATTATCACGCGTGATATTGGGTGCTACATAAGTCTGTTATTTTGATGCTACTTTGTTTCCAACGCGGCTGTAACTTTGATTCAGTATTTTCTGCTTGGTTGTGGAGCCTTTGCTGGTGAGATTGCGATTAACTTGATATTTCCAGGCTCTGCAGAAGACGAAAACCGCTGAATCAGCACCACTTTCGCCGAAGAATAAAGTGACAATTCGTATTTGCTCAACAAAAATGTACTGAAGTATTTGATCAATGCCAAAGTCAACAAAAAGACGATTTTAAAAATTATTGCAAATTTTTGAATTTCATATTAATTATAGCATCTGAAACAGTACCAAATTGCTGAGGAATATGTCTGCCTGCTGTATCAACTATAGCAGCCTGTCCTGTTTTTTTTTTCCAGTGATTTCCTTATGAGTGAACGTGACCTCTGTAAAAATCACACAATACGAAGATAGTAGTAACTTATAAAGGTAATTGTTGAAAAAGTGTTGGAATCTACAGATCTTTTCTTACGAGGTGAAGGTTCCCCTGTTTTATCAAGATGTAACTCTGATCTTTCGGACCCAAGGAAATGTCCTTCTTCCACGTTCTTCCTTCAAGGCCCAAATTTCGCACACGAAGACAAACGAGCAAGCAGGATTCTGATCAGCGAGAAGCGATTGTGCTCCCACTGCATTATTCATATGTGTACCTGTCGTATTCCCGCTGGAAAAATTTTTGAAAATCCTGGTTCCGAACATATTTGAAATTGAAAGGACACTACATAAGAACTGAATATCTTATTAATGAGAGAGATCAAAGTCTGTACTGCAGATGCACTAAGTTCCAAGTTCCCAGATGCTTCAGTGATCGAAAAATTACCACCAAGTACCGGAAAATCGTCTGGGTTGCAAAAGAACTAGTGAGCAAGATGCCCTTAAATTTTACATGGGCGTCCACAAACCTTGTGTTTGAATGTGCTCTTCGAAGGCAGCAAACAGCGGGGAAATGCGGACTTCTGCTCAACATTCCTTCATGAGTAGTGCCACTCCTTCACTTGTTGTTTAAAACCATAGCTTTGTATTAAAATTGTGAATGTTTCAAATTTATCCTTGATCAAAAACGACTGCTGTCGGGGAAATTTGTAAGCGATACAAATAATAACTTGAACGCTAGTTCAATGGATTTTCAATGGATCATTTCATAATTGTCTTTGGCTTGCGTGTTGCAACGTTTCTATACCCCTTCCTGATTTCGCTCCGATAAGGAACGTTTCCTCTAAATGCTGCGCAGACCACATTTCCATCCAGACCCCTGCTTCAAGAGTTTCGAGAATTATTGCTTGGGTTTTTAAAATAGTGGGATTTGTCAAAAATTTTGTGACGTTTGGACAGCAGAGTTTTATTCAGCACCAACCAGCTTTTCCATAATTCGGATGTGTTTGATGACACCACTTACACATTTAATAATCAAGTGATGAAGCGTAAACAAAAAAGTGCGGAAATTCTTCGAAGACAGATATTACAGAAGCAAACTACACAAATTGCTTGCTACAAGAAACAGGGACCGTTCGATAAGGTTAGCAAAATACAACCAGAATATGTTCATTTGAAGAAATGCTATACATGTATCGTCTGACGGGGCTCCAATTTCCTTCGACTTTCTTCATTACTTGAAATTTTTGGAGTAGGGCAGCGAGCCTTCATTACGTCAACGAATCGCTTTGAAGGCTCCAATGGCTCGAAAAATTTCCTTTTCCTAAACATGAACATTCTAAATATAACGTGGTCAGAACGGCTTTTCACTATGTGGCTAATAAAATTGATGCCAGAAATAAATATCTAGTCGATTAAGTAGCTTATGACGCACTCAAATCTTTTCACAGCCACCAATATCAGTAAAATTCCGGTGATTACGGATAGCCACATCGGAAACATCAGCAGGAACTTTGTTCGAATTTCTAAACAGCCAACTTTTGTTGAAAGAATCATTTTTGAATTATTGACATTCATAAGACAAGAGGAGCGCTTTCGTAACAGAAGGAGATAATCCATCATGAATATGAACACCGTCCACGCTAACAATCCCAAATTTCTCTAAGTTGATCATGTGTGAAAACCATGAGCATTAGTCGTTTTGAAGAGGTAGCCGAAGTTTCTGCTGTATCCGCACAAAACTAGTACAGATGAACAGTTTCAATTATCCATTACGAAGTCGAGCATCAACAGCACCAACACGATTTATTAAAGGGTTGACCTAGTTGCTGCTTCAATCCACTTTAGTTGTTGTAGAGCCTTTACTGTTGCTTGAATTTCTTAGCGATTTTACAGAAACTCAGCCCCGCTCAATATTGAAATCTATACAGTAGAATTTTATAAACCCACACCTTCTTCACAATGCATTCCTCTGTATCCGTAATGGCAGAGACATTCATGCTAAAACAACTAAAGCTTCTGATGAAAGCGAAATCTTGAGTGGAAACCACGGAATGAAGAACATCGATTATTTTGCTATTTTTCCGCCTTTTTCTAACAGGCTATTGAAATTGCATAAAAAAAAGAAAACAAAAAACCGATTAGTTGTCCTCAACTTATGTTTCTCTTGAATGAACTTTAGAAAAAGATATTACATGTTCAATCGGAGTTCCACGCTCCCTAAGAGAACATTCGCCATGGGTACCGCAAAGGTCTGTGCAGTTCGCCGAATCTGGAATGGTGCTGCCGCCAAGCAGATAAGTAAGGACAGTACTTTCAACGAAGTGTGAAAGCTCAAGGAAAAAAAAAGCATGTTTTTGTTCAAGATTCCAAGAAAGTTCTTGGTTACCAGGAGCGAATTGCAAGGCGATGCAATGAAGCGGAAGGAAACAACCTTTTCCTGAGTGTGCACGCTTTTTCACTTGATGCTTGAAAATCCAGAAAAAATTATCGCTTACAATTTTTCTCTACGTACTCTTCTTCGCAGTCCACGAGTTCAATGCCGATTCCATTCACCAACACAATTTTGCCATTATTTGCACTATGACTGAACAAACGAGCAAAAATAACTCTGCGACGCAGCTTTTATAGAAATAGGAAGATTTCGTTGATCATTGAAATTTGTTAGTTTTAAGAAGGAAAGAAATGGAATTCATAAAATCTTTTAAGAGATTCGTATCAAATTCCTAAATATTAAGTAATAGGATAGCACCTTAATTTCAACTATTGAACGCTGTTTTTTGTAGAGATGATAATATCGTCGCTTCAGATGCGCTCTCTGCTTCACTTCCAGAAATTTTTCAGCTCTCGACGCTAACATAAGTTTGTTTATAATGTTCTTACCCTTGCATCAGGTCAGGGATTTTACGAGGTATCACTTTTTATGGTAGTATCCTTTGCGTCATGCACTTAACAGTCGATGCTATTAAACTACTTTCCATTACATGGATTACTCCCAAAGGTTTGCCGCCTCATCGTGGCTGGGAGCTGGGTGTCGGACTACGATGTATTGCGGGTAATTCATACATACAGGAGTGTCTTTCAAGCTCAAAAAGAGTCCGAAGCTTCCATCAGGAAGTTCAGCTACGAGTAAACTTATACCAGGGTCCGACACCGCCGTAGTATCAAACTAGCCGTATGGTGGCGAATCTCTCTCTTATCCACAAGGGTTGCGACTGCCTTTGTTGATAATGACTTGGGGCAGACTTTGGCCAGGGCGACCTCGCGATTTCAGGGAACCACAGTGGCTTGGCCAACATGTCTCCGAGAAATATAGATTGTGCTGGAGCCAGCACAAGCAGTGAGGACAGACCATGCAAGTATCGATTATCAAGTTTTATATGGATTTAATAGTTTGGATATGCATCTAAAAGAGCATTTTGAACGAAACATACACACTGCTCAAAGGACTTCCAACGGATGAAAAGTTACAGTTACTGGCAATTACTTGATGGAAAGGACTGTCACCTGCTGTAGAAAGCGTGAACAATAGGCTGAAATGGTACGAATTTCATGTGAGGCATTCTCATCGGAGAGGCTTAACTTAACGACTTCGGACCAAAATGGAAGGTGAGCGTGGTAATACGAAAAAAAAAATTTAAAGGATTTCGCATCAAATAGAGTATGTCAAACTGGCCAAAGTAGTTTTTATAAAGCCCTAACCTAACTATGCAAGTGGACAACCGCCTTCCTTCTAGCATACCTGCAAATGAATAAGGACAAAGATAGTTCTTGTAATAGTATCCAGGATCGACTTTCTATTAACCTCGGCATTAAATTATGAATTCTTCGCTTTCTCTCTTAGCAATCTCGAGATTGTTAAACAGCATATGTTTACCTCCATACATTAACACACATACAACACAGCGGTAGCTGACATTTCGGCAGAATCGCTTTCTTCAGAGCCTGGAAATGTACACTAATACGCAACTCACCAGGTCAAACACTTCAACAGCACAAACAGAAAGATGAAAATCTGAGCGATAATTACAAGATCTACGGCTTCTCGAAAAACACACCACTTTTTTCATCTGTCCTCCACCCAGGCAGAACAGTCGCTCAGAGTCGCATATGGCTGACAACTGCAGCACCCCCAATGAACGATCGATGCGAAGGTAAGGGGCGAGATCCCGCGTAATCTCGGGGCATTCCTCCCTGCTATTCATTGTAGGATTTTTGGCATTGTGGAAAATGTGGATTACGAGAAATTAGAGAATTAATAGACTCTAAAACGATAAGATTGTCTGTTAGTGATAAAGTGGGAGAGTTCATAGTTATTCCTCGCCAGTTGGATGTTAAGATAACGGAGGAACATTTTAGTGATGCTGGCCTCTATCGCCCATCCTCTGAAAAGGAATACAAACATCAATACCGAAAGCTAACCAAGCAATGGGTCAGCGTGGCAAAGGCTGCTGGTTTAAAATCATCGGTTATTTAACACCTTAAGATCAATAAATCAACATGTCCCGTCTTATACCCACTTATTAAAACACATAAGTTGGTTTCATCTGATGTTGTTGCGTTAACCAAAGCATCACTATTCAAGGTTAGACACATCATCAGCTGTGTAGACGGGCCAATGGATAGAATAACCTGGTTTTTAAGCCTAATACTTACTCAGCTGCTTAACCACATTCCAGCCCGCCTCACGAACACCCAAATGTTCCTAGAACGTCTATGTGACGCGTCTCCTAATAACGCGTGCGTGATGGAGTCACTCGACGTTACCGCGCTGTGCACCAACGTATCGAATGACTCCGCAATGCACGCCATCTTCGAGCTTCTTGTTGAACATGAAGGAAAAATAAAAATCCATGGCTTGTCCATCAGCAGCTTATCTCTTAAAGGCTCTCTTAAAGGAGTGCCTAAACTGCTCGATTTTCGGATGGTCTGGGAGATACTACGGGCAAATAAGAGGGCTGGCAAACGGACAGCGACTGGCACCAAGCTTTGCCACTGCGCTTATGTTTAGAGTGGAAGCCCCGTTCTCGGTCTCCGGCCGCTACTCTACTGCATATATATAGACGATTGTTTTGTCGTCTTCTCTACACAGGAGGAGATGGACAAATGCTTTGAATTATTGAACGAGCAGTCAGAGTACATCAAGTTTATTCGGGAGAAACCGAAAAACGACCGGCTCCCATTTTTAAACGTTCAAATTAACTTGTCAGGTAGCGGTTACATGACAAAGTGGTACCGAAAACCAAGTAACAAAAACAACCTGGTTCACTCCCTTTCCTGTCACCCTTCGCACACAAAGAGGGCGCTTGTGAGAAACATGTTTCAAACAGCCACCTCTGTGTGCAAAAGTAGGGAACTAAGGGAAGAATTGCGCGAGTTGGCTCGGCAAATAGCCATCTCCAATGGCTACGAAATTGTAACTCCACGAGATAAGTTTCGTGGGAAAGCGACGCTCCAAAAGGAACGGTTTTGCCAAAACATGGTCCCGTTCATCTTGCCCTTCATTAGCGATGAAACGATGCTCAAGAAGGGCAGATCTAGAGGAATCGGTAGCGATAATTGAAATACCACAAAATACTCTTCGTCGCCAGTTAGTTCGTAACCGCCTGTACGGCCTTCTATGTGAAATACAAAATTGTGCAATCTGCCCTTATGGCAGGGACGGTGACTGCATGAGTTGAGGTACGATATACCTAATCTCTTGTGGTGCTTGCGGAGACGAATATATTGGCGAAACGGGCAGACCTTTATGTATTCGCATAAAAGAACACCTAGATGGCAAACGAAAAGCAAGACAAGGCACGCCACTAGGGACGCATAGGATACAAAGGCATAACGGAGACGATTTTGTTATAAAAGTCGCCATCTTCTCACGGGATACTATAACACCAACGCCTTCGCATCGATCGTTGATTGGGGGTGCTGCAGTCGTCAGCCATATGCGACTCTGAGTTGCTGTTCTTCATCGGTGGAGGACAGATGAAAAAAGTGGTGGGTTTTTCCAAGAAGCCGTAGATCTTGTAATTATCGATCAGATTTTCATCTTTCTGTTTGTGCTGTTGAAGTGTGTGACCTAGTAAGTTGCGTATTAGTGCACCCTTCCAGGCTCTGAAGAAGGCGATTCTGCCGAAACGTCAGCTACGATTGTGTTGTATGTGTGTTATTGCATGGAAGTAAACGTATGCTGTTTAACAACTTCGCGATTGCTGAAAGAGAAAACGACGAATTCATAAAGATGGTTCTGCTGTGTGCGACTTGCTGTAAAGCATGGATAAACTCTTGTAACTGAAGAAAGCACATAATATTGAGAGTGTAGAGAGTGAATTTCGTGAAATTTAGAGCTGATATCTTTAAATAGATATCATATAGAAGATCTACTCAGGCGTTCACACAAATATCTTCTTGGAGTGTGAAGCTTACACAAGGATGTTACAATTCTTCATAGTAGCTAACGTTTCGACGCCTTCTGCTCCTTCAGGGCCAAAACAAATTCTAACGAATTCAGTATTCCTTAGATGAACAAATGCTAGCGTGTTACTGTACTATTTATTTATCAACAAAAGCAGACGTTTAGGCGGATTTTGGAGTACCTTGGTAAATCCGCCAAAATACCAGCTTTTGTGAATTTTGTGAAACAGTGCACTAACAACTTCGTGCCCACTGTTCAAGGAAACAGTATGTCATCAATGAATGCCGAGTTTAATAGAAACTTGGCTTTGGGAATCATCACATGATCTAACAAATTCGTCTAAATTCATCGAACCGAATAGATACTGATTATTAATTAACAATGACGAGGTTAAAAGAAAGTTGGTCTGATAATACTGCCACACTTCGCTGAACGGCTTCCATCAGCATCGTTGCCTTTGCCGCAACCCATGAAGTTTTGAAAAGTGAATGCTTAGTTATGAGGGAATTTTTTCTACTTAGGTTTAAATGTTACTATAGAGCTGGGTCAGGTTGCTTGTGTGCGAAATCGTAAACAAAACTATACCACATCTCTATTTCTCACTTTTCCATTTTTTAAAAATCTTTAGCCGTTAGTCCGCCTATGGTTCTCAAATGTGGCGCTTATGAATCGCCAAGATGTATTATCAGCTCTACTGGCTAATCAATTTTCAAGAATCATCTCACTCTGCGAACCATTGGGTTCCATCTTGACATATTATGGAGATCGACGATGACTGAGATTTTATTAATGATTTCGAAAGAAAATGCTGTTCATTAAGAGACACAAGAATGCATGGAGCGTGGTGAGTCTTCATATATCTTTATAGAACATCTGTACTTCCATTGTCTTTAGAGTAGTTCTTCCAATATCCTTCACTATTTGAATTCCTCACTGCACAAAATTTTAACCACTTGGCGGCTGTAACCAAGAAATTCTGCGTCTGCAATTTGCAGAGTTCTTAGTTGGAAACAGTGAAAGTCTCGATGTCAGTAGAATATCTTATTTAGACAGTCTGATTACAGCGATAGATGTCAGTAAAAAAATCCTGTCCGGTGACCTTTGCCGCATAAAAAACCATGAAAACCAATGTTGCAAGAATGGCGACCTGAACAAAATCACAGTAGCCTTCAAGCACGAGCTCAAAATGGTTGACTCCTATAGTCTATAATGGTACAGAGAAACTCAATGCAATGCAAACCTCTTATTTGCTGCCCACTATAATTTTTCACGACAGGCTATGACGTGAGATACAACCACAATGATGCTTAGATATTCATGAAACACGGTGGGTGATTGCTGATGGCAGCGTTAGGTGGAGAACCAGCTGAGAGTAACGAGAAGCAAGAGCCTCCGTGGTGCATTGTCTAATACGCGAACTCCCGAAAAAGGTACCCGAGGTTTGTTCTGGCCGGGGGTCCATGTTTTGCCAATATCTCAGCATCGTTGTGGTTGAAACTCAACACACTTTTTGGTAATAAAAACAAAAAATTGATGGCGATTTTCGGAATTGAGAAGAGAAACCCACAATCCTGCTTTCATATTACTCCATTAGTTTACATTCTCGTGAATCCTCCATCAATAGGAAGCACTTCTCCGGTAGTCATGGCCGATGCATCGCTTAATAAAAACAGCACGCCCTTGACTACATCTTCGACTTCTGAACACATCAATCTATCAGGAAAACAAAGCTGTTCCTAAGCATCTGATGCTTATTTTTCAAGAGTTGGCAACATTTTTTCACTTACTATGGTAGTTCGGAAGTTGAAAAGTTAACAACTTCATAGAACTGATCTTGCTCTATTTCCTTAATCTTATCTATAACCTTTATAATTCTCTATTGTAAATCCTGTTCTCTTAGTTTTGAAGCTCTCAACAATTAATATATGCAAGAATTTAAAATTGAACTGAAAATTTTGAAAGTTCCAATGCCAGTACGACAGCCGTAACCACAAAGACGATATCGTGGAAAACACCAACGTGTCCTGCTGAACAAATTTCGCCTTTGTTGAACCGTCTTCGTCTTCAAAATACGAGACTTGACGCAAAAAAGCAAGTGGAAATCAGAGCTTCATTTTATAAAATGTTTGCGTCTTGCAGGAGAAGATCTGAAAACTTGGATGGATTTCATTTCAACGAATAAACTAGGGGTTTGAGGGAAGATATAGTGGTTCCAACTTGGAAGAGACCATAATTTTCGCACCAAATGTGTTTAAATCAATTCATGCTGGGAGCTATGTGTTAAAATAGTCAAGGACTAGTCTACCTTTCAGACCTAGCTTTTGAGTATAGAGAAGAAAAGAAAAAACGCTGTCGAAATTCCTCGTTTTCCCGAGAAAAAAAAAAGCTATTTTTCTTTGAAATCAGATGTCCACCTAAAATCGAGTGTGGCGCAGTGGACGGAGGCGCCCTGCAACACACACATGGAATCGATCCTTTTCTTACAAGATCCGTCATCACTATACGTCCCATCCATCTATCCCAGTACTTCTTGCATTCGATTCCCTCGCATTCACCGTCCACACTGATCTTCGAACACTTCATTTCGTGTATTATTTCATTTGCTGTTTGAAGGTCTCGTCTTCTTTATGAATATTTCATAATGTCAGTCGAGCCTATTCTCCTCGCAATCTTGGAGATAGCCGGCCCATGGCGTTCCCGTGTGGATTGGAGGAAGGCGTTGGGGAGGGATCGAAATTCTGCTTCTTGATCGACAACATCACTAACCAGTGCGCTATACCTCCACTCGTATAAAGCAGCTGTGTAACAAAATCATTTTAAATCTGGTAATTTTCTCATGTGAGAAACAAACTTAACATTTTTTCTTTATTTTTCTCACTCCAGTTTTCCTAAAAAAGACTGATATGGTCCTGCTATTACTCAAAAACGAAATGGTTGATAAATTTTTAAAGGATTGTGAACGGTAAAAGACAAAATATAATAATTACCTGCAAATCTACCCATTGGCATTTGGCTAAGCAGATCCGACGATTTATTTGGATCAGACCAGTTCTAAAATTAACTGATCATTATCTTCGCGATCTGTTAAAGATACTATTTCAACAAGAAAACAACCTTTCTTCCCATTTCCGTCATTACCACAGTTGGATTCACAGAGTTTACCCGAATCCCGTACTGTCCGAGTTCCTTAGCCATACATCGAGTGACCATGTCAAGTCCTGCTTTACTGGCACCTCAATATAAAGGCACATAAAAAAGCAACCTAATTCCTTCAAACAAAACGGAAAAAGACATTGAATGCTTTAGCCTTCAATGTTAAAAGCACATGGGATGGATGTTGCATGTATGCGTCGATCAGACTTGAAAACACAATGCCAATCAGCAGGTGGAAGATAGGAGGGGCAAATGAGTAGCAAAAGCGGTTATGTGCTTGCCCGGAGATACGGATTTGTTCAGAACATGAACGTTCTCCACTGTGTTAACATAGACGTTCCGCGTGCGTGTAGAAATATTCCTGCATACAAACGTGTAGCGATATATGCGTTGATTGTATCCTGGACAACAGCCCGTGATGAAATGATCGAAAACTCTATTCAGAACAGTTCATGGTCACGTTCATCAAATAACTCTCTGATTACCACGAAAGAAAATGAGGAAGTTGTTTGATAAAGCATGTCCAGCTCTGCGTTGGAGCCTGGAAAAATACCTTTGGTTATCCTCTGCTAAATCACCTGCTTTTCCGTAGATTATCGAGTGATTTGAGAGAACACCACTAAAGTCTTTATTTGACAACAAGTGTATCGCAAGAAGACCTCTTTGCTCTACAGACTTGGTGAGCATCATATCTTCCTACCGGATTCTTTAGGAAAACATTGTCTGACCATCCAGTCAATGGTGTTTCAGCGGTGTACCTGACATCACAAGAAATCCAGCGGCTAATGACTGTCGTCCAATACTTTCTGACCTCGAATTTCTCTCGCTAAATACAGCAAAGTGCTTTTTGTGGCCTATACGCAAGTGCGGTTTTCGCCGAGTAAATCTGGCTCGTGAAACGAACGTATGGAAATGTCACTGGTGTACATTAAGTGATTAGCAGCATTACAGATGCTATAAATGAGCAAAAGTTAGAGTTGAGGAAATAGACGTTTAAAAGAATCTTCAGGAAATTATGAACACTAGCCTTTGCTGTCTTTCCAAAACATATATATATATATATATATATCATGTCTACATACATATGTACAAGTTTAATTGACCATATTAATATTTTAGATAATATGTACGGATAACACAGTGGTATTGATGTCAATCATCACGAGCATGGTGGTAGTTCGATTCCGAGCCGGACCAAATCAAGCCTCTCATCCCTCCGGGGTAGGGAAATTGGTACTGAACTTCTCTAGGAAAGAATCACTCTCTGCAATCCAACTGGGGAAGCTCCAGCTCAGGTAACTCAGGATTCCATAGAGAACTGCTCGGCCAGAATTTTACGACATTTAAGATGAAATGAAAATCCTCAAACAACCACTAAAACCAAACGTAAATTGGAAGACCTTCGTGGACGATGGATGCGAGGAAACAAATTGGATGTGGTAAGTTTGTGAATCCGCACAGTAAACGTGAAGACGGATCAAATAAAATAAAGTAAAATAAAATAATGCATATATATCCATATGTACATATATATATATATATTTTCTTATGATGCATATATATATATACATATATATATATATATGACAAAAAAGTAGCGCATGTTACAGATCCAGAACTAACAAAAACTGTTCGCACAACCCACAATAGACAGTGTGATTCGTGAGTGGTTTGATGGACGCTTGCGACGAAATATTAACGATTACACCGCGGATTGAATGTCGAATCATTTGGTCGGCGACGATTTTGGCGAGAACAATGGGCGCCTTCAAATTTACTTCGAATTGCCTGCAATGCATAAAATAGCAGACGTCAGTGGGAAGAAGAATTATTTATATTAGGAGTGAAGACGTTTATTTGGACGGGACAGATGGCAAAGTAAAATAAATGAAAACAGAAGTATACCGATCAAAAATATCACAAGCCTCATCAAAAAGCTTTCGAGTGACATACCAAAGTTATCCATATTTTCGATGTGCTTTGTAAGTATCTCTTTTTTCAAAGACGAAGAAATTCACAAAGCAGCGGTCGTCCAATAGTCGGCTCTATTTGACTGCGGAACGACAACATTGACATACTTCTGCCATGATGTTCCGCAATTGTACGCGCTTTATTGGCGACCAGTTCGGCACTCGGTGCTATGTACATTCACTCGCAGCTTATCACGGTCTCGAAGAGTGGGAGTATTGCTTATTGTCCTGTACAAATCAGAAAACACCACCTGTATACTTTCCCGGCCTATGGATACACGTCCTTGTCAACGACTACATGCAAGATACAACCAACGTAGAAGCTTACTTGGATTACATGGACGGCCCCTCCTCACTGGTTGTGCGGGCCTAGCATAATCACCATTATTCAGAGTTGTGCTGGTCCAGCCACTGTGTTTCCCTAGAATCCCGAGGTCATCCTAGCCAAAATTTGTTTTGTGTCGTCGACACTACAGGCAGTCGTCGCCCTTGTGGATCAGAGGGTGATTTGCCACCATGCGACAAGTTTGATACCAGGACGGTGGTGGATCCTGGTATTTGTTTACTCTTAGCTGGGCTTCCTCGTAAAAACGTCGGACTCCTTCTCAGTTTGGGAGACCCTGCCAGTTGATGAATCCCCAGCTATACATCGGAGCCCAACACTCAAGAACATCTCACAACTGCGATGACGCGGCAAACCGTTGGGAGGAACGCACATGCTAGCACACCTATGTATGCATGCATAAATATGGTTATTTATAAACGAAAGGCGTACGTTAATCAGTAGTAGGAAAGACACAGGTATTTCTGCTGTGGCACAGGCCAGCCATTTTTCGTCTCCTGCCGCTTTTCCTACTTCATATACGCCCTCTAGGAGCGTGCTATGTGGCTCAGCTATTGCTTGATGCGAAAGTAACTGCAGTTTCAAATCCAGAATTTTAAATTATTATAACCAGAGTCGAACACAACTTTATTGATCGAGATAGAAACCATTGTAATCTATATATTTTTACTAATAAATGCAAGCTTATTTAGTCCCACGACTTGTTTGATACCAGGACGGTGGTGGATCCTGGTATTTGTTTACTCTTAGCTGGGCTTCCTCGTAAAAACGTCGGACTCCTTCTCAGTTTGGGAGACCCTGCCAGTTGATGAATCCCCAGCTATACATCGGAGCCCAACACTCAAGAACATCTCACAACTGCGATGACGCGGCAAACCGTTGGGAGGAACGCACATGCTAGCACACCTATGTATGCATGCATAAATATGGTTATTTATAAACGAAAGGCGTACGTTAATCAGTAGTAGGAAAGACACAGGTATTTCTGCTGTGGCACAGGCCAGCCATTTTTCGTCTCCTGCCGCTTTTCCTACTTCATATACGCCCTCTAGGAGCGTGCTATGTGGCTCAGCTATTGCTTGATGCGAAAGTAACTGCAGTTTCAAATCCAGAATTTTAAATTATTATAACCAGAGTCGAACACAACTTTATTGATCGAGATAGAAACCATTGTAATCTATATATTTTTACTAATAAATGCAAGCTTATTTAGTCCCACAACGTGAAATTTTGAAACTCGTGGACCGAAAATGAAGCAACTAAAAGGAAACAAACAGCGTCGAATTCTGCGACGAAATTTTGACCCTTAGAGTCCGCCTTGAGTGGATTTTCACTCATCATTGAAATAGCGAACAGGTCAGCGTGAATTAATGCTGCCCCATTTTTTTTTCAAATTCTATTTATCGCACCTAAGCTTCTGCTGTATTTTTTAAACTTAATCGTTAGTAGTCGAATCGTTAGCAGGTCATTGCACTGGAAGTCGGACCTGAAAACTCTCTCTTGACTTAATAATTTACAAAAACTTCTCTTGGACCACCTCATTTAATCGACAAGAGATTATTGCTGGTAAACATAACGTGCACTGCAGAGATTGTTATCTTCGAGGAGGGCACTCTCTAATGGTTCCTGCTGAACACATAACTTCTCAGGTGAGCGACATGTTTTCACCATGGTAAGATAATAAATAACTAAAGAGAACCTGTACAAGTGTAATTTTGGTATACTTGCGTAATCGGCTTTATCAGAATGAATAGTTGTAAGAAGGCTTTCGTTCCTCGGTAATCTTGCTGTCTTTCTTCTAACTTTTATTCTCGCAACATTCTATTGTAGAATAGAGGACCACCTTACGCACTGCTAAGGCTGATCCTCTACATTATCCACCTAATCACAAAACAGAAATCTGACTTCCTTGGTTTACATCCTAACCTATTCACTTACTCAATGAAATTTTTTATTCTTCCTTCTTCTACAATTAGAGCGTGCGTGTGGTGCAATGGTCAGAAGCGCCGTGCGATACACATGTGGGATCGATCCAAGCGCCCATGGCTCACTAAGCCTTCCATCCCTCCGGGGTTAGAAAATTGACATCAGACTTGTTCGGAAGGATAGCAGCACTGGCTAGATACATCCGTAAGCCACCGCGAGTCATTCTAAAGGTCAAATATGCATTCAATCACCACTAAACGATGCTTAACGAAGTCGAATGCATGGGGCATCCCTCATGAATTGATCAACGCCAAGAACTTCAACCCTTATATCCGTTTATCTTTTGCAATCACACTAATTGGACATATGGTCACTACTATTTAGGGATATAAAACACGCCCTATAAAAAATACCTTCGACCAGTTATTGACAGATTCCACCATAATATAGGGTGCTGCTTTACCCATTTTCTAAGGATCGTCGCCACTCCACGTGGGAGTAGTGAGAGTACTTCAGCTCGACTACCTATAGGATTTCAAGAAGACTGACTGGATCAGCATTATAAAACATTCAAAAAGATGACGAAATCCTAAATCAGCAGCGAAAACAACAAGCGATCTTTTCGAAGACCTTTGTGGATGATGAATGCGAGGGAAACGAAGAAAATTCAAAAAGTACTGTGATCCGCGCTCTAAATTTGATAACGAGTTATGTAACAACAACAGTAATAAAAAAAATGGTTGACGATCATGTATGTCTCATGGAATGGATGGATTAAAAAGTAGAAACATATAGTCCATGTATGTTGTGAAAACGACTACGAAAGGTACCAGCAACGTGGTGGACGGTTTTTCCACCATAAGCAGCAGTCCAAAATCTTCCAAAACCATAAGACGATACATGGTAGAACTTGGACGACACGTATAACACGGAAAGACAAATACTTGAATTATTGATAAAATGTGTAATACAAAGCGTATGATCACCTCACCTCTATCACCTGTGGTCCCGTTGATCGTCGAGTGACTCAAGCGGGCGCCAGTAAATCCTCCAATTTTCCCTATCGCGTGCAAGAGTAGCCCAGTGGGTTCTCCTCGCTTTAGGGACTCGTCGAGCATCATATCTTTCTTCTAGGCTTTTCGTGAAGTACTCTGACCATCGGGTCGGTGGTCATCCTGAACTACGCATGACATCCCGAGGAATCCAGTCACTAACAGCCCTTGTCCATCGGTTATCATTCATACGCATTACGTGCCCGGCCCACTTTATCTTCGAGTGTTTTGCGCATAGAACGGCATCTTTGATTTTCGATCGTTGACGTAGATCGGAGCTTTGGATCCCAACGCCTTACTCGTGTGAAACGCGATACTCCTAGCATCGTCGTTTCGACTGCGCGTTCGATTACGCTGAGTGATCTTTTATTCTGCTTACATAGCGACCAGGTTTCCGACGCATACGTTAGGGCAGGAAGAACCGTTGAGTCGAAAAGGTGGGCACGGAGTCGGGTGATCTTTGTTCTCTTCACTACATCCTCGATGCTCTTGAAAGCTCCCCAAGAAGTATCTGGAGACAGACTTCTCTTGGTGACCTTTGAACTCTTAGCTTTCATGGCGCTAACGTGAAGATGTTGAATAAGTCGATCATATTCCTCGTCGATGTTGTCGACAACGGCATCTTCCCAACAGCCGACTAATGAGTTGAATAAGTCCCAGTTTGTGGTGGTTCTGGGACTTCGGTTTTTCAATTTAGCAGCTTTTCTCCTTTCCGTGAGAAATAAAATCTTGCACGAAGGAGACGGTGGTCTGATCCCGTGTAAAATTTTATTACAACAGCGACATCGGTTAGGCAAAACTTCCTATTTACTATTATGTGGTTTATTTCCTTATGGTACTCTCCACTGAGGGATTCCCACGTCCATCGTTGACGGTGAGGCTTCTGGAATTGCGAGTTACCATGGATGGTTTTGTTCGCCATGATAAACTCAGAGAGCCGCTCACCCTTTTCGTTCCATTCTAATCCGTGGGTCCCAATGTGACGTTCCTCAGACGATCTCCTTGGTCCGATCTTGGCATTGAAATCTCCAATGATGACCTTGAAGAATGTATGGTCATCTCTGTAGTACCTCTCCAAGTCCATGTAGAACGCTTCGACTTCTCCTTCGTCATAGTTTGATGTTGGCGCGTAAACGGCAAAGGTTGTCAAAGCCGGTGTTGATCCACATCTTTTTATTCGTAAACGTCGTAAACGTAAACTTTTTTTTCTTTTTTTACGATTAAAAAAAAGCGTATGATAGTGAGAAAAATACAATAAAGAGGCTGGTTCGCTAGCAAGGAAAGTGGGGTAGCTGAACAGCTATGAGTTAATCAACTCATAACAATTGCGAAAAAAATTAAGTGTCAAATGTATGCGACAACTACACACATTGAGTGCTAAGCATTGGCTTAATTGTTAAAAATTTTTTTCCTAGAAGCAGCTGTCAACGTGCTTCCGTAATTACGCAGCAAGCCTTCAGGCGTATTTCACCATTGTCCGGTCTGGAAAGATCAAGTCAACTACAACTTGGTCAGCGAAACACCACCATAATCTCAACAGGAAAACCATTAAACCTGACGTTCAAGATAGAAAACAACTCTTTCACACATCATTCTCCAAGAGTCTTCCACTGAGTATTCCACGGTGAGACCAACAATTCACATGGATGCGCCTACCTCACGTTAAAATAAGTATCAATATGAGATAGTGCGTGAGATCACGTGTGATAATGAGGCATTCTTCCTTACTATTCTTTTTGGATCTAAGATTTATCCAGATGCTTTAAGGGTTTTACGCGCTGATGTTTTAGGTTCCTTAGCAAGGATGGTGACGTCAATTTCAAAATCCTCTCCAATTTAAAATCGTGCTCAGGTGAATGTTCCGCTTGACTTTAAGTTTTCGGACAAGTTGTTCTTTTATGCGGACACACAGCGGTCTACCTGTTTCAGCAATATATTTGACTCAGTATTCCTTACAAAAGATCAGGTAAAGCATAGCTGAATTCATGCAAACATGCACGATCTCTACCGTTAAGACATATTATGCGATTTCGCGTTGTCGATAAGCAGTCACACAGGCGGTTACAAACCAACCGGCTTCTGAGGGAGTCGTTAGCAATTCCACTACAGCCAGCAATTTTTCTAAACTAGGCCCTTTTTAAGCAACGTTTTTTTTCTATTTTATATGACCCGACTTCACTTCTACTGTGGAGATTCCTGCATTTCTGACATTTAATTCATTCACTCCAATTCACTCTCCACGAAGATCTTCTAACTTTTACGTATAGCT
This sequence comes from Angiostrongylus cantonensis, assembly GCA_009735665.1. NCBI lineage: Eukaryota > Metazoa > Nematoda > Chromadorea > Rhabditida > Metastrongylidae > Angiostrongylus > Angiostrongylus cantonensis. Next base: position 396,991 of record MQTX01000144.1, on the reverse strand, counting down.
TCGGTTCCTGCTTGAGGATTTTCATTTTACCCTTGAAAGTAGTAAAATGCTGGTTGCGCAATTCTTCACGAGAACCAGGATAAACCGGACTAGAGCATTCCGAATTGGATTGCAGAAAGTAATTTTTTCCAAGACAAAGTCGGTACCAATTTCCAGACCCCGGATGGATGAGAAGCTTGGTTGGCCCGGAGCATAGTTCAACTAACACCATGTTTGCGATAATGGACATCATTACCTCTGTGTTATCCGCCCCCTTATCTGCAACGATTTATAGCTGCATTTATTTCGCTGAAAAAAAGCGCAGGATAAGTAGATAAGAATGATAAGCAAGACGTCACCTTTTCTAGAATTACCGTTTCGAGGCGTGGCCTTTCCTTTACAGCTATCTCGAGGAGCAATAGATTCGCAGCCACAGTAAACGGCTATTAGACACGCATATTTTAGGGATTCTTCCTTCTGCACTATTCCTGTACGCACTCCACCAGATGTTCGAAACACGTCTCCTACGAGCCCCGTATTTGCGTGTGAGGGGTGATCGAAAAGAATCAGCATTTTTGGTTACATGGCTTGGTTACTATTTGCTCATAATACCTTTTTCATGTGAACATCTTTGATTCTATACAACAATTAAAAGTTATATGTGAAGATTGCCACTGCTTTCAGGTATCACCTCTATCACCTGTAGTCCCGTTGATCGTCGAGTGACTCGAGCGGGCGCCAGTAAATCTTCCATTTTTCCCTATCGCATGCAAGGGTAGCCCAGTGGGTTCTTCTCGCTTTAGGAACTCGTCGAGCGTTATGTTTTCTTCCAGGCTTTTCGTGAAGAACTCTGACCATCGGGTTGGCGGGCAGGCTTTGCGAATGCTTTTCCGATCCTCCGCAGCTTCGACCATTACTGCTGCTCTTCTCTCTTTAAGATCTTCTTTTATACTCCATATCATTTTCCTCTCGTCGTTAAATGATTTCGTCCGAAAGAGGTTTTTCGAAGAGACAAGCCATGCCTCACATGACATCTACGTCGACAATATATCGAAGGAATACAAAAACTGCTCTATAAAAACTTTCGCAAATTACTGAACGTGTGAAACTATTTTTCTACATGTGGTTCGTTATGTGTCAGAGAAAGTATTCAATTATCAAAGAAGAAATTTTAACGACGCAACTAATGAGATCCTTTTGCGATCCTTCATGTGATGATGACCTTTCGCAACAGGCATGCCGCTATTAAAAGAAACTCACCTCGTCATCGCTTCCTCTGTGATACTTAGCAAAGGTTCAAGCGTTGCGACTCCGGCATTGTTAACGAGGAAGTCAAACGGTTGGTGTGGAGCAATTTGAGTTGCTAGTGAAGACTGGCACGACGTGACATCACAACTGACGACGGAAATACTGCTGTGCTGAAATAAACAGGCAATTTGTTGCGACGGAAAAGGCAAGTAACAAGCAGTTGATCCTTGTTTTTGGAACACATTGCGTTGCCAATGAGAACTGCCCGACGAATAGCATCGCCGAAGATAAATTTAAAAAATATGAATATAACAAAAGTAGGCAAACGCTAAGGTGGGTATCGTTAAAGATATCAATAGTTCTTAATTTTCGAGATGTGATAACCTTTCTGCTAAGATCTTCCAGTTTTGCTCTGTCTCTAGCAAGAGCTACCACTTTTGCACCAGTCTCAGCGAGAGCCATTGCAATGCCATAACCGATACCTTAATGTTACCATCTGTTGAAAACGTAGCAGGTAAAAAGGTATCCTTCTTAGGAAAGAACATCTTTCTATGAAAAATGTAATTTATTATAATCCAGCAAAATGATTCCTAATCTCCTGTTTCCACTCATAGATTTCAAGAACACCTAGATAAAAACACGACGAAAAGTAACTCAAAAGACCCATTTTTTATAAAACTTGATATATATAATCGACATACTCCCCTGAAAGGACAATAGCATGTTCGTTCCCCACCGCAGGCACCTACGATCCGGAGTTTTGCAAATATCTCAGCATCATTAAAGTTATATTTCGCAATATAACCTGCCATTAGAAAAAGTAGGCAGTAAATAATAAGTTGAAATAATCGACATATTTATTTATACGTTCTTATGAACTGGTATTGTTCAGCTAATGCGAGGTTAGTACAAGTTGTCGTTGCTGTTGTCGTTGTTGTTGGTGTCGCTGGTCCGTTTTCGACGCTTCGGCGATTTCGTCTTCCTCAGAGCCGTGCTATTAGGAGCGAGACTCGCATTGGCTCAACAAGATCAGTTTACAAGAACATATAAATAGACAACGAAAAATGTTAATTCGTAAATATTACATTCATTCTTTTCCCTCCCAAAGGTTTACCGCTCCATCGCAGCTCGTTGGTGTTGTTGGGCATCCGGCTGCGATGTACATCGGGAGGATTCATCACCCTGGTAGGGTCCCCAAGCTGCAAAAGCGTTTCCATTAGAAGCCTTGCTAGGAGTAAACCAATGCCAAAATCCACCTCCGTCCTGGTGTCAAGGTCACATGGTGGTTTCCCTCTGGCCTACAAGGGCTGCGACTGCCTGTCGTGGTGAAGATCTGGGGCAGAATTTGGCCAGGCTGACCTCGGGATTCCAGGGAACCACAATGGCTTAACCAGCAAATCTCCAAAAAATGGAGATTACTCTGGGGCCCGCACGACCAATGAAGACTGACTTTTCAAGTATCAAGTATTATTTTCCCTAGTATGGAAGCTTTTGTGTGAAAAAAATGTTTTCTCAAGCTTCATTTTGCATGATTTATATACTGGAAGGGCACATGAGTCCATTTGCAAGTCAACGTGTTATCCATATTCTATAGGTTATTGTATTCTTCGTGAAATGACATGACATTGTTAAAATAGTGAGTTGTTTAGTCATTTTGCTTATGAACGTAGAAAGCTACTGATTGAATCCAACGTCAAAGTCTCTGTTTGGGGGTCCTAAGCATCTTCACCTAGCATCATCTGCGATCCCAGTGTGTCATTTTCTTTTTAACTATGTAGGGTCCATTTAGTAGGAAAAGTTGAACAGTTAAAATTAATGTACTTGAAATTTAGTTGAAAACCACCTTCTCATAACGAGTCTAGCACTGAAAATTACGGACACACCTTGACTCGCTCCAGTGACCAAGGCTTTTTTGCCGGTGAAATCGAACGATGTGGTCATTCGTGAGCAAGCAATAGACGACAAGTCGACCAGCAGGTAGCCTTGACCGAGAAATTCCTTATCAATGCATACGCGCACAAAGCACAAACCACACGAATAAACAACACTCAAATAAGAAGGTCAAAGACTTTTACAACAGTATAAAATTTGAAAAAATACTGGGTTATGGGACGGGAAATTCGAAGGGCACCGCCTCACGTTGGCAAACACTTCTAGTTATCGACGTATGAAAGATTGCTTGCGGTCAGATACGAGAGTCATTTGCACTGATTTTTATGGGAGGGGCGGCCTACAAAACAATGGTAAACAACACCTTCTAATGTTTTACATCTCTAATAACCAGCGGATCTACGTCGCAAGGTGATAAAAACCACGAGACCACAAAGCTGACATTTCCTTGTGGCAAAGGGCGGCAAATTCTGCAGAGGAGATGCCCGACACAGCATTACCGACGTAGAGACACAACGGCTAATCACGTGTAGTGGTAACGACACGCAACAGGGTGACAGTCATGGCTCAACACTGTATGAATGGCAGAAAATTCGAGTTGGGGCTTCGGAAAATTTCGACGTGACATTTTCGCCTATGTAAATGTACCTTTATTTATGCACTCGAGTTATAAATTCACAATGAGAACTCCACAAAACTCTCTCATCTGAACAGTGTGCTTCACTTAGTGTACACCAACTAACGGAGACCACGTGGCAGTTCTGAAGAGACACAAGACTTTTGTTCCGATCAACCAAATCGCTTATTGCTAACCTGTTTATAGCTGACACTGGAGAGAAGTAAAATACATCAATACATAATGGATTAACTACTCGATTTTCCAGTTGAAATTATGTTACTTCTCTGCCGACATTGCTCAACAATATTCCGGAGAGGCAAATTTTGCCCTCAATTCGTCTTTTCACGATTTCGTGGAAGACTTCCTGCAAAGACACAGTAACCGCCCTTGGCCCCACTTCGATGTGGAAACTGAAACCAATGCAGAATAGCCGAATATCTGTGTTTGTATCGGCTTCAATTAACGCCAGCGAATGGTCATCGTCGATGACGGTAAGTCGTGCTCAACCCTAATTCGTCCTCAAAATTCCCTTCCTTTCACTTCGCTCCACTTACCCGAAACAGCTCCGAATTCGCCAACGTTACGTAAAAGAGTGCGCAAAAGCTACTAAAACCTCAGGACCGAGCTGCCTAAATCGTAAAGCGCTAAGAGACTATTTGCACCTACAATGCACGCACACTTCCACCTGAGCCCTCGATAGAAGACTTCATTATGCAGGCAGAAGAATAAGGTACGTCTTCGAACAGACCGAGACAAGAAGACGTCACTCATTCAACTCTGTCTATGATACCAGAAAAGAATTGGTCGCCGGAAAATGCAGCAATAGAGGAGGCGGTGGTCTTGTCAACACGAGTTTGGCCACGAAGATCGGTTCATTCGAACAGCTAACAACCCGAATGGGACGTTCACGACTGAAGAAATGTCCATCAGTTCCTGTGTTGACAATCTCCTTGCTTTACGCATAGAGATTAAGCTGTGATGAAGAAAAAAATCGAAGCGTTCTATATGGACTAGGGAAAGTTCGACATAGAAGACCATACATTGCTCGAGGTGATCATTGGAGATTTTAACGCTAAGACTGGATCAAGAGAAAAAATGTCTAAGGAATGTCACGTTGAGACCCACGGATTAGAATGGAACGAACAGGGTGAAAGAACTTCTGAGTTTATCGTGACGGCCAAGACCATTCATGATAACTGGCAATTCGAGAAGCCTCTATCTCAGTGCTGGACGTGGGAATCTCACGATGAAGAGTGCAATAACGAAATAAGCAACACCATTGCAAATCGAAGGCTTCGCCTAACCGATTTCGCGGTTGCCCCAAAATTCTACACGGGGTCAGACAATCGCCTCCTTCGTGCAATTCTTCATTTCTCTCAGAAAGGAGAAACAGCTGCTAAATTCGGAAAACGAAGTTCCAAAATCACTGAGATTTATCCAGCTCATTAGTCTTCTGCTCTTGGAAAGATGCCATTCTCGATAACATCGACGAGAAATACGATCGACTCATTCAATATCTTCACTTTAACGCTATAAAAACTACGAGTCTAAAAGTTACCAAGAAACGTCCGTCTCCAGAAACATTCGATCTGATGCGCCAGTGTGGAATCACAAGAGCGACGGGCAACCGTGAGCTAATATCCGAACTTGCAGAACAATCAAACATGAGGTAAAAAAGGATCTTAAAAACAGAGAAGCAACAGTTATGGTCAAAACTGCAAGAGTTGAAGAAAGCATTCGCAAAGCCAGCTGAAGCTTTGCAAATTACAAGGCCAAAATGATTGCACTCCGACGCCGAGAGGAAGCAGTTACAGCGTCCACAGAGCCAAGGGAGAAAATCATGTACCATTACTTTTGAAATCTCGCCAATAATCATGAACTCATGCGTTCAAATGAAGTAAAGGAGGACGGACATGTCGTACCAGCACGACATATCCATGCTGCTTTATTTAAATTGAAGCACCAGGTCCGCACAGGATATGGTCTGAACACCTGAGGAACTCTCCCCAATTCTTCCTAGCACACTGGCTCGGCTCTTCATCCGTTGCCTGACAAAAATCATGGCTCCCGTTCAGTTGATGATCAACAAGACTGTGTTATTGTTCAAGAACGATGAACTTAATGATAACTGCTACTATCACTCAATCTGCTTGCTGTCTGCCGTCTACAAACTTTTTACTCGAGTTATCCTATTAGACAGAATTGACAGAACGCTGGACGAAGGAGACCCATTATGAATAGATAAGGCTTTGAAAAAGATTTAGTACGATGTACTACACTCACACGATAACAAGACTGAGCGAAGTATAGCGAGAGTAAAAATAACCGGTCTGTCTCAATTTCATTGGTTTAAAGAATCCTCTTCACTCAGCTGAGATAGAAGCAATCATGGAAGACCTGGACAGTCAGGAATTCCCTACTCAAGTTATAAAGATTCTTTGTAAGCTACATAAAGATTTCACAACTAAGATATCACCATTCTATAAAAATATTAACGTCAACGTCAAAAAAAGGAGTTAGGCAAGGCGATACAATCTCGCGAAAACTATTTACCGCCACCCTCCAGAACGTCACACGAATATTGGAATGGAACAACATGGGAGTGAAAATCGATGGTCGACAGTTACATCACCTTCGCTTTGCTGATGACATCGTCCTTATAACACCAGACAGCCAAGCGGAGCGTATGCTTGCGGACTTTGATAAAGCGTGTGGAAAGATTGGTCATCGACTAAATCTCACACAATCATTCATGAAGAACGGATTGGTTTCGTTTGCCCCTGCTCCAGTTATGTCTATCTAGATTGGGAAATCAATATGATGAACGATTTAGCTCCAGAGCTGAGCAGAAGGAAACGAGCTGCTTGGGGAGCTTTCAAAAGCATAGAGGATGCAGTGAAGCGAACAAAGAACACCGGACTCTTGCCCACCTTTTCGACGGTCCTTCTTCCTTAACGTATGCGCCAAAAACCTGGTGGTTGTTGTGTAAGCAGGACCACTCAGCATGATTGAATGCGCAATGGAAAGGACGATGCTAGGAGAATCCTGTGTCACACAAGTGAAGGAAGGGACCCGAAGCTTCGATCTGCGTTAACGATCACAAATCGAATATGCGTTTTATACGTCAAACGTTGATCACTTACCTAAGTGACATTATGTCACTGATTTACTTTTCAGTCAATACCCAAATCCACCTGAGTCATCCGGAAACAAGAAATCTTTCGTAGTTCGGGGGTTGCGAATTAACGACATCCACTTCCACTTTCCTTCCTCGGCGAAGTGTTGAATCGCTACTATGAGATGCGAACTACACCTAATAAATTCCGTAAGCAAAAGATATCGATTTTTAAAAACAACCATAATTTAACTTCGGAGTGAATAATCAATATCTTTTAACACTGTCCGGCTTACAAGCGGTTGCCATGAAATTCTTACTCTGCTATTATTTTGATGTCTTTACCTTCTTCCGAACCTGTGATCCGAGTCGATAGTTCACAGTGGTTCGTTGTCAGAAGTTGGTGCTTCGCAGAGTGACGAGTCGATTATTTTGGAGTTGAGCATCACCAGAATGAGAATCTCACTCGACAGTGCCCCTTTTTATGCCGGACGGCTTTTGCTGATACTCAATTGTCGTTGATTGTGTGAACCACATTGTCAGAAGCGCTAGATATGGGCAATCGCCTCTGAAGAACACAAATACGCCAGAACGTTAGTCGAATAAAAGTTTCACAATAGCTTCATGAAGGTTAAACAAACGTAAAACATTGATTGTTGATGCCGAGATTAAGCAATGGACGGTTTTGAAAAGTACTGATTTGTTACGTGCAAGCTGATATGCCAGCGATTACTGGAGGATAGATTCTTAAATAAATTCAAGTCGTTACCAGATGACAATCGATCAATAACCATCTGTGTAAACGGACAGCTCCGAGTGAGACTACTTCACTTGAGCGATGCTCCACTGAAGAAGAATCGATTCTGTGTGAGCACGAAGATCCACAACGCGAAGGCGACCGTCTGTGGGATTCAACTCGGACAAAGCGTGAACGAGAAAGGTAGAAATCTGCGTTGAAAATGTGCCGCTCATATTCAGAAATGGGTAGGCAGCATTTTGGAAAGATGTGCGCCAAATATAAAAAGGTGAACTCCAATTTTGAGAATATATTGGTCGCATCAGATGAGGAGTAGGCTACTTTTTAGAGCGATGTGGGACATTTTGGAAAGGTCTGGACCAATTTTATAAATGCGTGGGTCCATTTTGGAGAGGTGTGGACTAATTCTAGAAAGGTGTGTGCTACATTAGAAAAGAAGTGGGCCAATTTCGGAAAGACGTGGGCTAGTTTTAAAAGATATAGGCCATTTTAGGCAAGAAGTGGACCAATTTTGGAAAGATGTTGGTCATATTAGGTAATAAATGGGGCCTTTCGCATACAGGGTGGACCAATACTGGCAAATGTGGTCCATCTTGGAAAAGTGCGTGCATTTTTGGTGAAGTGCAAGTAATTTTTGGAAAGATGTGGGCCATTTTAAGTAAGGGGTAACAATTTTAGAAACATACGAACCAGTTTCGGTGAACACTTCATTTACGAAATTTTACGTTCCGCTTTTAATTTTTTTGAATATTTTTTTGTAGTAAACATGGTTCCTCCCACGTTACGCTCATCGTGGCTGGGAGGTGTTCCTCGGTGTCGGACTGCGATGTACAGCGCGAGGATTCATACTCCTGGCAGGGTCTGCCAAGCTGAGAAGGAGGACGGCGTTTCCATCAGAAAGCTCAGCTAAGAGTAAACCAGTACCAGGATCCACCACCGTCCTGGTATCAAAGTCGCATCGTGGCAAATCTCCCGCCGATCCACATTTGCAACTGGCCGTGATGGTAAGGACCCGAGGCAGGCTTTGGCCAGGATGATCTCGGAATTCCAGGGAACCGCAATGGATTAACCAGCGAATCTCCGAAAATGAGGATTATGCTGGGGTTGGCACAACCAGTGAGAACGAGCCATTTAAGTATCAGTAAAGTATGCCATAAAAGTATCAGAAAGTAAAGTTGGCTTCAGCACGACCCAAGCAGCTTCATGAAAAAATGCACTACTGCTAGTGATAGGGTTATGGCACCAGTAAAATTATCATTCCCTTGAGAACATTGAGACAGTAGTGCAGCAGTTGCTAAATTTATCGGCAATAATTTGCAACACCATGCTGGGAAATCAAGTGAAATTGTGTTGCGAATGTAAATCTTTCCATCATTTCAAAGAACACCTCATGTTTCTCGAAGTGCCTTCTGCTATCTGTAGGCAGAGGAACCCGACACTCTGTTCCTGGACGATTTCGCACAGAATATGTCATATGGGATAAAAATCAATTGACTACATTAAGCATGCCAGTTTAGGTTCTTTTACGAAAACTAGAATTGGCACACTTCTAGTTTGTTTGGCAAAAGAAAAATTGGCATGATATACACCAAACATTTCCGGTCTTCGAAAAACCTCTTTCCGCGGCTCGATTCAGCAACGAGCTCTGAATAATAGGTGTCCCATTGTATCCTGCACGATAACTCACTAATTGTTATCATAGAGCATTTTGTGGCAATTGGAACGATAGCCACAGCTTTCTCTGGATTTCTCTAGGGTACGCTAGGAACTCCTTTACTTTACTGCCAAAACATGTTTTCTAGATGTCACCCTTTTGTGTGTGTGAGGATCATCATAGAAATGTCAAACAAGGAAGTTTTTTTTCACTATTTAGTTTACGATGCCATTATATAACATTAGCTGATCCTGGATGGTTTTATTTGAACGAAAATTGCATTCTACCTTCCATTCACATTTTATGGATTTTATAATCATATATTGTTCCTTCGCTGTTAAGGTGTTAATCTCATCTCCTGCGAAGTACATAATAAGTGGATCACTGGAACTTGTTAAAGTAAGGCAATGGCTTGAGTAGGTCCCAATGCAGGACTTGGCGTCATTTGATTTGCCTTTGCCAACCTCATATGATATGTTCACAATATGTCGTTATTGACATAAAGCTTGAATAGCTAACATGGATGGCCGTCTTCACAAATTGGGCAGGCCCCACATAATTTCCGTGTTTTCAAAGTTTTGCTGGTCTAGCAACTGTAGTTCCCTAGAGTGTCTTAATGTCACCTTAGCGAAAGTCTGCCCCACGCCACATACCATAAGCAATCGCCACCCTTGTGGATTAGATGGAGATTTGCCAGCATGCGACTAGCTTGATATACCAGGAGGTCGTGGATACTGCTATTGGTTTACTTTTAGCTGGGCTTCTTGATGTAAACGCCGTACTCCTTCACAGCTTGACAGACACTGTTGGGGGAGATCGCTGTACATCGCAGCCCGACACACAGGAACACCTAGCCACGATGAGGCGCTAAACCGTTGGGAGGATAGCTAACATAATTCTTCAAAAGCAAGATGAACTGTTGAATCGGAAAAGTTCATATGTCTAACTTCCTCTTGTGTTGCATGAAGAAATCGAAAACGGTTGGTACGACGCAGACAATTGAAATGTTGTCGTAGCGTAAGGTAGCATCGAACGGTTCCATAAAACACGGGCTGTTAGGACGCGCGCTGCGTAAATTGTCTGGAAACGAAAGCAGTGTCGCGTTGCTGTTACGGAGCCATGCAAAACGAAATAATCGAGAGCGATTTTCGGTCTCTCGGTCATTAAACGGCGTTCCGGCTTTTATAGGCCTATGAAAGAAAAACCTAAAAATGGGGTAGTTTAAAGTCCAGTAGGCTATAACTGGTATAATGGTATCGTAGTGGAAAGATAGACATTACTCCACCATACGCCAGCTCATCAAAGCCGCAAAATGTGCAGAGTATTTCAATAACTGAACTAAGGATTCAAGTGTATTTCAGTTTGATACTAGTAAACAGAGTGTCTTCACTTAAGTTCCTCATATTTTTGAAAATAATGAATTATCAAAAGGCATTGTAGATGTTAGCTCGGCTATTAGAACGTACTAACAAAGTTCACAACGAAAGATCTGTTACAAATGGTGTCGGGCAGCTCAGCGCTAAATATGGTCGGTCAATGCAGCAAATATATTTTATTTTGAATAACTCGATAAGCTCTATCACCTGTATCACCTGTAGTCCCGTTGATCGTCGAGTGACTCGAGTGGACGCCAGTAAATCTTCTATTTTTCCCTGTCGCGTGAAAGAGTAGCCCAGTGGGTTCTGCTCGCTTTAGGGACTCGTCGAGCATCATATCCTTCTTCCAGTCCCTTCGTGGAAAACTCTGACCATCGGGTCGGTGGTCTTCCTGCAGTACGTTTGACATTCCGAGGAATCCAGTCACTAACGGCTCTTGCCCACCGGTTATCATTCATACGCATTACGTGTCCGGCCCACCTTATCTTCGACTGTTTGGCGTATAGAACGGCATCTTTGATTTTCGATCGTTGACGTAGATCGGAGCTTTGGATCCCATCCCTCACTTGTGTGAAACGGGATACTCTTAGCATTGTCCTTTCGACTGCGCGTTCGATAACGCTGAGTGATCTTTCATCCTGCTTAAGCAGCGACCAGGTTTCCGACGCAGGGCAGGAAGAATCGTTGAGTCGAAAAGGTGGGCTATTTTTCCCTGTCGCGTGAAAGAGTCGCCCAGTGGGTTCTGCTCGCTTTAGGGACTCGTCGAGCATCATATCCTTCTTCCAGTCCCTTCGTGGAAAACTCTGACCATCGGGTCGGTGGTCTTCCTGCAGTACGTTTGACATTCCGAGGAATCCAGTCACTAACGGCTCTTGCCCACCGGTTATCATTCATACGCATTACGTGTCCGGCCCACCTTATCTTCGACTGTTTGGCGTATAGAACGGCATCTTTGATTTTCGATCGTTGACGTAGATCGGAGCTTTGGATCCCATCCCTCACTTGTGTGAAACGGGATACTCTTAGCATTGTCCTTTCGACTGCGCGTTCGATAACGCTGAGTGATCTTTCATCCTGCTTAAGCAGCGACCAGGTTTCCGACGCAGGGCAGGAAGAATCGTTGAGTCGAAAAGGTGGGCACGGAGTCGGGTGTTCTTTGTTCTCTTCACTACATCCTCGATGCTCTTGAAAACTCCCCAAGTAGCTCGTTTCCTTCTGCTCAGCTCTGGAGCTAAGCCGTTCAACATATTGATTTCCCGGTTTAGATAGACATAAGTGGAGCATTCGGAGATATTCGCTCCGTTGAGCGTGAATGGGGCAAGCGAAACCAATCCGTTCTTCACGAACATCGTTGTCTTTAGATTTAGTCGAAGACCAATCTTTCCACACGCTTTATCAAAGTCCGCAAGCATACGTTCCGCTTAGCTAAGCTAAGCGAAGGTGATGTAACTGCCGACCATCGATTTTCCCATTACTGCCGCGCTTCTCTCTTTGAGATCGCCTTTTATCGCCTGTCTGCACTGTTTTGCAAGCTCGGACGTTAGGTCGCGGTTGCCCGCAGCTCGCACGATTCCACGCTGGCGTATCAGCTCGAGAGTTTCTTGAGACAAACGTCTCTTGGTGACCTTCGAGCTCTCAGCTTTCATGGCGCTAACGTGAAGATGTTGAATAAGTCGATCATATTCCTCGTCGATGTTGTCGACAACGGCATCTTCCCAACAGCCGACTAATGAGTTGAATAAGTCCTAGTTAGTGGTGGTTGTGGGACATCGGTTTTTGAATTTAGCGAGTTTTTCTCCTTTCCGCGAAAAATAAAATCTTGCACGAAGGAGACAATGGTCTGATCTCGTGTAAAATTTTGGGACAACAGCGACATCGGTTAGGCAAAACTTCTTATTTACTATGATGTTGTCTATTTCGTTATGGTACTCTCCATTGGGAGACGTCCGATTCGGGTTGTAAGCTGTTCGAATGAATGGATGTTCATGGACAAACTCGTGTTGACGAGAACGCCGACACCGCCTACGCCTCTACTGCCGCATGTTCCGAGGAACAGTTCCTCTCCAGTGTCATAGACAGCGTTGAATGGGTGGCGTCGTCTCGTCTCGGCCAGGCCAATGACGTCGTACCTTATCATTCTTGCTTGCATGAGCAAGGCCTCTATCGAGGACTCGGATGCAAGTGTACGTGCGTTGTAGGTACAGATCGTCACCATAGTTCTTGATCCAGGCAGCTTCCATTGGCCCTGAGATTTTAGCAGCCTCTCCGAACTCGTCGTACCCAACGCTGCGAAATTGGGGCTCTTTCGGGGTCATGGTGATGAGGCCCGTTTTTTTATTACTGTGTTTAGCGTATTTGATACCCACGCATAGCTTGCTGTTCTCTGAACGTGGGGGCTGGTTATACTCACGGGTAGCTTGCCAGGCTCTCCCAGAGTGGACATGGAGCTTATTTGTTGGAGGCGACTCCTAACTGCCTCCCATATACTTCCCTGCCACTTGATTGCAGGCTTTTGGCCTAATTGACTCGTAGAATACAATCCGCATAAAGCGAGAGCGCACCCACACACGCATGCATGAATACGCCTAGCAAATACAGAAGGTATTTGCCAAATCGGCGCAGCAGAAACAAGGAGTCCATCCCCTGGATCCACCTGCGTCTCAGGGAAGCAAAGGTCGCTTTTGGTCTGCGATTAACCCCCTATCCGCCACCTGGGGATTCGCCACGTAGTCTCGCGACTAACCAGTCCGAAATCCCTCATGTGAGGGAGATCCGTGGGATAATCTATACAAAAATAAAAATTTCAATACTTCAATACAGAGTATAGTATAGCATTGGTTGTGCGCAGATCCATAGAAAATGTGTGCAAAAAGTGTGCGTTGTAAAAGTTGCTGGTGTGGATACGACAAATGAAAGGATACGACATGTAGGCAGAGATAGAAACATAATAAGGAATACTGTAGGAATCGGAGACTGTAACAAAAGTGTTCTTGAGTACAGAATCTGGGATATCAATGGAAGACTGCGAAAATAAAAGTTGAGGATATGTAGCCCTTCCAAGAACGCTAAATTGGCTAAAGTCTCCCAGATGACATGGCAGCGGAAATTTTGTATTTGTATATATTTAACAGAGTAATCTTGTTAACCATAATCACTTCCTCGTCAGCAACTGCCCATGTGCTAAAACGTCAAAGCTTTTTTATTGTAGATCTTCTTATATACAGATTAGGTTTTCTAGGCTGACGTCTGGAGCGACATTTCTGTGATATGGAGGCTATCGATATATCAAAGACATCGTGGAAAGTTTCATAGAAAAACCTTGTGCCACGAAAGAAACGACCAATGCATTGAAGTTAATGAATGCATATCATCAGAAATGTACTGAACCAAAAGCGGATCGTTGTTGCAAACGTGATATGACCAGAATCATGAGTTCTCCTTCATGCTGAGATTGAGGTACGAACATATCTCCTTCAATATTCGCTTATCATGACGATAGGTGCAGTCTATTCATTTTGAGTAAAGCATTTTCGAGGTCCTTCTAAACGTTATATTCACCCAGTTGTCATTTGCATCCACCCCTAAGCCGAAGGTCAAAATCCTTTCAGACAAGGATGTGGACGTGAAAAGAGTGTACGTCACCATATTCCTCAGCATCGCCGTGCTCTACACAAAGAAATCAACTAATTCGAGTGACTCCATTTTCCAGTCTCTCTTTCAATACGATGGTGAAATAAGCATACACTTTTTCTATTCAGCATCTCATGAATTCCACCTCGAAGAACTGCTTTAGCTGTTCAATCTATGCATGGTCTGCGAAGAAGTTCACACAGATCGCACGGTTGGCAGTAGACTAACACCAAGTGGTGTATATAAATACTAACATAAAATAGGTGATAAAACATGCTTGCTTTTTGCCCGTTTTTCTCCCATAAAAAACGGATTTCTGAGAAACATATGTTTCGAAGGATTGAAAAGAAATCCTACTCGTATTCTAAAGAGACATTTTTTATCCGCTAAGGTTATGAAAGTAAGCAAAGACGAAATGTTGGTGGCGTAGGCTTTGTTGTCTACTTATCTTGTCAACTCGTACGAGATCCTCTCCGTCGCATGGCTATCTTCCGTCTTCAACCAACGCATCGTCAGAAGATCACAATTGTTACGCATCGACCGATGCAGCTGATGAGCACGAATTAGATGCGTTCTATTATCAACTGAAAAAAATTACCTGGAATGGTAAACCTTATACAAATTTGTTGTCGGAGACTTCAATGCCAGAATAGGAATGGCCAACGAGAGCGAATATAGGATCGGAAATTCTGGGTCAGGAAGATTATAAAAAAATTATCAGGAAGTAATAAGAATGGGATGCGTCTTGCAGGACTCGTGCCTCCAGCACCCTCATCCATGGAAACTCCTTCCAGAAGAAAGTCGCAGCTAGACATGGTCTCTTAAAAACACGGTTAAAGCGGATGTCGACCATATTCTGACAAACAAAAGGTGGCGCGTATTTGACGCATTAGTAGTGCATCATGCTGTACCGCGTTCGAACACCGCCTCCTTCGGGCGATGTTTCGATTCAGGCTTAAGGTGGAAAGTAGCTCATATCATCGACTAAAAAGAAAAAGTACAGTTGCATATAACGAGAACATTTTGAACGAAATACTATCCAAACGTGACTGACAGATTAAAGAAGACCCGAAAGAGGGCTACAAGCTGCTTGTCGAAAGGGTTTAAAAGTGTGCCGAATTCGCTTCAGTTCTCCAAGCAAGGTGATCACATCAGAACTCTATTACTCTTCCAATGGTTTTAGAGTATTTTCATCTCTCATGTATGGCATGGGCGCGTGTGGCTCGTGTGGCGCAGTGGTTGGAGGCACCACTGCGACACGCACGTGAAATGCGCCCATGACCCACCAAGCCCTCCATCCCTCCGGGGTCGGCAAATTGGTACCAGACTTTTCTGGGAGGATAGTAGCACTGGGTCGATACATCGGCAGGCCACTGCGAGTCATTGAGAAGGCCAGACATGCATTCAATCACCTCCAACGATAGTTAATGAAATCGAATGCGTGGCGCATCCCTCGAGGATTGATCAACGCCAAGAGCTTTATCCTTTTATCCTTTATGCCCACTGATGAATGGAAATGGGACTATCACTACATCTCTCTATCACAAAGAATTGATAACGAAAAAGTTGCATCCTACCTTTTTCGTTCTACAGTCCTCGTCCCGGACCCTAAAGCGTTGCTGAAAAAAAAACGGCTGGCGTTCGAGTTAAGATAGAAGGTATGAAAAGAGGCATAACCCCAGGACCCGATAACATCACTGCTGATTTCCTTAGAGCTGGAAGCCACAATTTACATGTACTTCTTGCAAACCATGTGACAGGTTACCTTCAAAAGGGAAAAAATCCGGGATCAATCGAGGACATCGCGCACGGTCGTTCTGTCCGCTATGCTTATTGAGTGTGCAATACAGGCTCTTCACGAAGACTATGCTAATACGCATATCAAGGACATTGGACAATGTGCAATCAGTTAAACAAGCAGGATTCGGACAGAAATTCTGCTGGGTGGACCCCATCCAACCGTATCATTAGTCATAGAAGACTGTCGGTAGCACCATCTGACCCTTGTCCTAACCCTTATCAACTACGAAAAAGCGTTTGACAGCGTCGAAACGAATATAATCCTGGCAGCGCTCATCGATAAGGAAATGGAATCGTCCTACACATAAAAACTCAGTCTGGCTTTTATCAGAACTGCACTACGAAAGCACAGCTTCCCTGTCGACCTCTTACCATACCCACATGAAAAGTGACTCGACATTGCGATACCATCATATCGGTAAAGCTGTTTAGTGCTACAATGCAGTGAGTAATGAAGTCGCTCACTAGGACGAAAAAGAAACGTTTGTATTGACGTTAAATTACTACCAAATCTTAATTCCTCGATGAGATTGTCATCTTCTCAAGAACTATCGCAGCGCAGAGACGATGATCAATAAGATCAACAAAACGAGAAAAAGAATCGGAACACCCATAAATAAGATCCAACTCATGAAAAACCAATGGTGCGAAGACAAACAGATCAAACTGGAGGGTCCCCTTATTCCAGAGACCACCTCCTACGTATACTTTGAGCTCTCAATGAACATAGGAAACAATATAGAGGAATTAGAAAGAAGAAAAAAGAGTAGCGTTAGCTACATTTGGGCTTCTTAAAGAAGCCAACCACAAACTAACGAAGCCAAAAATCTAGGCTCATATTTTAGATTCGAGCCCCTCGGCGCGCTGTCATAGACCATAGACGTGGGTTGCTACTCCAACCATATAAAGTATACTGAGCACTACTCATAGAGCCCTTGACCAATCTTTTCTGGAATTTAACCGGGTTCACAACGTCTAGCTGGAATTCTCAGCTCAGACTTTCGAGCCTATCCCATTTTCGAGATTGCCTGGAATATACATCGATGGTGACATAGAGATGGGTCGGTCGCATAATTATAAGAATAGACGACAAACGGACAAAAGAAACTGTGGATTGGACTCCACGAGGATGCGAATGACCTCTAGAACACCCGCCTACACATTGGGCGCACGTATTCGTAAAGAAAGTCAATCAGCTGCTCTCGCAGCTGCAGTTGTTTTGCAGACAATGGTATGAGGCTCGTACCCGTCATCATGCTCGAATCAAACCACTGCCATGGAAGACAACTGCAAAGCAAATAACCGACTAGAAGCACGTGCTAGGTCCTTACAGAAAGTGCAAACTGGCCGTTCAAGCATTCAAGTTTCCAAGTAAATTCATGACGCAGCGTGCGTGCTTCTAACGTCCCCTGTTATAAACAGCACTTCGCTCACGCTCCTTTTACTTCTCGTAGCTGTAGACAACATAGCATGATAATTATCTAAGAGCTTTTTGTTTCAACGTGGAAGATTCTACAGCAAACACATCTTGTCTGAGATAACTTCTACCCAAATCGTTTTTTTTTTGTTTCTCTAATTCTATAACGTAATGCGTGTAATTATTCGCTTTGTGACATCCTCTTCGACCTTTCTTGTTCCAACAATGCTCGGTGAAGAACAATCAGATCGGTTCCTTTCACGGACAAATTCAACCAGTTGCATCCTCGTTTCTTCGAAAACCTAAAAGTATTACTGTACTTCGATTGTTTCATGCTCCAACGGCAATTCCTTCTAAGCACAAGAGTATTTCGGTCAATTGCGCCTACTACAACTTCGCAATTCAGTCCTTCTATTAGCATTGTTAGTAAGCTATTACCTAAATCTATGTTCCTTCCAATGGTTTTAGAGTATTTTCATCTCTCATGTATGGTAGGGGCGCGTGTGGCGCAGTGGTTGGAGGCGCCACTGCGACATGCACATGGAATCGATCCCCGTGCCCATGTCCCACCAAGCCCTTCATCCCTCCAGGGTCGGCAAATTGGTACGATACTTGTCTGGGAGGATAACAGCACTGGGCCGATACATCGGCTGGCCACCGCGAGTCATTGTGAAGGCCAGATATGCATTCAATCCCCTCCAACGATACTTAATGAAGTCGAATGCATGGCGCATCTCTCAGGGTTTGATCAACGCCGAGAGCTTCGTCCTTTATTTATCCATTTATGGTAATAGAAAAAAAACAAAACTTGTCCATCCAGCAGCAGTGTTCTCTGCTTTTGTTAATCGTTTTGTGTATCATCCTCCAAACGGTTCACTGCCTCATCGTGGCTGGAAGGTGTTCCTGGGAATCGGACTGCGATGTACACCGACGGATTCATAACCTGGCAGTGCCTTCCAAGCAGATAAAGAGTCCGGCGTTTCTATCAGGAAGCCCAGCTAAGTGTAAACCAATGCTAGGATTCACCACAGTCCTAATGCTAGGATTTACCACAGTCCTGGTATGAAACTGGTCGCACGATGCCAAACCTTCCTCTGATTCACAACGGCTGCTACTACTTGTGGTGGTGAACACCTGGCTCAGACTTTGGCCATGCTAGCTTCGAGATTCCAGGGCACCCCAATGGCTTAACCAGCAAATCTCCGAAAAATTATGATTATGCTGAATCTCGCACAACCAGTGAGGAACGGCCATTCAAATATCAAATAAGTATCAAGTTTCCGTAACATCTATAGAGTACACCCTCAATTTCTAAACATTTTACTATCCCTATTACCACCATGTTGACCGTTAAAATATAGTGCACTATGAAGACCGAAAATAATGAACAATCACTTACTGGTCAAAAATCGAGTTTTTCGATGGTATACCATCGAGCGAACAGGAGTGTACAGCACTGTTATAGTGGTGCTTGCACCACCACGTGGTGCAAGGTTTGATCCCGCCAATGGACTTATCAAGTCTCTAATTCCTACGCTGTTGCGGAATTGGCACCGATGTTACCCGGGGAAAAAAAATCATTCTCTACAATGCAAACGGCAACGGTTTGAACCGGTTTTACTAAGACTCCAGTTAGAAGCGACACTACCAGTATTCCACGGCATTCAGGACCAAATGGAATTCCTCAAGCAGCAGCCGAAGGCACACACAGGCATTGGACGCTCCCAGTACATGGATGCAGGGAGAAAAAATACCATCGTACTGCGAGGATATGTTCATAGGCTACAAATTTCGACGTTCATGGAAAACAGGGTCACTTTGCACCCTCCTCAGCAACAATGATTTCGCAATGACCATCATGAAAACCAAACTCGTCCCAATAATCTTTTACAGGCTGTAATGGGAAGACAGACACCTTTTAATGAAGCACTTCTTGCACCCACTGGGTATAACAGCTGTCGTACGGAAGCCGCATACATAGTACTAGTTGCAAAACACATGTGCGGCAAAAACAAAGAAGGGTTAATCAATACGTATTTTTTCTTGATGAGCTTACACGAGGTTGATAATAAGATTTATTATCGGCTAACGTTTCGACGTCTTCGTCTTCATCAGAGCCGATGATCCGAGTCGATGGTCCACGCTTGTCTTTCGCCTCGATGTGGCGGCTTCGCCTTCGTGTCGAGTCAGGTCGACTTTCGAGCCTATCCCATTTTCGAGATTGCCTGGAATATACATCGATGGTGACATAGAGATGGGTCGGTCGCATAATTATAAGAATAGACGACAAACGGACAAAAGAAACTGTGGATTGGACTCCACGAGGATGCGAATGACCTCTAGAACACCCGCCTACACATTGGGCGCACGTATTCGTAAAGAAAGTCAATCAGCTGCTCTCGCAGCTGCAGTTGTTTTGCAGACAATGGTATGAGGCTCGTACCCGTCATCATGCTCGAATCAAACCACTGCCATGGAAGACAACTGCAAAGCAAATAACCGACTAGAAGCACGTGCTAGGTCCTTACAGAAAGTGCAAACTGGCCGTTCAAGCATTCAAGTTTCCAAGTAAATTCATGACGCAGCGTGCGTGCTTCTAACGTCCCCTGTTATAAACAGCACTTCGCTCACGCTCCTTTTACTTCTCGTAGCTGTAGACAACATAGCATGATAATTATCTAAGAGCTTTTTGTTTCAACGTGGAAGATTCTACAGCAAACACATCTTGTCTGAGATAACTTCTACCCAAATCGTTTTTTTTTTGTTTTTCTAATTCTATAACGTAATGCATGTAATTATTCGCTTTGTGACATCCTCTTCGACCTTTCTTGTTTCAACAATGCTCGGTGCAGAACAATCAGATCGGTTCCTTTCACGGACAAATTCAACCAGTTGCATCCTCGTTTCTTCGAAAACCTAAAAGTATTACTGTACTTCGATTGTTTCATGCTCCAACGGCAATTCCTTCTAAGCACAAGAGTATTTCGGTCAATTGCGCCTACTACAACTTCGCAATTCAGTCCTTCTATTAGCATTGTTAGTAAGCTATTACCTAAATCTATGTTCCTTCCAATGGTTTTAGAGTATTTTCATCTCTCATGTATGGTAGGGGTGCGTGTGGCTCGTGTGGCGCAGTGGTTGGAGGCGCCACTGCGACATGCACATGGAATCGATCCCCGTGCCCATGTCCCACCAAGCCCTTCATCCCTCCAGGGTCGGCAAATTGGTACGATACTTGTCTGGGAGGATAACAGCACTGGGCCGATACATCGGCTGGCCACCGCGAGTCATTGTGAAGGCCAGATATGCATTCAATCCCCTCCAACGATACTTAATGAAGTCGAATGCATGGCGCATCTCTCAGGGTTTGATCAACGCCGAGAGCTTCGTCCTTTATTTATCCATTTATGGTAATAGAAAAAAAACAAAACTTGTCCATCCAGCAGCAGTGTTCTCTGCTTTTGTTAATCGTTTTGTGTATCATCCTCCAAACGGTTCACTGCCTCATCGTGGCTGGAAGGTGTTCCTGGGAATCGGACTGCGATGTACACCGACGGATTCATAACCTGGCAGTGCCTTCCAAGCAGATAAAGAGTCCGGCGTTTCTATCAGGAAGCCCAGCTAAGTGTAAACCAATGCTAGGATTCACAACAGTCCTAATGCTAGGATTCACCACAGTCCTGGTATGAAACTGGTCGCACGATGCCAAACCTTCCTCTGATTCACAACGGCTGCTACTACTTGTGGTGGTGAACACCTGGCTCAGACTTTGGCCATGCTAGCTTCGAGATTCCAGGGCACCCCAATGGCTTAACCAGCAAATCTCCGAAAAATTATGATTATGCTGAATCTCGCACAACCAGTGAGGAACGGCCATTCAAATATCAAATAAGTATCAAGTTTCCGTAACATCTATAGAGTACACCCTCAATTTCTAAACATTTTACTATCCCTATTACCACCATGTTGACCGTTAAAATATAGTGCACTATGAAGACCGAAAATAATGAACAATCACTTACTGGTCAAAAATCGAGTTTTTCGATGGTATACCATCGAGCGAACAGGAGTGTACAGCACTGTTATAGTGGTGCTTGCACCACCACGTGGTGCAAGGTTTGATCCCGCCAATGGACTTATCAAGTCTCTAATTCCTACGCTGTTGCGGAATTGGCACCGATGTTACCCGGGGAAAAAAAATCATTCTCTACAATGCAAACGGCAACGGTTTGAACCGGTTTTACTAAGACTCCAGTTAGAAGCGACACTACCAGTATTCCACGGCATTCAGGACCAAATGGAATTCCTCAAGCAGCAGCCGAAGGCACACACAGGCATTGGACGCTCCCAGTACATGGATGCAGGGAGAAAAAATACCATCGTACTGCGAGGATATGTTCATAGGCTACAAATTTCGACGTTCATGGAAAACAGGGTCACTTTGCACCCTCCTCAGCAACAATGATTTCGCAATGACCATCATGAAAACCAAACTCGTCCCAATAATCTTTTACAGGCTGTAATGGGAAGACACCTTTTAATGAAGCACTTCTTGCACCCACTGGGTATAACAGCTGTCGTACGGAAGCCGCATACATAGTACTAGTTGCAAAACACATGTGCGGCAAAAACAAAGAAGGGTTATATTCGACTCTAGCTATCTCAAATGTGTAGAGGTTTTTATGCAATACCCAATTATGCCGAGCTTCAGCAATTGTTACACATGGCAACTTCGTGACAAGCACCAACTTTAGCTCTAAGTTCGACCATGTAATTGAAAAAAGGTTACTCACATATCACATCGTGCGAAAGAAATGGGTATGATATCCTAGAATGAAATATACAGCGATGCAAAAACCTAATTTCCATAGTAGCATTCATAAAAGCGACATTTAGAAAAAAAAGTAAACATGTAAAGGCACCAGATCGAAAAAGCTACATATGCAAGACAGCCGACTGGATATCTTATAGGAGGTTAGAACAAACGATTGATTTAATCAGTCGTAATATCTAAGAATAAAATCACATATACTTGTGAACCTTGATGAAAAACGGAGCGGTGAATGGAATAGGAAATCGAGGAGGACAATTTGATATAAAAGTGAAGGTAAGAGTTTGTTTTCCAAGAACATCTAGGTAAACCATAAAAAACGCATAACACCCATCACTTCGGATGCATAAAAAGAGCTCCAGCAGCGTATGAAACGGATGAGTCATTTACGCTTCGTGCCTGGAATTAATCCAAATTTTCACGATAGACATTCTTATGTCAGTAGTTACTAATGATGACAAACACTTTCGAAAAGAAATTGAGCGAATAAGAGCTCTGTGAGCACCGTACATAGACAGAGTTAAAGATTAAATAAGATAAAATGAACAACGGTAAGAATCTTCGCACTACATAACTCCATTTTTATCCGGGGCTAAGCTAATTTCCAGAGCGCGTGTGGCGCAGTGGTTGGAGGCGCCAGTGCAGCACGCACGTGGGATCGATCCCTGCGCCCATGGTCCACCAAGCCTTCCATCCCTCCGGGGTCGGTAAATGGGTACCATACTTCTCTGGGAGGATAGCAGCACTGGCCCGATACATCGGCAGGCCACCGCGAGTCATTGTAAAGGCCAGATATGCATTCAATCGAATGCATGGCGCATCCCTCAAGGATTGATCAACGCCGAGAGCTCTATCCTTTATCCGGGGCTAATTAAAAACCTCATTATTTCTACCAACGATGAAAAAGTTGTAGGCACGATCCGTTTCGTCTCATTAGACGAACTATTTTTTTGAAGTTCCACAAAAAAGTTCTTTTTTAAACTCATTTGACGTGACCCATGATCACATCTACTAATGGGATCACAACATTTCTCGCATTCGATTCGTTTTTCCTCGCATTAGTCGTCTACGAGATTCTTCGAACATCTTGGGTGTTGTTTGGGCTGCTGCTTATAGATTTCGTCTTCTTTATGAATGTCGTAGATTTCTGGTCGTCGATTCTAGCCGATTCTATTAGCAATCTTGGAGACAGCCGATCTAAGGTGTTTCTACGTGGATTGCACAAGAACGTTGAGAACGGGATCGAATTAGCGCCTTTACTTTCTGATCGACGGCATAACTAACTACTGCGCTTTGCCCGCCCAGACGAACTACTACCTATCAAAATTAACATTATTGTTATACAAATCTCTACATCAAAAATAGACTAAATGATTTTCACTGAAGTCAAAACTAAAGACTTAAAATTTCAGAAAAGTGAAGCTAAGCAAAAAACACGTTTTGCAGAGCTCATAATGAGTAGAGCTTCGATAAAGACTGAACTGTGATATTAAATTATCTGAAATGCTTTGATCCTTTACATGTCGTGAGCGTTCCACTACTTTTTTCAACCTTCCTTCTGATTTCCAATGGAATCTCCAAATAAATGTGCTGGAATATTCCCTAGCTTTCAAGACAGCTGTCGAAGGGGCTTCTGAATCGAAAGATGTTATACTGCATTAGGATTCAAACTTTTCGAAAATGGCAATGATGCATGCGAAAGCAGCGAAATTTGTGACTAGTCGACCGGCCGATCGAGGACGATGTAGCAAGCCAAATGACCAAAAACTCCACACTTCTATATTTGCAACACAGATCACATTACAAGAGAACGACATGGTTAGTGATTACATTGGAGAACTTGCTTCGGAATTTTCCTCATGGAGTTAGCAAGCTATCAAATAACTACCAAGTTATGTTTTTCACGGTTACGAGCAATGAAAAAGCGTTAGAATACTCAACCGTACTAATTACCACAAGCGATCAAGTAGCGACTGATTAAAACAATACACTACACTATACGTTCATACTATGAGTGTGTGTAAAGAAACGATTTCGCATCACTTTTCATGGACCTCCCTCAGTGTACTTGGCACTCCACCTGGAAGACGGGCAATTAAACGTGGACCAAACGCTATTTTTTTCTGTGCTGCAACTTCAAAGGACGTTTTTGTTGCGCCGTATGGACATAACCTTCTCTTTCTCTTTTATAATAGCGGTATTTAGTAACATAATAACTCATTTTAGTACGGCGTACGGATACCAGCATTTCATTCACTCACCTCGTTTTTAACAACCATCAACCACAAAGCCTTTTATGAAAGTCACTGAATGCTGTAAATCGAGTATATTCTTTTTGGAATCGTATAGCTGCGCTAAGGCATTCCCATGTTTCTACCACAGGCAGTGGCCAGTTTTTTGAGAATCGGATAGAGTTCTTGATCAACAACTTTAGTACCAACTTTCCCATTCATGTAGACAATTCATATATGCATATGTTTGGTATATTTGTTATTTCAATTTCATAACTATGTTCACCTTTAGAGTCAGCTCGGTCAAAATTATGCAGTCAGATGACTTGGAAGAACATACGACATGCTTAGGAGCTGACTGCAACAAAGCTCCATGCGTTTAGGTAAGGCCGGCAAACTACTCATGATGCATAACCATCACCAGAGCAAAGCTCAACAAGGTGCCAACAGGTATCAGTCACCGTAAAATAAACGGCCCTAATTCCTCTGACCGTAAAGAACTTCAATATAGGAGAGCGTTCGAAAGGAGTGGTAACGAAAGGGTGCTAAAATCTCAAGATAATAGACTTACGTTGTTTAAATGTGGAAGAACTACGGTTATAATCAGTATTTACAATAGACCGGCATTAGCATCTAAATCCTTAGCTAATGAACTAATCATGGAAGCTGAGAAGATTGAGCACGATGTCATCGGATTAGCCTAGACGAGAAGACGCCTGACAATTAAGGCCTTCCATGATACCTGAGAGAAGAACTGTTTCTCGAAACACGAATAATAAAGAAATCCGCGGCTTTGCTCCCCTTCGTCAACAAGACATTGGCCGCAGACACTCTTTGAACAACTAACGACACACTTTTCACCTTTCAAGTTAAAATTATATGGACAAATTACCTGCTTTAACAATCAATCGTCCTCGTCTACACCCCAACATTGGGCTGTGACAAAGACGAAGCCAAAGAATTCTGTATGAAGTAGGGGAAATTCTACTGAGTACACCATACTTTCTTTAAGACCATTATTAGAACAAAGTGAATATCTGACGAACTTCACATTTCGAGCCATGAATTAGGATGCAACAAACGGTCTGAGCAGCCGTATGCCAGTTTTATTTTGACAACGAAGACCATCCATGGTTCCAGATTGGAGAAGAGTCGCACAATTTCAATAGCCCCACTCTAAACCATGTAAGAGGGAGCCTCGAAGTGGAGAGTACTACAATGAAACAGATTACATCACAGCAAATCGAAGGTTTTGCCTAACCGATTTCGCTACTCTCCTGAAGTTTTACACAAAATCGAATCTTCGGTTCCTTGATGCTGAGCTCCATTTTTCGTCGAAAGAAGAGAGAATTGGTAAGGAAAACGTGAACGTGAAACAGGCGCATGTGGCACAGCGGTCAGAGGCGCCCTGCAACACGAGGAATCGATCACCGCGATCATTGACCGCCAAGGCTTCCATCCCTCCAGCATCGGCAAATTGGTACCAGACTTGTCTGGGAGTATAGCAGCGCTGCCTCGATGCATCGATAGGCCACCGCGAGTCATTCGAAAGGTCAGATAAGCATTCAACCACCTCCAACGATATTTAATGAAGTCGAATGCATGGTGGCTCTCTCAGGGATTCATCAACGCCGAGAGCTTTGCCCTTTTATTTTTTTTATCGGACGTGAGTAGGATACGAAGAGTCCCACCTCTCGAAAAAAGAAAATGTTAAGTGATCTTTGAGATTCAAGTTTATGCACTGACTTTCACTAGGATTGTAGAACACTTACTAGTTAAGACTCTATAACAATGCAACCCAGCTCTGAAGAAAGTGAAGTGTCCGAAACTTACGCCATGGAAACAAAAAATCTCGATTAGGCATCTTGTGTCAGTTCATTAAGGATTGTTCGTAAGAAGTTGTCGTTAGCTTAGTTAAAAGTCGGTCTTTTGAACAGCAGATAGAAAAGAACGACATTAATAGGTCCTTCGAGGACTACTGTTTTTCTTATTGTTCTAATCAAACAATAAACGCTGGATGAATGTAGACAACTTAAGGTCCCATAATTATGAGTAGTGAAAAGTAACTAGTTCATCTCTCTGGCAGTTCTATACTATACCAGAATATCTTAGTAAAGAAGAAAAACAGTAGAATTATAGAATCTTGATGAATTTCTTATCAAATAGATGGAATTAAACCACTGTGGGACTCGAACAATAAGCTGTATCTTCAACGAGACTAAAGATAAAACAATGTTCGATAACAAAAATCCCGAATTAAAACACTTCCACTAAAAGTAAAGCTTAATTGAATTAATAGAATTATGGCGAAAAGCAGCGCCATATAATTTCATTAAAAGGAATGACCACTCACTTTGTTAGACTGAGAGTACTTTAAAAAGCGAAACTCGTGAGTATGATTGTTCATCATTCTGAAGTGCTCTGCAGCCTAAATAATAGAAAAAGAAAATCCAGAAAAAAAGAGAAAAAGACAAAAACACTAAAAAAAGTCCAACATGAAGCAAGAATTCTAGATGCGCTCATATAAACGTAAGGCGCTTGTTCGCTCTGCAATATGCACGTGGGATCCATCCCGGCGTCCTTCGCCCACCAAGTCTTCCATCCCTCCAGGATCGGCCAATCAGTAACAGACATGTCTGGTGGTATAACAGCACTGAGTCGATATATCGGTAGGTCACGGCGAGCTATTTTAAAGGCTATGCACTCATTCATCCACTTCCTACTATGCTTAATGAAGTCGAATGCATGGAGAGGAAGGAATAAGGGGGAAGGGGAGTCATAAAGCTCTGGACTTTGACCATTCACTCAGGAGAATGATCAAAGCCCAGAGCTTTATCATCTTTTACCATAGAAACGTACCTGAAGCAGAACTGTGATAGGGTTACGTCCACAAATGGTATTTTGTGTTCGCTTGAGGTAGTCATTGAATGTTTGTGGATTTAACGTCTCTATGGCATCCATACCCTAAACACTATGGGCGTTTAAGTTGAAAAAAAACTGTAGGGATTTGCAAGATATTCTTTAGTAGAGTGTTAACATAAGATGATTGATCTCTAAATAAGCTTACTGTTATAACAAATCGCAACCATTCCACACAAAAAAAGAGTTATAAAAAAGGGTACACAGTTTAACCAACATCTCTATCTAGCTGGGTGATCTGCTCATATATGGGAAGGCCGCTGTTTGGATTATGAGGAGCGAAGTGAAAACGATTCCCTAAAACAGTCCATATATTCTTGCTAGAATATTCTCGATAACGCTTAATCATCCATTGAATAGCAAAACAACGTGACAACAAACCCCAATGGCAAAAATCGGACGATATGACAAAAAGGTTCCGTGGGTTCTCAAGGTAGTTTGCGAAGATTTTGCCGTACGCCTGTTGTTTTGGCGATGTCAACGATCCAACCAGAACCGGTATAACAGTTACATTCGAATTGCTGAAAAGTGTTAAATTACATCCAATGGACCATTATTGCCATCATACCAATAAAATAGGACTAATTGGTAAAAAACGGAACAAGTTATCGACGTTGGTTAATCCCCGAGTGATAAGCGATGCATTCGACTTTATTAAGCATCGTTAGAGGTGAGTGAATGCATATCCGGCATTCACAGTGCCTCGCGGTGGCCTACCGATGTATCGAGCAGGTAGTGGTATCCTGCAAAACAAGTATGGCAATTTCCCAACCCCGGAGGGATGAAGGCTGATGAACCTTGGGCGTGGGGATCGATCTTCGAATTGTATTGTACGGCGCCTCCAACCACTGCGCCATACACGCCCTAGAGGGATATAAATGTACTGTTCCGACTGCTTGCACTTATGAATATGCAAGACCACTATTTTGTCCAGCACGTAATGCGTGAATTGAAAAAGTTATGAACGAACAGTCAAAATGAATAGTCCTCACTTTTCCATAACTTTTGCGATGAACGGCATTTGCATTTCAATACTATGCTCCGCCTCCTCGTCACTTCGGTCCATGAGGTCAAATTGCCGAGTAGCTCGCAGCTCATCATTCACTAAAGTGCAAAAAACCATGTAAGATTTTCTTTCACTTCGAATAGAGCTATTTTATTATGATAGCCATAATACATAAACCACTTTCGTAGACGGGATTGATTATCTGGATGCTCGATATCCGGCGAAACCCACACCTTCCATATCAATGTGTAAGTCGCCGATGGGTGTGCGGTATTTACTACACGTAGTACTTTATTAAGCATCGTTAGAGGTGAGTGAATGCATATCCGGCATTCACAGTGCCTCGCGGTGGCCTACCGATGTATCGAGCAGGTAGTGGTATCCTGCAAAACAAGTATGGCAATTTCCCAACCCCGGAGGGATGAAGGCTGATGAACCTTGGGCGTGGGGATCGATCTTCGAATTGTATTGTACGGCGCCTCCAACCACTGCGCCATACACGCCCTAGAGGGATATAAATGTACTGTTCCGACTGCTTGCACTTATGAATATGCAAGACCACTATTTTGTCCAGCACGTAATGCGTGAATTGAAAAAGTTATGAACGAACAGTCAAAATGAATAGTCCTCACTTTTCCATAACTTTTGCGATGAACGGCATTTGCATTTCAATACTATGCTCCGCCTCCTCGTCACTTCGGTCCATGAGGTCAAATTGCCGAGTAGCTCGCAGCTCATCATTCACTAAAGTGCAAAAAACCATGTAAGATTTTCTTTCACTTCGAATAGAGCTATTTTATTATGATAGCCATAATACATAAACCACTTTCGTAGACGGGATTGATTATCTGGATGCTCGATATCCGGCGAAACCCACACCTTCCATATCAATGTGTAAGTCGCCGATGGGTGTGCGGTATTTACTACACGTAGTAATGGCGCATCCGTTCAGACACACAACATGTGATGGTCCTAACACAAAAACACGGTCGCTGAAAATAAGAGATAAATTACAATTGCTTTGGTGATACGAAGCATGAGTGAAATAATACAGAACCAAGATGACAACACAGACATATAGAAGTGTCTGAACTATTGAATACTTAGAAGGGCCGTGTTCACCGGTTGCGCGAGGCTAGCACAATCTTTATTTTTTCGGAGTTTTGCTGGCTTAGTCATTTTTTTGGTTTCCTGGAGTGTCAAGGTCAGCCTAGCCAAAGTCTGCCCCAGGTCGTCACCATCACAGGCAGTCGTTGCCACTGTGAATCAGAGCGAGATTTGCCAGCATGCGACTAATTTGATACCAGGACAGTGGTGGATCCTGATATTGGTTTACTCCTAACTAGGCTTCCTGATGGAAACGCCGGACTCCTTCTCAGCTTTAGACCCTGCCGGGAGACGAATCCCCACGCTGAACATCGCAGCCGAACACCCAGGAACATCCTCCACCCACGATGTAGCCGTTGGAAGGGTTTGAACTATTAGCAAAAGTAAAATGAGCAACTCACACATTTTCAGGCACGATTTGTTTAAAAGCATGAGCTGCAGTATCACCACAGTACGAGTAGCCAGCGTGACTGAAACAAAAACCTGGTATCCAAGTAAATTCTTAATTCTTAGGTTAAGGTATTTTTTATCATACGAATATTGGCAAATAACATAAACCTATTGTGAAGGAAAAACAAGGGATTCCAAGATAAATCGCACTCAATGGTCAAAACTAAAGTCACTACCTGAATGAAGCATACAACACCTAGCCCAAACGACCGACCATTCTATTATTTCAGATGAGCACTTTAGTTATTAATGTACTGTTTTACTTCACAGTAGAGGTACTGTTCTAAAACCACCTAACCATTATAAGACCAGCAAATAAATGAATTCATGTCAAAGCATACAATCATGGTATGTCCAAACACTATAGGGATATTCTGGAAACAATTTCAATACGTACGTGACTACTCTACATTGTGTGCGGAGCCCGTTCCAAGGAAGCCTAATTTTCTGTAGAGTGTTATGAGTTTAAAAATTCGTCCAAAAAAAGATTTTTTGCGGATTATCAGGTGTAAAGGATAGCTTTCCACGGATTATAAAAGTGATGAGATCTGTGCTGTAAAGGCTATCGATTGGACATAGCAATTATGTGGAAATAGCTGCTTGCGGCAAAATAAAGCGGAACGAACATGCTTCGAAACAAATGCACCATATTTGTGTTAAAATGCGAACAAGTAGCAGTAACTTTAGAAACATTAAAACGCACAGAGTGTAGAAAATTACCGCGTAATTACCCTTGCCAGAAGCAAACGAATTCACCATCACACCACGCAGATCCTTCGTTTTTTTTTCGCCTCTAAGCTGGTTTTCTATATACCAATGCCATCAGCAATCACGCTTCAACGGGATTTAACGGGTTCTACGTATGCCGACTTGTGTTCCCCAGATCAATCCTGTTGGCGAGTGATTGCTGATGACACTAGTAGATAAAAAACTAGCTGAGAAACAGGCAAAACAAAAGACCCGCATGGTGCGGTAGTGAACGCGTTAGCTCCCGGAAAAAGTAATGGTGTGTTTGATCCCTACCGCAGACACCTGAGATCCGGACATTTGCAAATATCTCAGCATTATCGTGGTTCTACTTCAAATGATACCCTGCACTGGGGTAGGCAGCAAATAAAAAGTTAACATTACAGACAAACACTCTCCAACAAAGCAAAACAAGATGTGGATAAACTATTTCCGTTCCAACAACGTTTTAAACAATGCCGTTTCTTTCTATCGAATGCTTCCACTGCTAGGACGTGTCTGTGATGCAAGTTTCTGCTTGCACGCTACATCGTAATCTAAGACACGTATCCTAAATGGGGTAAAAACAAGAACTATCCCCCCTCTTAAAGTGATGGATGAGGAACCAGAATGAACTATTACTGGTTACGGTTGTTTTGTACTACACCCACAATCATCATACAAATCAATCACCGTGAAAGAAATTCCGCTGATGGTATGGTAAAAACAAAAAATCCTATACTGAAGTTTGATCTGCAACATACGGTGACACGATTGCTCTAGCTACCCCAACACGATCGCCAGCTGCGTCCAACCATCGACTTATTTGACGATCGAGTTCTTTAGGATTGCTCGAATACCACGACCCTGCAATCAGTTTTTCATTAACAAGCAATTCTAAGGTCACAATTAACCACATTAATTTAAAAAGATTAGGAGAAAAAATGACTTCGACCCCTGAGAAACAATATGAAACGTGTAGAATTTTGCAAAGTGTCTAAATTCCTGCCACAATTAACAATCTGAGGAGCCAAGATTGGAAGGAAAACTGATTACTTCATATTCCTGAGAAAGATTAAATTGATGAATAATAATTATTATTAACGTTATTGGCATTATTCTTACCACTGCCATTTTGTAGATATTCGGTGGAATAGTTCCACTCTGATTTGAGAGAGTACACATCTCTATTTGCTCGGCTCACTTCTAATATCCATATTTGTCTTGTCACACCCGTCATATACACATATACCCAAACATATGCATATACGTATATATATATATATATATATATATACGTATATATATATATATATATATATATGCGTGTACATGTCTTTTTTATTTTTATTTTACATGACCCGTCTTTTCACGTTTATCATGTGGATAACATCATTACTTTGATTCGATTCGCTTCCTCGCATCCGTCACTTAGGAAGGACCTCTCACATTTTGCATCTGAGTTCGGTTGCTGGTTGAGAATTCTTGAGAAACTAGACTAAAGCGTCACATTCGGAGAATAAGTCTCTTCCAGGTCGGTCTGGTACCGATTTTCCGACCACGCAAGGATGAGAAGCTTGGGATGGGCGTTGTCAACCATTACCGTGCTCTTGATGATTTTTTGACACGAACGGATTTCGCTGCACCACACTAGTAGTGGATAGAGACAAAATGAACCTTCACTGGTACATTGGTTGGCAACGGGATGACAGATGACTGAAGTGGTGACCTACTATGTGAATATATAGAAAATCATTTTAAACATAACGATTCTCTTAAGCTCGAGATACCGACTTTTTAGGAGCACTTCAGCGACCTACTTTAGTGAACTGATCAAGAACAAGGAGGACGAATGTAAGAGAAATGTTGAAAATACGATTTCCTCCAGGTAGGTAACGAAACTTAACATGTCGCTTTGTGTCTGTCGATGTCTTGCGCTTTGATCAACAAAACAAATCCACCAGAAGTCTGACCGTTGACATATTTACGCAATTTGAAACTGTCACTATTTGAGCAACCTCGCTTTGAGTTTTGGCGAAAATTTTTAATATTCAGTTTAATTTAGTAAAACTCCACTCCAGACTGACCTCGAGACTCCAGGGAAACAACGGCTAAACCAGAAAAATTCCAAAAAATGGAGAATGTCTGAGGCCGGCACAACCAGTCGGCGCGGGCCCTCAGGGTATACAAGTAAGTACGTAAAACTCCATTCCAATGAAAATAAAAACGTTCGCGACATTATATACAAAGAGCATAGAAATGTGAACAGTTGATAACGAAAAAAACAAAAGGAAGCCCTTGCCTTCTTAATTTTCCCGCTATTCCACTCAGTGCAATTTCATGTTTAAGTTATGGTAAAGCGCTAAAGATTTTGCATAAAAACAATAGGGCGTCTTAAAATCTATTGAGGAAAAAAAATTAAATGGCAAAACCGAAATCAACAAAGGTTGAGACATTCCCTTCCCTCTCTTTATTCATTTAACAAATAAAATACAGTGCGACACTGATTCCCAAAATATGACAAGCTAGTTAGCATTCAAACCGCTAGTGTTCCCTAAAGCTACCAAGATTTGGCTTCCTTAGAAATTCTAGAAATGCTTTTAGATATATCACTACAATCAAAATAAAGTTGGGGTGGTTGAAGTAGTGCCATTCATGCTGAACATCACGAGCACGGTGCTGGTTCAAACCTGTGCCGGGCTCTCTCACCGCCACAGGCTCAGGAAATTGTTACCAGAGTTGTCTGGTAAGCAAGCATTTCATGGATGAAGGACGAGAGAGAACGAATAAAACGCAAGTGCTGAGATCTGCACAACTGATGCGAAATGCGGGTCATGTAATCAAAATAAAATCAGATCTAAGTTGCAATAAACTGTAAAAACGTAGTTATACCAGCATGAGACGCTGCACGAGCCATTCCGTGACCATAGCCATTCGTGGACATTTTCTTCGTTTGATTCTGAAAACAGAGATTCGAATAGGAAAAAAATGCAATCAGGACATAATAATGAAAATTCGGACACCAAGCTCATCAACAAGCCTCCAAATATTTAGCAACTTGTGACAGAAAACTAGAGATAAAACGAAATCGACACTTTAACTTCCACTTAGAATAAACAATTCCCAACAGTTTACAGCTTAATCGTGGCTAAGTGGAGTGGTATTTCTCGGTCTCGGGCCGTAATTTACAGCGGGGGGTTCATCCCCTGGCAACCCAAGTTAAGGGGTCTGGTCTTCAAATCAGGAAGCCCATCAAAGAGTAAACCAGTACCAGGATTCAGAAACGAATGAAAGGATGTGCTGCGGCTCGCACAACCGGTGAAGACGAGCCATCCAAGTACAAGTAACTGTGTTTAGGACAAACAAAATCATCGTTCGTCATCTTTACAGAAGAGACTGCATACAAAAGATCATCGTTGTTTGGTTCTCAAGCACATTTCCTTATAGATTTGCAGGCTCATAAAACCGTCCAGTAAAATAACCTTACTAACCCAGTCGTTCAACATGGCCATTATCGTACTCTAAGTTGACCACTATGGTTCTGAATAATAGTACTACACCAAAGACTGGAAGGTTTACAAACCAGAGCCTTGAAAAACCACGGTGTAGCAGTTCTTCAAAGTGATGACGATGTAAGTCATACAAGACTCGTGCGCCGAAAATGATTTGGTCTTCCAGCTTCAATCTAACATCTCTCACCTTGTAGTGAATTCCACAAAAGAAATGAAACTCTTAAACCCTACATAATGGATAAAAAAAAGCTCTCGTCCTGAATCAATCCTAGAGGGATGCACCATGAATTCGACTTCATTAAGAATCGTTTGGAGGTGAGTGAATGCGTATCTGGCTGGCCTTTACGATGACTCGCGGTGGCCTACCGATGCATTAAGCCAGTGCTGCTATCCTCGCAGACAAGTTTGATACCAATATGCCGACCCTGCAGGGATAGAAGGCTTGATGGGCCACGGGCGCGAGGATCGATTCCACGTGTGTACTGCAGGACGCCTCCGACCACTGCGCCACACATGCTCATTAAAGCCTACATAGACGTTCTAATAAGAAAAAACTTATAAAGTTTATAACAATGGAACTAGTATTCTAGAGCCCATGAATTTTTTTCACCTTTCTTTTCTTAGAGCCTTCTGTCTCGAGCACCAGAGAAGTTGAACAAGCGGAAAATCACAAGATAAACCTTAAAGACATCGTCAAAGGTTCTGCCGGTTTGTAATCAAAGTTTATCTTTGCGCCAACACTTTTTAATTCCGGTTTAAAAAAAGCTTTAAAAAGAAAGACAATGATCCGAAAAACTACATACATCATTAAAGTAACAGGTCAAAGCTCTTAATGTAGTGCTCTCACATACTTATGTATCCCATTTAGTAGAATCTTTCGGCAAAAATTGTCGAAAAAAGTAGAATCGCAGCTAATATGCTAATACGTGTCAAGATAACTTTAAGGAAATAAAGCAAAAACGGACACCAAATGACAAATATTAAAACTGTCTAAAGAAAAATTTCCATTTTTTGGAGTCTTGCTTGTTCAACCATTGTGGTTTCTGGAGTCCCAAGGTCAGCCTAGCCAGTCTACACCACCACAAGCAGTCGCCACACCTTGTGGATCAGAGGGAGGTTTGCCACCATGCGACTAGTTTGATACCAAGACGTCGGTGGATATTGGCATTGGTTTACACCTAGCTGGTTTTCCTGATGGAAACGCAGGACTTCCTCTCAGCTTAGGAGGCCCTGCCGGAGGGGATGAATCCCCCGCCGTGCATCGCAGCCGACACCCAAGAACACTTCCCACCCACGATGAGGTGGTAAACCGTTAGGAGCATGAAATATAACTCTCACAAAACCTGTGAATGCTGAGAAACTGCAAGTGGATGTACATCAGAGTAAACGTGTAAAATGAGAATGATACCTTGAAAACGTCAATAAAACAAAAGCACACCTAGCAATCACTGAGAATGTAGAGACAGTACCGGTTCCTATAGCAGTGGCGAAGATTACCCTAAGACGGTTAGAAGGCGATGTTGTGAGTACCCGTAGGTGAGACGAGAACGACAGAGATTGAATGCACACTGTCGATCTCGGTATTCTAGTTCTTATCAACGTTCGGTGAACCACACTAGAACGTGAGCGCTGGTCTCCTGCACTGAAACACATTTTAGTCACTCTAGCTAACAACATTTCCTGGAACTAGTAAGCACAAAATCAGCATTATGGTATGTAGTTGGAGGTTGCGGAGCATATAAGGGAGCTGGATAGTACTGTCAATCAAAATTTTTTTATAGTAGCGGCCCCTGAAACTCTTGATTTCCGCAGAAAAACATCGCAAATGGTAGCGGCCCCTGAAACTCTTGATTTCCGCAGAAAAACATCGCAAAAGGTTGCCTTTGTGCACTTAAAACAGTAAGCACACTCAATTTAAAAAAGCACACGATTGGTCAATCCTTGAGGGATGCGCACTGCATCCCACTTCATTAAGCATCGCTGGGGGTGACTGAAAGCATATCTGGCCTTTAAAGTGACTCGCAATGGTCTAACGATGTATCGAGTAAGTGATGCTAGCCTCCCAGACAGGTTTGATACCAATCTGCTCATCCAAGAGGAATCGTAGGTTTGATGGGCCAGAGGCACGGGGATCGATCCCATGTACTTTGCATGACGCCTCCGACCACTGCGCACTCAGTGCGATTGATAAATGCGAAATGAGCACTTTTTTTTTCAAAAAATATGAAGCCTGTTATGCTTGTACTACTCTGTTCTTTTATGTATTGAAGACTCGGAAAACAAATCTTCCAACTAACTGCCGCCAATGCAACAAAATACACCGATTCTGCCAAACGTTCATTACGTAATAAATATTTCTAGCAAACGATGTGGAATCCGAAATAACAAAAAACATTATAAGATACCTGAAGTTACGGAATCTACGCCTTTCCCAAATGACTAAGCCAAGTATTCTTCGTTAAAAGTCGTTAAGAGGTTGCCAACACTGATTTTCGGTTGAGAACTTGAACGATGCGCATATGATGCTTAAACGAAATCTCATATACTTCTCTGCTCTATAAACTCTGAAGCATATATGGTTCAGGTCAAGTTCGACATTACCCTCTTCAAAATAGGAAAAAATCTGGAGACCCCATGCACTTTGAAAGCCAACTATGAAGGTGTATGACGTTTAGAAAGAATCCTGCACAATTTGACGTTTAATTCCACGTATGTATTGCAGGGCCCCCTGACCACTGCGCCACATGCGCCCGTTAGAAAATAGTAGTGGCAGGAGTTCCAAAAATGAAAACTAAAGTCTCAACTTAATAAGATTGCTGATAGCGCCCATAGATCAATAACACGGCTGACAGCAAGGTGAAACAAACGATTCGCATGGTATGGTGGTGAACGCGTTAGCCTCCGGAAAAGGTTATAGCGTGTTCGGTCCCCACCACAGAAACCAGCGGTCCGTGTATTGCAAATGTCCCAGCATCATTGCGGTTAATGATAAAGTTAGAGCTAGCGAAAAACCATATTTTTACCATCAACACCGAACAAAAGATGTATCACATATGCTACGACTTTCCATTTTGCATAAAATAATAGCATCGTGGTTATAAGTCCAGTTACTTACATTAACGCCTCCCAGCAACAGCTAATGTATAAACATCAAGAGAAACCAGGATTATTTTTGGATCTAAAAAGGAATCGAAATCTGATGTGAATAGAACTATCTGAAAATCCTTATTCGACACTTTCTTTTACTCTTCAACAAGTTATTGTGGAACAAATGAGTTGTAATAAAACAGTAAACCTGACCTCCGTTTCAGTTATTGTTGCTTTCAAACTGTGAAGTACCCGTAGTGAACGAAGTTCAACTGTTCTGCGGGCTCGATGTCTGGAAAATTCTCTAGAGAGATAGAGACATATTTACCTCGATACGAATGGCTTAGGCTTGAACAGTACCAATGAACGTCTAGAACAGAGTGGACTTCTCTCAAGCCAACGATGTCTTCGCAGAAGAAGAGAGAAATCAAAACGAAGCACATGAATCGGACAAAGACAGCAAGTACAACAAATTAGAAAGAACTTCGAAAATGTATTGATAAGTAGTCCTTTCTAACGTTCATGTGATATGAAGGTCATCAAGTACTGTACAACGACTAAACCAAACATCATAGTAATCCTCGAAACAAAAGCGATGTCCGTAAGAAAAATGGACATTCGTTCTCAAACCTAAGAAGGAAGACGCGGTTAGAAAAACTAATGCGTAATGAGACTATGATGATTGCTGAAGCCAACTATAAGACCTGGAAAACGAAAAATTCTGGGATAAATGGTCGTTGGTTTCGTTTCGGGATAAATTTCATCACCAGCAATGACGATACGACTTGAGTTATCAGTGACAAAGACATACAGAACTTTAACCCTCCTTCAGAATGAAAGGTTAACTATACGTAATCTAATGGTGTTTGAGTGTAATTCGTATCGAAAACAAAGTATTACTGTACAAACAGAAAAGTAATAGGCACCTAGGACGATATATTGACCACAGGCACGGTGTAATCTCCCGAGCGAGTGAACTCATCATGCACTGAGTGCTTGGGAGCAATGTGGGCGGCCTGCTGTGAAGATCGATTCCTTTTCAAAGAACATGAGAGGACCATGAATACAATTATTTTACATTGACGGACGTTCTACACGCTACCGGCAATTCCCGAAGTCTCACAGAATAGTCTGAAATCCAGAGCATTCCATCGACAGCTTCCAGCTATGGGGAACAGTCTATAGAAGCAACTTCTTTGGTTTTAGTATCAGATAAATCCCTTTCTTCTTCGATGCCTCACATTCCTGTACTGTAGAAAACAAAGTTAGACAAAGTAGACAGTCGTACTACTTACTAGTCATAGTATATATGGGCGAAATATCGGATGAGTCACAGGAATCGACGAGAAACCCTAGATATCCATTGAATACGTTGAACACAGGGTGTGAGAGCTGAGCTGAAAGTTGTAGAAGGACGATAAAAAAAAACTGGTTCGTCACAGGAAGAGAGAATCGCACACAGCAAAGGACAACAGAATTCAAGGGCCTAACTACCCACGCGTTCACGCCAGTCGATTCCTGTCTCGAATTACCGGCAAAAAAGACCATATGGAAAAACCAACAACGAGAAAAATAACGATCCGGACAACAACAGTAGACATTGATCAACACGGTGATGGGAGGCGGTCGAGCAGGTGACGCATCGCAACAGCACTACTTCCACAAGTGCTGACACCTTAACAACACACATGGCCAGACCCACAGCGTCCAACAACGACGACGAAGACGACGATGACGACGACGACCCGAACACGACGCGACCGGCAGTACAGGAGGCAGCGGCGGCCGGCCCAGCTCAGCTGATGGCGCCCGCCGTCGGCCGCACTTCACGGCCACCCCTCGAAGCTGCGCTCTCGCAGATCGCGTGCTCTCTCGCGCGCCGACCTGCTGCCGCCTCTTCGCAGCTCTCGCTTTCTCGCATGCCCCAGCCGCGCTGAATCCCCACCGACGTGACGACGCGGGCTAAAAACATCGCTTTTTTCCTTGAGGTGTTGCTAAACGTTAGAACTCTGACCCCGACAGTGTTGGGTGATAACGGCGAAAATGTTACCAGTTAAGACTTTAAATGACCAGAAAAGGGCTACGTGGAAAAGAAAATCGACGAGGGTTTTTATTGCAATACAAGCACAGTGTTAACCCCCGCCGATGAAAACAGTGTGTGTGAAGCATTGAGGCCAGAATTAAGGGCACGACTTCAATCCACTAAGATGATCCTTATATAAGTAAACCGCATTATGGGACAAATACGAAAAACCTAAGTAGAAGGAGCAGGCAAGGCATGAGAAGATGAGCGGTGAAACCCCCGATAAGTAAGATTTCTCCCTATAGGCAGTTATTTAGTAAGCATTAGCGATAACTGAACTCTCGATGAAGCAAAAGTACACAGTACACATGCCACTCGGCCACCACCACCACAACAACCACCACGAGAAAGCCATGACTAAACCGATCGATGTGGCCATCGCCATCCAAGAGTATTGATCGATTGCGTCCAGTGATGAAAGTGCCTGCCATTCTTTCCAACTAGCTAGTCACCAGAGTCATTTAGAATACCGGCTGAGTGAATCATTTTGTTCTTGAGTGAATATCCAACCCTATTAATTATAACATGTCCACATTACCGTTTGGAAGCGCTCGCAATGACTACTGATCGACAAGGATAAACGTAAAGCGGGCGATCTCGATTTTCAACGAATTGCTTCGAGCACCACCCACTTGCCCCGCCCACATCCGTTCATGGGCGACCTCCGGAAGTTTAGCGAATTAAGCCGCGTAGTCCGAGTAGAGAGCGAGCGTCGAAAAGCACAACGGTTATTTCTGGATGCAACGCACATGATGTTTTCGATGGCTTAACTACAATTTATTACGCAATGACAGTGTTGTACAGCATTGCCAGAGCACTAAAACGGCTTCCGAGGTTTCGCGGAAAGGAAATCTTCGCCTACGAGCGAGTTACTAGTAAGATGAATGTTGTACTGCTGCCCGCAGGAGACTTCGTGATCCTCGAAGACGGATTATTCGTGATTTTGGAAGAGATTTACTTGGTTACATGGGTTTTCTGGAAGGTTAATCTTCAGCGGCATGATTCCATGACGTTTGTGCTAAGTTGACATTCTGATGTACAAGCAAGTTTTTTCCAACAGCCTTAAGGTGACAGTGTCATAATAAGGCGTTCTTTGGTTGTTACCATGGGTAATAGATAGCCAGTCGGTTGACCTTTCTATACTAGTTGAAACTTTGCCGCCTCCCGACTGAATTTCTCCTAGAGCGCTTCTTAGGAGGGATCTTTTCTTATACCACTTTATTTGACACTTTAACACGGCAATATTGGAATTCGCTGACATATCTAAAAAGAGTGCGTGTGGCGCAGTGGTTGGAGGCGCCACTGCGACATGAACGTGGAATCGATCCCCGTGCCCATGTCCCACCAAGCCCTCCATCCCTCCAGGGTCGGCAAATTGGTACGATACTTGTCTGGGAGGATAACAGCACTGGCTCGATACATCGGTAGGCCACACCGAGTCATTGTAAAGGCCAGAAATGCACTCAATCACCTCCAACGATACTTAGTGAAGTCGAATGCGTGGGATTGATCAACGCCGAGAGCTCTATCCCTTTACTATCTATAACCTTAGCATTTTATTTAATTTGCTGTGACACCCAAGAAGAATAGTGAAACAAGCATGATGTTCATGAGTGGATGCTGTTTTGTGCTCATCAACTATCCTTTTTTTCAATGAAATTGATGTCATTAAAGCGCTTCAGCTACTTGTAATGAAAATCATTTGGTCTAATAAGCTGAATGTGTGTCTTTTCTCAAACACGAAGAAGAAAATCCCTATTAGACGAATTTGAGCGTGCAAACTGCGAATGATAGCA
The DNA here is from genome assembly GCA_009735665.1 of Angiostrongylus cantonensis. NCBI lineage: Eukaryota > Metazoa > Nematoda > Chromadorea > Rhabditida > Metastrongylidae > Angiostrongylus > Angiostrongylus cantonensis. The sequence goes on along the minus strand of MQTX01000144.1, from coordinate 355,758 downwards.
TGAAAAGGAGGAGAGCCGAAAATAGGACTAAGTACGAAATGGATATTCAGTCGACTGCGTAGAGTAGAGGTCTTCACGTTGTGATGGTTGTTAACTATCGCTTTGTATACCATGGAAATATTCCACTCCAAATATAGCAATCGCTCCGATGGCTTACAAGTTACTGAACCTTAGGACACTTCGTGTATTGAAGACCTCAGGTCCGAAATACTACAACTTCATATGTGGTATGTAATACGAACAGAAAAGAAGTTACAATGGTACCATGCTATACATATCTGCTTTCCAGTTTTGTTTTTAGAGAAACTAAATTTCTCCGACATGAGACCGCTGTTTTGCTAACGAAGACCTGCTCTTCATGTCGAAGACGTTTCCGTCGAGATTTTGCTTCTATCCCTTTAAGAAAGCACAGTGGTCGGAGGCGCAATGCAATACGCAAAGGATCAATCCTCACACCACAGATTCACCATGCCTTCCATCCTGTGGGGTTTGTATATTAGTACCAGAATTATCTGAGGGCATTGCCACACTGGGTCGACACATCGGTAGGCCATCACGAGTCATTGTAAAGGCCAGATATGCATTGAATCACCACCATCGATGCCCAACGAAGCCGAATGCATGACGCATCGCTCAGGGATTGATCAGCGCTGAGAGCTTTATACTTTTTTTATCCCTTTCAGATGATAGCACGGAACTTCCAAATTTTTGCTCTATAAACATTTATTAATTTGTCAGTGCAATAGCGTTCTACATCTAAATAAAGTCCTTATCTACAGGATTTCTTCTATGCTTGCAATATTCTGTATAGAAAAATAGAGAAGGATTAATGGGACGTGTGTCGTGTAGTTTCCCGCTACTAAATGCTTCAGGGTGTCGTTAGAGTGCGCATCAACAGAACATTATCGTGCAGTTGAGTTGAGCCTCTCACATATCGGAAGGACGATGCAGACATGGAGATATCAAAACCCTTTGTAGATGATGAGTATTTCTAAACTTGTTGCTACGTCTTGGTAGCGAAGCTCTGGGTCAAGTTTAACCTGCGTTCCTTTTTTATTTCCATGATTGAGGAAAATAAACACGTTATTTGTTTATAAAAATGCTAAACATCACGAGGTTGGTCTCTTTTTCTGAGGGATCGTCGAAAGTGATAACACACTAGGCAATAGCGATAAAAAAGGGATACACTAATCACTGTTGAGCAGCCCTTTGCTTCATGATGCTATACGGTGAGCAACTGAACCAAAGACTAGAGTACTGCGGGACATCTCTAAGCTCTACGCTACCTGTATCAGGCAATAGCGCAACTGCAACATTTTATTATATAGAAAGAGGAAGGTGATCTGAAAAATTGGACATCGCTGTGAAATTCTCCTTTTGTAGACAAACATAACCGTTATTTTACGGTTTGGTTCAGCTAACAATACACGTAGCATGGAATGGGTCATAATAGTAAGAGCGTATCGTTAACGAAAAATATCTCCTTGATGAAGTATCTCCTAGATTTGCCGAAAAACACCGCCAGTTTCGTTTCTCTGAACTGCGAAGTTTTAAATTTTAAACAAAGTTCTATGGTTAACTACTTCTATGTTTTCTCTTTGAGAAGACACGAGATTGTTGATATAAAATTTAATCGACAGTTGGGTGACGTTTCGGCGTATCCAGCCTCGTTCGAAGTCCTGACAAGGTCGGATTGACACGCAATCTATTCAGCCGGACACTTCCAATATCCGAAAAGAACAGTTCGGTGCGTTCGTTCTGATACTATACACACTTTCGCACAGATTGCGTAGATTTCGCGCTACATCTCTCCGTCTCTTTAATCAGTTAAAGTTCTTGCGATAAAAATTAGTGGAAGCGAATTCAGACATTATCTATGTCTATTCGAACTTCGATGTCGCGGAAACGATTTGCAATATCAACGTTCTCTCTATATCTGATTAAAAGGCGTAACATTAACGATTTAAGAGAGGAATCGAAAAATGAGATTGTTTAACAGACAAGTAAATCTCTCAAACTACCATGTGAATAAGCAGGTGTTTGCTCTACTCGCGTAGTTATTTTTTACTGCTTCCGTAGTAAAAAAAATATTCAAAAATAACATGAGAAAGTTACTCAAGCCTTGACCACATTATTTAAGAAAAGGGAATGGCAAAGAAAAAGGCAAAGCATGGGCGTCAGTAGTGCAGTGAGTAACACGTGAGCATATGGAAAGGATAATCGCAGGTTCGAATCTGACTTGTGGCCAAGCTCTTGCAAATACCTCAAGCCCATAGTTGCATTTATAACATTTCCAATTTTTTGAAGGGGAGGGAAAGCGCAGTGGTTAGTGACGATCAGTAAGCACAGACTCTAGTTCGATCCTCTTTTCAACGCTCTCCTCCAATCCATGTGGCTGCCTTAGCTATCCTTACCCTAAACAAAGGATAAAGCTCACGGCGTTGATCAATCCCTGAGGGATGCGCCATGCATTCGAATTCATTAAACACCGTTGCAGGCGACTGAATGCATATCTAGCCTTTACAATGGCTCGCGGTGTATCGATGTATCGAGCCAGTGCTGCTATTATCTCCAAGACAATTCGGTACCCATTTGCCGACCCCGAGACGGAAAGCTTGGTGGGCCATAGGCGCGGGGATCAATCCCATGTGTGCATTGCAGGCGCCTCCGACCATTGCGCCATACGTGCCCCTTTGTCCTTGCATTAGCTCGACTATCTCCAAGAGTGCAAGGCGAACTGACTCGACCAGCATGCTACTACATTCCTAGAGAGGACAAAATCTTCACGCAGCAGCTGAAACAACACGCGAGATTTTCGAAGACCATTGTGGACGATGAGTGCTAGGAAAACGAACCGAATATGAGAAGTCCTGGAATCTGCACAGTAGATTTGACGACGAGTCATGAAAAGAAAAAATGAATTTTTGACATGGATAGCCAAGGATAGAGCATCACAACGGATCACACGAAGTTGGTTTTCGAAGTTTCTTTTTTCCCAGGACCGACTTTCTATAAATCTCGAGATTTTTCAATGTCAGTGCTTTCCTCTTGAGCAGATACGAGGTTGCTATTAACAAGGTTCATCCAGTACAATATTGGCTGACGTTTCGGTGGCTCTCGCCTTCTTCAGAGCCTAGAAAGGTCAAGTTATTTGGAAGCTAATCAGCTAAATAATGCCATGACCTCAACAGAGAAACCGCGAAACATAAACTTCAGTCGCAATGGGATCAAAATAGCTTCACACACTCGCAATCTCCACGGAAATACTCTATGGAAGATATTGAATAAACTTTGTTAATAGAATTTCGTGGCGCAGTGGTCGGAGAAGCCCTGCAACACACACGTGGAATCGATCCCCGTGCCCATGGCCCACCAAGTCTTCCATCCTTCCGGGGTCGGCAAATTGGTGCCAAATTTCTCTGGGAGTATAGGAGCACTGGCTCGATACATCGGTAGGCCGGCGTGAGTCATTGTAAAGGTCAGATATGCGCTCAATCACCTCCAACGATACTTAGTGAAGTCGAGTGCGTGGCACATCCTTCACGGATTGATCAACGCCGATAGCTCTATGCTTTTTTTATCCTTTAAAAGCAACTTCATGTTTCTCCTCTTTCCCCATTTTTAAAAAATTTTTTTCCAAAGTTTTTAAGCACTAAACTAGACTAATCGAATATCATATCATCTATAAGTTTATGACAGCTTTTGGTGCCTAGTTCGAATCCACATTTCTCGGCTACAAATTCATGTATTGCTAAAAAAAAA
>MQTX01000144.1:262392-351985 GCA_009735665.1 Angiostrongylus cantonensis | reverse complement strand
GTGGAATGTTCTCACTAGATTTTTCCTCATTTTCTCTACTACGGAAGCGTCACACTTTTCGGTACAGACTTCAAAACGACATCTTTCTCCAAGATTTATTGCTTCTGTCAAGATTTTTAAAAAAAATCCACAGAATAACTTTACGCGCTGAAGACCAGACATCACCATCACCATCTTTTTGCAAAATTGGTTTCAGAAGTATTTTGTGGTTCATTTCTCGTCCAACCATTACGCAAAATATCGTCGGTTGCCGTTCGAGAGCTTTTTCTGGCGAACGTTGTGGTTTTCTAAGAAATGAACTACTTTCAGAGCAGCGCCTCTCTGCCGTTCACTCAGTTCACCCATACTGAAGAGTGTATGTAGCGAAAAATTAGTCCCCTTGCTATGCACTGGGCACGAGAAATTAGGCGTCATTGCAAACGGTGGAAACGAAAATCCGGGCGCAGCGATTCTAACAATTCTGTCTCCCAAAACAAAACATTTGCCACTTCTTTCTCCTTTGCCGTATTTAAAGAATCACTTGAGAATATAAAAAACCACTGGTTTGCGAGCCCAAGATTGTTAGAATCGCTGCGCCTGGATTCGTTTCCACCATTTGCGATGACACCTAATTTCTCGTGCCCCGTGCACAGCAAGGCGCCTAATTTTTCGCCACACTCTTTAGGAACCCTATAGAAATCACTCTGAAGATGTCCCCTGAGTAATTCATTACCTCATCGTAGCGAAAAGCCTTCTTTAAGTGAAAAACTTCAATGTCAATGCAGCAAAAATGCCTGTTTCTTCACGAAAGGCGTCAATCCCTCTAGTGGCTGCGCTCTTCACGAGCAACACTAGTTGATCTAGCAAACGAATCCCTCTAAAAAAAAGTTTTTGAAAATTATTTAGTGTGAAGAAAAGCTTCAGCAGAAAGAAAGTCCATAGGGACGATGATCGTTACAACATTTATATTCTATAAGCTACCGAATCATACAAGAAGTGTACGAAAGTAGTTGTGTGAGCTAAGTTAAACCATGTGAAGCAAAATGATTTGTAGAGGGAGGTCACACCGGTCCCAATGTTTTCTTGCAAATGATCCCTATAGAGGTCACGTCGTCGTGAATGTGTTAACGTGTGTTAATGGTCATCACTGATAGCAAGAGCTTGGGTTCAGCAGCCGTCATCGCCAAGGCTTGTACATCTAGCATGGAGCTTTTGCAATTAACACTGAGGATTTGCTATTCACCTGGCAGAATAGATGTCTCGAAAATTCCCAGCAATCCCATAGATGCGCAGACGCTCCATAAATGGTGATGTCCAAAAATAACGTCGCCAAACGAATGAGAATAACGCTTCCATTACAACTCCAGTTCTTGTTCTGTAGTTGTGCAAGTTGAAGTTCTGTTGTTGTCGTATCGGAAAGTTTCTTTTATGAGCTAGGCGCGATCGTTTTCATATCATTAAGAATCAGCAGAGTTTTCCTTCATGTAGACGGGATGCCGAGACAGGGAAGCTGCTCTATGCTTCCCAGTCAACTGATATTTCCCTCATTCAGAGTGTTTTCACACAGCACAAAGGACAGCCGACCAAATAGAAGTGGAAAATTTACACAAGTTGTTTCACCTGTTTAACATGTATAATGGGTAAAGGATAAAGTTCCCGGCATTAGCCAATCCCTGAGGGATGCGTCGTGCATTCGACTTCACTAACCATCATTACAGGTGACTGAATGCATAGTTGGCCTCTACAATAACTCGCGGTGACCTGCCTATGACTTCGTACGAAGTTGGCACTGCTGTCCTATCAGACATTTCTGGTACCAATTTGTCGACCCGGGTGGCATGGAAGGCGTGATGAGCATGGAGCACGGGATTGAACCAATATGTATTGTGCATGGCGCCTCTAACCACTGCGCCACACGCGCCCCATTGATTTGTATCGTTCATAGTAAAGGCATTAAAAAGCAAAGATAATGAATGTAGTGAACGAGATTGAGAATAGTTGCTATAGTAGGAAAACTTAGCTGAAGATTTCTGAGATATAAAGGGATTAACTATATCACAACCAAACGAAGACTAACCTGTGCCGTTTTTCCACTAATGTTCTTTACAGAATTGCGCCATCGCTTTGTTCACTCCAGAAGTCCTCTATAAGAAAAGAACACAAAGTAGTAAAGTTTAGAAAATCTTATGAAGGCAAAAACTTATGTGATAGAAACTAGTAGACATGGTCAATTGTATAGCCTACTTCCGTTTCCTTACCACAGGGTTTCATGGTTCCCGTTTGCTGAAAAGTAAGGGAAGAAAAGAACACGGGAAACATGGTGCTATTACATAAAAGTAGAGATCTATAAGGACCTATGCAACATTGGAAATTATCGCCCCATCGCAATGCTCTATATCGTCTACAAGTTCTTTACCTGAGTCTCTAGAGGATTAGAACATGGGATGAATGACAGTTATGCCAACAAAGTGGGTTTCGAAAGGAATCTAGCACGATGGACTACATCCACATGGCCATGAAGAAAGAAGTATCTCAAAAGAGCAAGACGTAAATACCGTCACCCTTCACAGAATCTCTGGTACCAACATTGGCACCATTTATAACACATCTTCATTACACTAAGATCCTTCGTAATGCATGTAAATTCATAACCTGAGTTTTCCCATTTCTCCACGTCATCAATAACGATGTGAAGAAAGGGGCTTGACAAGGCGATGCTTTCTCGTTAAAATTTCTTAGCACCCCTCTTGAGAATGCATTGAGAAAACTAGGATACTATAAAGTAAATGTGAAATTCAATAGCTGAAAGCTACACCACCACTTGTTGACGAAATCGTTCCTGTAACACCAAGCATTAGCCACGTGGCCTGACCTCTAAGCGACATCGATGGAACATTTTAAAAATCTGGTTTCTTCGGCAAATTAAGAGTTGGCTTGGCAGGTGAGCGATGGGAAATCGGAAGCTTGAAAACTTTACTACATCACTGAGGAGGTGAAGAGTATCCGGTTTTGCGTCTAGGTCAACATAAAGGTGGTTCTTATTTTAGTGTACGCCTCGAACACCTGGACGTGATGCAGGTAAACAACAGTCAACAATGTCGAGCACAGCATGTGAATTATGGTTCTTGGATTTTTTCGGCATCAGGTGAGGACGAGAATGATTCCAGAATAACGAACTTCGCTGACAACTAAAGATCAAAGAGTGTGCGCATGGCCGAACAGAAAATGTGAAAAATCAGGATAGCGGTGATGTGTGGCAATCTTCACGAAAGTCTTGGACGAAAAGCGAATTGCGATCCGTGCCCCTTGAAGGAACAGATGTCATTGGAATCTCTGGCAGGAAACGGGAATAAATGGCGATTTTACTGACTTTCGCACGAATTAACGCTTAACGAAAACCGTGGTTCACAAAACCATGAACAAATGCTGATGGCAAAAAAGTCAGTTAATAACTTAGTTCTGCTCAACTGTGATATTATTACGTGCAGATCGAAAGTGGTCGGGGCATATATAGATGGACGGCTAATTTTTTCCACAAAATTTCAATAATTCACACATTCTTAAAGTTACTGATTTATTATTTGTTGTGAAACGTTTAGGCCATGTAGTAAAGTGGAGCTCTTAACATCCAGAGCCATCATAAGAGCTAAAGTTGAGCTTCGATAGAAACCACTTATGGCACTCAATGCATCGAATCTAATAGTTAATCAGCTATCAATGAGCCACAATAATGAGCACTCTGCTTCAATATGGTCTCTCGAATGAATGTTTGTTATTTATTATGCATGCATACCCCATACCTGCATCGAATATGGACTATACTCACTCTACTGTGTCAATGAGCCTGAGGGATCGGCGTCTAGGTTTTTGTCCGAAAAGGACCGCAAAGTTGAGGTGTACCTCAGCTGTCAGTGCACAAATTCAGCTCTGCTGCAGAAATAAAAAGCGCGCTAGACACGTCATCAGCGGTGGCTGTGTGGAGGCATCGTTCTCCAACCAACCCCAAAAGTTTTTGTGCTGGAAACTCTTTAACTGCTAGGTTCTGCTAACCAAAACAGGGGCAAATTCTCAGCCAAGAAAAAACACACCTATCGTTATCGAGGTAGGTATTCGACATGTAACAGAAGGAGTATCGCTAGTCCAGTAGCAGTATGTCAGTAATAAAAGAGATCTGCTGTGACCAGCTGGATAAACTGAAAGGTGTTCCCAGCTGAATCGACTTCACAGACAAAAAATATCTCGCAACAGGTATTGCTCAAACACAAAATGCGAATTTCACTTGCAAAGATCGAATCACACTGGCATTGATGGGCCGACATAATCCGTGCCGATTGAAAACATCGCAATTATTATTATATCTAATGTGTTGGGAGCGCACGTAGCCCAATGGCTAGAGGTGGGCCGCAATACACATAGGTTCGACCCCCTGCCCCAGGCCTACCAAGCCTTCCACCTTTCCGAGTCGGCAAATTGGTACTAGGCTCTTCAGAGAAAATAGCAGCACTAGCTCGATACATCTGTGGGTCACTGCTAGTCATTAAATGGTCAGATATGCATTAAATCGACTCCAAAGTTGCTTAATGAAGTCGAATGCACGAGGCATCCCTCACGGATTGATCAACGCTGAGAGCCGAGAGTTTTTCTTATCTAATGTGTTAAAATTCACGTTAATGCCTAATTTTGTATTGCTCCTGCGTGGGATGACGCCTAATATTTGTTGGTTCCTGCCTTTTCAAGGACCGAAATACTCGAGAACGTGATATACTCATAGAGAACGACTTGCTGTACTGCTGCAGTGTCGTAGCTTTAACTTGTTCTAGTTCTAAACTTGTTTAAAAATCGATTTTTTGAAAAACTGAAGACGAAGCTTGAATTCGTAGTTGTTTTGACACACGGTGCTGCTGAAGACACAACGATGTAGAGAACAGTGTCAATAATTATAGATTATTCTCTACCTTTACAATGTTTCTCTGTTGACTGTCCTTCATCGAGCATGCATTTCACTCGTATGTCATCTCCAAATAGCAAAGCCCTCTGTAGAAACTTTCTTACAGCTTCCCACATGCCGCTTTTCTGATGACGGCATTCGCGGTTACCGTACTGTCCAATCAGCCACATTAGATGGCACTACTTTAGAAAAGTTATGCGACCTGATCCTGAAATCATGTTTTCAAATCGCTTCGGGCTATCTTTTCAAACTGCCTCCGCATATTGTATTTTCAACTACCCTAGCGCAACTCCGCCTATCCTAGGAGAATAGCATGAAGAATAAGCTGTTTCGTCAGCTCTCAGTTCGTTCAGTTCGTTCACCCAGTGCATTTCCAATTCGAATCTTCGTCTTGAACCATTATCATTGTATTGTTATTGCTTCCATAATTATCATAAACGTCTACAACCCAGTGCATCAAGGCGTTCGGCTCAGTATCTAATACATTGAAGTCCCGCGTGGCGAATACGAAAGGCGAACAGTCAGTCAGACTAATATTCACAACTACGTGGTATTCTTATAACTGTGGACGTCATCAGAAACGATACATTCGCTGACACTACTATCTGGCTGGACGAAATCCTACATGTCGAATTAGTTCGATTCTCGAAATACAAATGTTGACGAAAGAATGCGAAAAGTCCGCCACTTATAAGAAAGTTGTTATGAGTCATATTTGACCTGTGCTTGCACCAGTGTTTGTTTCAAGGGAGTTAGATTCAGAATGGAAAATAATTATCCGAAAGCACCATTTCGAAATACAGTTTGGTTGTCAACATACTAAGCGCATTAGGGCAAAATAATGGCCTTCTTTGGCTTTATAATTTTACACATAACAAATACAATGTGTAAAGATAGGTATCTACTGCTGACACCGTTGCTGAGTAACATTTCAGACTTTGGTAGGCTTTTAACTATTTGCCATCTATCGTTCTCTTTAAAACTTCATTTACAGTAGATCTAAGCTCGATGAGCTGATAATCTCTAAGCAAGAAACTTGTAAAATCTTGCTGCATTGGATTAACCTTGAACATACCGTACCATAATCAAGTCGAAATGCGACCAAACTGTAGGACCATGTAACCGTTTTGAATAATAGCGAGTATATGTTTGAAAAAACCTACGTATCAGCCGTCTGTGTCGATGAAAAAGAAGATTACTGGTGCTCATCACTAGTTGACGACAACCATAAGAAGCCGAAATTTTCCGTTTAAGAAAGAAACGCTTACATTGAGATCATTGACAACTATATTTTCATGCTCTAGTGAGTTACCTCCCAACGGTTTAGCGCCACATCGTGGCTGGGAGGTGTTCCTGGTGGTCGGACTGCAATGTACAGCGGAGGATTTATCTCCTGGCAGAGTCCCAAAGCTGGGGAGGAGTTCGGCGTTTCGATTAGGAAGGCTAGCTAAGAGTAAACCAACACCAGGATCAACTACCGTCTTGGAATCAAACTAGTGTGGTCTTAAATCTCCCTTCGATGCACAAGAACTGCGACTGCCTGTGATGGTGATGACCTGGGGCAGACTTTGGCCAAGCTGGCGTCGGGATTCCACGGAATGGCTTAACCAGCAAATCTCCGAAAAGTGGAGATATTGCTGGAGCCCGCACAATCAGTGAGGACCAGCCATTCAAGTATGAAGTATCCCGCACAATCAGTGAGGACCAGCCATTCAAGTATGAAGTATCCCGCACAATCAGTGAGGACCAGCCATTCAAGTATGAAGTATCCTCCTGGCAGAGTCCCAAAGCTGGGGAGGAGTTCGGCGTTTCGATTAGGAAGGCTAGCTAAGAGTAAACCAACACCAGGATCAACTACCGTCTTGGAATCAAACTAGTGTGGTCTTAAATCTCCCTTCGATGCACAAGAACTGCGACTGCCTGTGATGGTGATGACCTGGGGCAGACTTTGGCCAAGCTGGCGTCGGGATTCCACGGAATGGCTTAACCAGCAAATCTCCGAAAAGTGGAGATATTGCTGGAGCCCGCACAATCAGTGAGGACCAGCCATTCAAGTATGAAGTATCCCGCACAATCAGTGAGGACCAGCCATTCAAGTATGAAGTATAGTGAGTTGACCGTGAGAAGTATCAAGTATTGACACATACTGAGGATGGCTAGGGTCTAATGTTCAAACCATGATGTGGTTTTTTAAGCATGTAAGCTTCGCAAAGTGCACGAATTTTGCAAAGTTAGATAGATAATTTCGACTTAGGCTCATAAAATATTGAACTATCTAGTCAAGCAATGTGTTTCATCTGGACGCCTTGATAGCAAATGCTATCACAGGACAAATCTAGTTAATACAACGATGCTTGTATCAATACAATATGAAAGGTTTTCGGCTGTGGAAGAAAAATTTGTTCAAAAATCTTCATTTCTCAACGAACTTGTAATCACTCAATATTAAGCATATCACCTGCATCACCTGTCGTCTCGTTGATGGTCGGTTGACTCGAGCCAGCGCTAGTAAATCTTAGATTTTTTCATGTCGTGTGCAAGAGTAGCTCAAGTTCAAGTTCTGCTAGCTTTAGGGACTCATTGAGCATCACACCTTTCTTCTAGGCTCTTTGTGAAGAACTCAGACCATCGGGTCGGTGGCTTCCTGCAGTACGTTCTACATCACTAAGAATCTAGTCACTAACGGCTCTTGTCCATCGGTTGTCCATTCACACGCATTACGTGTCCGGCCCACCTAATCACAGACAGTTTGGCGCATAGAACGGTATCCTTGATTTTTGGTCGTTGACGCAGGTCGGAACTTCGAATCACTTCCCTTAGTTGTGTGACACGGAATACAATAACGCTGAGTGATCTTTCACTCTGCTCACGCACCGACCAGGTTTCTGAGAGTATTCTTCGGTCTGCTACATTTTCAACTACATCACCGATGCTCTCAAAAGCTTTCCAAGCCGTTGGTCTCCTTCTACTTGTTGCAACTATTCCCAAAATAGTTTCTATTTCTTTCTATATCTATTTCTATCCTTCTGCTATTGTATATTTCTGTTGTAGGAAACACATCCACTGTTTCTCAAGATGCTCAGCAAATGTCGTAGTACGTAAATATTTTGATCCCATTCTAAGGAACTTCGATTGATATAAACAGTCTTGTTATGCAAACCTATTTTTGCAATCTGAACTTGTTGATTGCTATTACTGTCCAAAAGTCATCATGCGTACAATAACAAGAAGGGTATGAGGATGTTGACGAGAGCAGTCTTCCGCCGACTGACGCGAAGGCCTATTTTCCACTAGCAACTGCATTACTGCTTAGCTTTGGAGCTAAGTCGTCCATCATGTTGATTTCCGGACCTAAATAGACGTAATTGGAGCACTCGAACATAATCATTCCGTTGAGCGCGAATGGGTCATATGTAACCCAATCCGTTACTCATAAACATCGTTTTTGTGGGATTTAGTGGAAGAACAATTTTTTCATTGGCTTTATCAAATTCGACAAGCACTCGTTCGTCCTGGTTAATGTTTGGTGTTATGAGAACGATGTCACCAGCAAAGCGAAGATGTTGTATTAGCAGGTCATCGATTAACCAGGTATAAATTTCAATCCATATTAACACGTAGCACCTGAGACGCACTGCATAAGTGAATGAGGTGCATTGTATCCAATGCATTTCTTTTCAATGATTTATTTCGTTCTCCAGAGCTTTTTTTACCGCATTCCTTGTATTCAGTCGAGTCGATAGATTGTCCAGCACATATTTCATTTAGGCTTCGCTAATGGAGGGTTGTTCTGACAGTTAGTAATTCATACAAACCTTTTTCAGAATACGTTAACTGACCGCTGATCTGACTTGTGACTAGGTTTTATTTCAGTTCCACTCTTTAGAGCGAATAGTGCTTATCGCTTGGAATTGGTAAGTATGAACAATGCAGAAGTTCGACATAAGCGACAAAGCCACCTCTATGTGCTGGCGGGAATGCGGATTGGTGAACCATCACCAATTAGTAACCCATAGAAAATAAAGCTAAAGAAAGCTCTCGGCGTTGATCAGAGATGAGGGATGCGCCATGCATTCGACTTCATTAAGCATCGTTGGAGGTGACTGAATGCATATCTGGCCATCACAATGAATCGAGGTGGCCTGCCGATGTATCGAGCCAGTGCTACTATCCTCCCAGACAAGTCTGGTACCATAGAAAATAGTAGCATAAAAACTTTGCAGATCTCTTCACCGATGGAGCAAGGTTTCTTCCATAATTCTCGCAAGCTTTAATCTTCTCAAGCTCTCTATTTATCGAAAAAATAATGTCTATCGTTTAAACTAACAACTCCGTAGCCAACATGAAATTAGTGTCACCCTACGCGGCAGTCAAACAAATGTGAGCATTGTGCTCTATATATGGATGTTCTACACTCCATTGAGCAGTGCCAGTCCAAACAAAGAATTCTCTGAGTTCGAAGGATAGCCATCTCTTCGTGAGAACGAGTTACCACATATAATCTGATAGGAATTCGACCTTATTGGGATACTGCAAGTGTAGTGGCAATGATGCCGACTAGCAAACAGGTGAAAAAGAATTAAAAGCGTCGAAAATGGATAATAAAGGATAAAGCTCTTAGCGTTAAACAGTTCTTGAGGGATGAGCCATGCATTCGACTTCATTAAGCATCGTTGGAGGTGACTTAATGCATATCTGGCCTTCACAATGACTCGCAGTGTCCTAGCGATGTATCGAGCCTGTGCTGCTATCCTCCCAGACAAGTATGGTACCAATTCACAGACCCCGGAGAGATAAAGGGCTTGATGAGCCTAAGAAGCGTGGATCGACCTCCGACCACTGCGCTAGACGTTCCCAGCGTCGCAATTATTGTTGCTATTACAAACGGTGGTTACAATATCAGGCATCGATTACTTAGATACAGCTTCTTCAGCAGACATTGTTGTCCTGAACAAAACGATAGAGAATATCAATCAATCACTGAGTGGTACGCACCCAACCAAGTGGGTATTCCAGGGCACCCTCTGACCACTGCCCAGCGCGGGTCCACAAACAAAACTGTGCTTGCGCAGACGAATGATTTGAAGATAAAAGAGATTTAGTACTGAATCATCAGTTATCAGGAAGCCTCTGGCTAGCGAGAATCATCAAAGATTGAAAATTCGAAATTTTCGAGACCAACAACCACTTTTCATCTGGATGGAATCTCGAGCCGGTTAGTCGCGAGGCTACGTGACGCACCCTCAGACGGCGGATAGGGGGTGAATCGCAGGCCAAAAGTGATATTTGCTTAACTGAGACGCAGGTGGATCCAGGGGATGGACTTCCTGTTTCTGCTGCGCCGATTTGGCACATACCTTCTGTATTTGCTAGGCGTATTCATGCATGCGTGTGTGGGTGCGCTCTCGCTTTATGCGGATTGTATTCTACGAGTCAATTCGGCCAAAAGCCTGCAATAAAGTGACAGGGAAGTATATGGGAGGCAGTTAGGAGTCGCCTCCAACAAATAAGCTCCATGTCCACTTTGGGAGAGCCTGGCAAGCTACCCGTGAATATACACCACCCGTATGTTCAGAGCCCAGCAAGCTATACGTAGGTATCAAAATGCTAAACACAGTAAAAAGACGGGCCTCATTCCCCTGATCCCGAAATAGCCCCCAATTTCGCACCGTTGTGTAGGACGAGTACGAAGAGGCTGCTAAAATCTCAGGGCCATTCTAAGCTGCCTAAAGCGCAAAAAACTGTGATTGCAATTTGTACCTACAATGCACGTACACTGGCAGCCGAGTCCTCGACAGCAGGCTTGCACATGCAAGCAAGAAGGATAAGGTACGACGTCATCGGCCTGGCCGAGATGAGATGACGCCACCCATTCAATGCTGTCTATGACACTGGAGACGAACTGTTCCGCGGAACATGCGACAGTAAAGGAGTAGTAGGTGTCGGCGTTCTCGTCAACACGAATTTGTCCATGAACATCGATTCATTCGAACAGCTTACAACCCGAATCGGACGTTTACGATTAAAAAGATGTGGATCAATACCGGCTTTGACAATCTTCGTCGTTTACGCGCCAACATCAAACTATGACGAAGAAGAAGTCCAAGCGTTCCACATGAACATGGAGAGGTTCTACAGAGAAGACCATACATTCGTCAAGGTCATCATTGGAGGTTTCAATGCCAAGATCGGACCAAGAAGATGGTCTGAGCAACGTCACATTGGGACCCACGGATTAGAATGGAACGAAAAGGGTGAGCGGCTCTCTGAGTTTAATATGGCGACCAAGACCATCCATGGTAACTCGCAATTTCAGAAGCACCACCCTCAGCGCGGATGTGGAAGTCTCCCAATGGAGAGTACCATAACGAAATAGACCACATCATAGTAAATAGGAAGTTTTGCCTAACCGATGTCGCTGTTGTCCCAAAATTCTAAACGGGTTCAGATCACCGTCTCCTTCGTGTTGGATTCTATTTCTCGCGGAAAGGAGAAAAAGCCGCTAAATTCAAAAGTCGACGTCCCAGAACCACCATCAGCTGGGACTTATTCAAATCATTAGTCGGCTGTTGGGAAGATGCCGTTGTCGACAACATCGACGAGGAATACGATCGGCTCATTGAACACCTTCACGTTAGCGCCATGAAAGCTGAGAGCTCGAAGGTCACCAAGAGACGTCTCCAGAAACTCTCGAGCTAATACGCCAGCGTGGAATCGCACGAGCTGCAGGCAACCGCGAACTAACGTCTGAACTTGCGAAACAATGCAGACAGGCGATAAAAGAAGATCTTGAAGAGAGAAGAGCAGCAGTAATGCTCGAAGCTGCAGAGGCTGGGAAAAGCATTCACAAAGCCCACCGAAGCTTCGCCGATTACAAGACCACGTTGATTGCATTCCTACAACTAGACGGAACAGTTGCACCTTCCAGAAAGGCAATTGACAAAATTATTCACGATTATTACTCAGAACTCTTCGATAGCCACGTCCACCTCCCGTCATATGAAATAAAAGAGGATGGATATGCTGTTCCACCGGTTCTTCCTTCCGAAATCCGACATGCCAATTCGTCGGTGGAAAATCGAACAGCACCAAGTCCTGACAGGATAAGATCAGAACATCTGAAGAACATTCCGCCAGTCCTCGTAAGCACACTGGCTCGGCTCTTCACACGTTACCTGTCTGAATGCAAGGTACATACTCAGTGGAAGACCAGCAAGACCGTGTTGTTGTTCAAGAAGGGCGACCTACACGATATAGGCAACTATCGACCAATCTGCTTGCTGTCTGTCGTCTACAAACTTTTCACTCGAGTTATCCTATTAGACAGAATTGACAGAACGCTGGACGAAGGAGACCCATTATGAATAGATAAGGCTTTGAAAAAGATTTAGTACGATGTACTACACTCACACGGTAACAAGACTGAGCGAGGTATCACGAGAGTAAAAAAGACCGCTCTGTCTCAATTTCATTGATTTAAAGAATCCTCTTCACTCAGCTGAGATAGAAGCAATCATGGAAGACCTGGACAGTCAGGAATTCCCTACTCAAGTTATAAAGATTCCTTGTGAGCTACATAAAGATTTCACAACCAAGATTTCACCACTCTACAACGATATTAACGTTGACGTCAAAAGAGAAGTTAGGCAAGGCGATACAATCTCGCCAAAATTATTTACAGCCACCCTCCAGAACGTCATGCGAACAT
Source organism: Angiostrongylus cantonensis (assembly GCA_009735665.1). Lineage (NCBI taxonomy): Eukaryota > Metazoa > Nematoda > Chromadorea > Rhabditida > Metastrongylidae > Angiostrongylus > Angiostrongylus cantonensis. The sequence goes on along the minus strand of MQTX01000144.1, from coordinate 339,350 downwards.
TGGAATGGGCTAGTATGGGAGTGAAAATCGACGGTCGGCAGTTACATCACCTTCGCTTTGCTGATGACATCGTCCTTATATCACCAGACATTAGCCAAGCGGAACGAATGCTTGCGGACTTTGATAAAGCGTGTGGAAAGATTGGTCTTCGACTAAATCTCAAGAAAACGATTTTTATGAAGAACGAATTGGTTTCGTTTGCCCCATTCACACTCAACGGAACGAATATCTGCGAATGCTGCAGTTGTGTCTATTTAAGTCGGAAAATTAATATGATGAACGACTTAGCTCCAGAGCTGAGCAGAAGGAAACGAGTGGCTTGGGGGGCTTTCAAGAGCATCGAGGATGTAATGAAGAGAACAAAGAACACCGGTCTCCGTGCCCACCTTTTCGACTCAGCGGTTCTTCGTGCTCTAACGTATGCGTCAGAAACCTGGTCGCTGCGAAAGGAGGATGAAAGAGCACTCAGCGTTATCGAACACGCAGTAGAAAGGACAATGCTAGGAGTATCCCGTTTCACACAAGTAAGTGATGGGATCCGAATCTTCGACCTGTTTTAACGAGAAAAAAAATCAAAGATGCCGTTCTATACGCCAAACAGTCGAAGACGAGCCGTTTCACACAAGTAAGTGATGGGATCCGAATCTCCGACCTGTTTTAACGAGAAAAAAAAATCAAAGATGCCGTTCTGTACGCCAAACAGTCGAAGACGAGGTGGGCCAGACACGTAATGTGTATGGCGGATAACCGATGGACAAGGGCTGTTAGTGACTGGATTCCTCGGGATGTCAAACGTAGTGCAGAAAGACCACCGACCCGATGATCAGAGTTCTTCCCGAAGAGCCTAGAAGAAAGATATGATGCCCGACGAGTCACTAGAGCGAGCAGGACCCGCTGGGCTACTCTTGTACGCGACAGGGAAAGATAGAAGATTTACTGGCGCCCGCTCGAGTCACTCGCCAGTCAACGGGACTACAGGTGACAGGTGGCAGGTGACAACCACTTTTCATCAGTCCTATGAGTGAGGTACTACCAAGAGGCTTACAGGAGTTTCTTAAGATTTTCTATTGCTTTCAATGTTTGGGGGATTTGGCATTCTTCAGGACAGCGTCTGGCGACATGTCCATCTTCTACGTGCGTTGTCTCAAACTAAGCACTCGATTCAATCCAACACGGTTTCGTGGATGGTTGTGTCGGATTGGATGGTTGTGTTGCAGTTTCAAGTTAGCACGGCGAAGGCTTCTAAAACTCGTAACCACGAGAAATCGCATGTGGCTTGAAGGGAGAGTTGCCAGCTTTTGAGCAGAAATATAAATGCCAAAGCTCAGAACCTGCGATACTCTGCCGTTAGATATAAAGACCTCGCTGTACAGCACATTTCAACACAGGAGCACCTTTCAGCTATAATGTGATGACAAGCCACTGGTGAATGCCGTGCGTATGCGACTAAAATGACAGTCTCCCAACGGTTTACCGCCTTATCGTAGCTGAGAGGTGTTCCTGGGTGGTTTCCAGCTGCGATGCACAGCGGGGAATTTATCCTCTAGGTGGGCATCCGAAGCTATGACGGAATCCGAAGTTTCCATCAGGAACCCCAGCTAAAAGTAAACCAATACCAGCGTCCACTACCGCGCCGGTATCAAACTAGTCGCATGGTGGCAAACCTCCCTCTGATCCACAAGGGGTGGCGACTGCCTGTGGTGGTGACGACCTGGGGCAGACTTTGGCCAGGATGACCTCGGGACTGCAGTGAACCACAGTGGCTAAACCAGAAAAACTCCCGAAAAAATTCGAAATTATACTGACACAGTACAACCAATGCGGGCGGGCCATCCAAATATCCGAGTAGGTCAATAAAAGGACAAAAGTGGCAACGAAGACCGGTAAGAAATGACCAGTGGTGAAACAGAGAGCAAAATTTGAAAAGCAGATCTTCTGATGATTTCGTCCGCTCAAATCCACTACCTACTAGAGTGATTTTCCACATTTTCTCGACTTTCTTGTGCGAAGAAACTACCACATGTCTCTGAAAAAAACAATGCTAATTTTTTATTTTCTCCTTACTACAACTTTTTCAAGGCATGATATTGTATGTGACACAATCAAAATGCTGTTTAGGTATTTGAAAAACTCCGGACCGCAGGTGTCTGCGGTGAGGAACGAACGCGCTATTACCCTTCCCGGTGGCTCACACGTTCACCACCACACCATGCGGGTCCTTCGTTTCGGCAACATTGTGATTTCGTCTACTTAAAATACATTTTTCATGAGACGGACATAAAACGAACAGTCGCATGCGGCGTTCTGCGGTTAGGGACGAGTTTCCCGGCAGCGCGAACACAACTGCAATGGCGCGATTTCAAAACAGAAATGTTGCACTGGAATTCGTTTGTTACCAATGGTTAGGTTCATGATAATCATTCGTTTTTTCGTTCTCCGATGTTAAAATTTTTTACTGAAAACTCGAATTATGCTTATGTTGTAGATGTTTCAAAAACGGACTCGGTACGAGCTCAACGATAGGATTTTGTGTAAGTACGGTGATTTATACTATGAAGGAAAAATTGTCAACATCTCGACAAACAACGAAGGACGCGTCTTCAGAGTTCATTATCAGGTAGTTTGCAGGAAGTCTTCAGTTTTTAATAAGTGATTGATTCCCCAGTTGTTATGGAAGTTCTTTTGTTTGTCTAATTTGACACAAATTCGAAATTGTTGTTTGAAGGGATGGCATAAACGACACGACGTCGACATTTCTGAAAGCAAAAGTAAACAGTTGTTTCTTCCGTACACCGAGGAGAATCTTGCTCGGGCTAAGGTATATACCATTTGAAAACGTTGCCGTGCGCAATTTACCAGATATATTTGTGACTCAAAAGACCGACTTTTTGTGAGCTTCTGCAGAAATAAACGACATATTTAAATGTTCTTATGCACTGACCTTGAACTAATACGAGGTTGTTATAAGTTGTCATTGTTGTTGTTGTTATTGTTGGTCGATAGGTGAAGTTTGGTGATTTCCTTCTCCTTCCTCAGAGTTATGCTGTTACGAGTAGGACCGCCCTTTTTTTGACCCCTATTTTGGGCATTTGTCAGTCCCACTCGTAACAGCACTGCTATGATTAAGGCGAAATCGTTGAGACGTTAGCCATTGACCAACAACAGCAACAGCAACGACAGCGACAGCAACAACAACAACAACAACAACAACAACAACAACTTCAACATCGTTCGCATCAGTCCAACAAGATCAGTTCATAAGAACATATAAATATATACTTGCAACCATTTGTATTCCCTTCTCTTTTCCTTTTCATTAAAGAGGAATTCTGCTGATCTGTGCTCTGCAACAATAAGTACAGTTGTTAGAGGTTCGAGGTTCAAGGAAAGTCGGTTTCGAAGAATTAATACGCTTCATGCTAGCTATTAATAACACCGACTTCTGCACGATGTGCGCGATGATATATGTCCGGAAGAAAAACAAATAATTATCAACGGACATTATCATTATATCCACCGTCAGCATCGTGTATAAAAGGGCACCACTGAATGAGTGTGCCTCATCCGAGGAGACGGACCGCTGAGGAGGACCTGACTCGACACGAAGGCGAAGCCGCCACATCGAGACGAATAACAAGCGTGGACCATCGACTCGGATCATCGGCTCTGATGAAGACGAAGACGTCGAAACGTTAGCCGATAATAAATATTATTATCAACCTCGTGTTAGCTCATCAAAGAAAGAATACACATTGATTAAGCACACCGAGGTTCAAGGAAAGTCGGTTTCGAAGCAATAAATATCTTTATCAACCTCGTGTAAGCTCATCAAAGAAAGAATACATATTGATTAGTCACGCCAAGGTTAAAGGAAAGTCGGTTTCGAAGAATAAATACAGTATTAGAATTAAGGCTCGATGAATATTTCGATTCCGTACCTCTATATATAAAACTGGGAGAAGTCAATATCTGGAAAGCACTGGTTGAGAACAGGTGTCATAGTTGATATGAATTGTTCGTAGAGTGAATGGTCTCAATTATGCATTGTTCTTCTTCGTAACTGCAGTGTGAGCGTGTTTCTAAAGCAGAAATTTCTGCTTCTTTTATAGTAGCACACATTACTTGCTTGGATACTTGGATGGCCCGACTTCACTGGTTGTGCAGGCCTCAGCATAATCTCTATTTAGAGTTTTGTTAGTTTAGCCATTATGTTTCCCTGGAGTGGCGAGGTCATTCTGGTGAAACTCTGCCCCAGGTCGTTACGACCTCAGGCACTCACCGCCCTTGTGGATCGGAGGGAGATTTGCCACCATGCGACTAATTTGATGCCAGGACGGTGGTGGATCCTGATATTGGTTTACTCTCAGCTGGGCTTCCTGTTGGAAACGTCGGACTCCTTTTGAACATAGGACACCTTGCTGAGGGGACGAATCCCTCCGTTCAACATCGTAGCCCGACACTCAGGAACACCTCCCAGCCACGATGAGGTGGGAAACCATTGGGAGGTCAATGTGAATAGCACAACTAAAAATTATTAAAAGGGTCGACTTGAGTTTTGCATACGCACAATACTGTTTTTAGTTTCAGGATCTACGTTGTTAACTGTATTGGTAAGCTGGTATTTTATTTCGTCAGACATATAGTTCTTTCTGCTTGCTGAAATGCTGTTTCTTTCAGAATTTGCGTATCTTTTACTTACAAATTACTTTTTCAGGCTGAGCTAGAGAACGCGAAATTGGAAAAGAAACGTAAATCGACTCCGAAAACTCCTTCTGTCGTATGTTTTTCTCGTCTTCACTAGCTATTGTTTTGCAGTTCTTGATATCTCAAAGGTACGCGATAAGTGGCATTTTCCATCTTCTATTAACTTTAGAGTGCTACTACCAATTCGAGTGTATCATCTGTTAGTCCTATTGCTACCCCACGAAGAGGTATTCTGTTTTCTCTATCTTTTTGTAAAGCAAACGGTGATGAAAGTAAACGATGAGGTCTTTGATAAGCGTGGTAAACGTTGCCAATACTTCGTTTATTTGCCCACGAAATTATCTGTTTTAGTTTTTTTCCGTCTCATAAAGCTATCAGGACGGTGACCTAAGTGCCGTGACATTGCATGCATCCTCTGTAGCTTCTCATGTTTAGTGGTTGCTTTATATGTTGGCTCTTGAAATATCTAGTTCACAATGTTAGCTTTTTATTTGCTGAGTACTATAATTTTTCGCCGCAGGGTACTATATGAAATATAACCATAATGATGCCGAAAAATTTACAAAACTCCCCACCACAAGCATTTGCGGTAAGCTAAGATTGTGATTACAACTATTACATATTTCAAGACCCAACATGTAAAGCAACTACTAAGCATCGAACCCTTCTTACCTTTGCCGGTGGCTAAAGCGTTCACCATTACGCCATGCGGGTCCTTCGTTTCACCTGTCTCTCAGTTAGTTTTCCATATACCAGTTTCATCAGCAATCATCGGCGAGATTAATCTGGGAGATAGAACGCAGTTAATCTAATATTTATCTTTGTGTAATTGTTCTCCTTTCATAGGTAAAACGACAAATGTTAGTCCATACTATCGCGATCATTCCAACATAAAATTTGTGAGTTTTTGATTCCATTTTCTATTGATTTATAATGCATGTTCTTTATTAAAAGACACATTTGATAAAAATGCCTGGTTTTCAATGCTTGTACCTTGAGAGGCGCCTAATCTTACATCGACGGCCGTTCGTCTCGAACTGAAGGAGCGTTGTATATTGTGAACCCACCACTCGAAAAATACCAAGTTCACGCTTTATTAGTAACGACTGATCACCCGAGGGCTCACGTATTGTATTTTTGTTTGTGAAAATTTTAGTGTACCATCTTTATGTGGTGCTTTTGTCAGCTTTAGTACCCTCGCACCCTCTTCGTCAGCAATAGATTTTCTTTATAAGTAGTTATAACGAGTAGAATATAGCTTTTCCTGGAAAACTCCTGTTACAATATCTAGAGAAGAGGTTATTGACCGACTACGAAAAGTGCGGCAATAGAGACCATGGAGGAAAAAATGTTTTGGAAATGCTCACGGTCCGTTGTACTCCCGCTTCTACTTGTGAATGAGCGTTCTAGCGACTGGGTCAATATTATAAACTATGGCTATTGTAGAACTTTTCTGAATTTCCCACTATAACTACTAGTATGATTTTCGGTGTTTTAGCATTATGGATGTTTGCCTCAATCACTGCGAGAAATCTTAGAGAGGGACCATGACGCTGTAATTCAGCGTCGTCTTTTGGCAAAATTGCCAGCTTTGTATCCGATCGATGTCATCTTGCATGAGGTATGTTTTTATTGGCGTTTTTTTTTTGCCCTTGGTTAATTTTTTTTAAGACCGTTAGCCTTTCGTTTACGTCTTCTTTTAGTTGTACACAAACAATGAAATGATGTTTTAATCTGATTTACTGCTGGGTCTAAATATTTATCGAGACATAGGCATTGCGTTGAAGAACTACATCTCACATTTTGGATCCTTCTAATGCTACCATATAGTTGGGTTAGTGAGGGGATCGTACACTCGTGTGGTGAAGACGCGCCTTTTTAATTGAAAGTTACGCACGCATTGATGATACGAAGAAGAAGACTTATGTGTTGCAGTGTCATAAAGTGTTGAAAGCCAGTATACCCTCCAACTGGTTTGAGTAACCGAATCTAAATGGCGTGTTATAACACAGTGTGTCCACATTTTCGGTCTACACTTATGGAGCTAAAACAACCCTTAAAACTCGACTTCGCGTTCACAATGCAGCAGGTTGCATTAATTCCATGTTGTTGCTGTAAAGGAGAGAGAAAAAAAAACAAGAAGATAGCCAACGACAACTTGTATAGCGGGAACTTTCACTGAGGAAAAATCTTTTCGTGGCATTTTGGTGGCAAAGCTTTTCTTATACATCCATCTGCTACCCATAGTATGAGATCCAACCACATCGCTCGATAATGCTCCTTCTTCATCTTTGTTATCAAAAATGGTCGGTACTCTTAGCGGAAACTCTCCTTTTTTTCTGCAGCTGTTAAGAGTGTATTAGATACGTTCTATAATCATTTGGTGGAATTTACAATCCATATGAGAATTCATCTTGAAAATGAAAGACTTGTTCTTGTCCTATGAACTCGTGCTTGGTCTATCTGTCCAGAAAGGGTGCCTGAATTTTAGTAAGTACCGTGCAATTTGCTTTTTGGCTGTGGTCTACAAGCTCTTTACGACTACTGTTCTGTCGTGCATATTAATAACTTTTGTTGAACCGTAACTGTTTGAGCTTTTGTTTGAACGGTAACTTTTGTTGAACCGTAACCGTGAATTTGGTCCAATCCCTGTCTAGTTATGGTCGTAGAGATTTGTCAGGAATATCACCTGTCCCTTCTCCTAGCATTTGTTAACCAAGAAAAATGGAGCGCCATTCTGTAAGATCTCGTCGCCTAATAAGTGAACCCGTCCTACATTTACGCTCAATATTTTTGTTAACCAATGGAGCAGATTTTCGGAGAGCTTGACGAAATGAAAGAAGGGATAGAACGGCATTGGAGCACAAATCAGTTCGTTAAAACCCATGGTGCTGAGGTAAACAAATAGAAATCGGTGCTTCTCTAAGATATGAAGGAACTAAGCAGAAAACCGAGAGTAGTGCGGGCCCATTAGTTCATTGAAACTTCTGTCCAAGGAACAGACCTAGAACTTTGTGCTTATCTCTCGGGTGTCGTTGCAATGCTGTGTTCTACAGTTGGGTTGAACCACTCGTATGTCCACTTCTTTGTTTTTTTATGGATTTCTACTATATTTCGTTCTTCGAAATGCAAGAAGATCATTTTTAGTCTTCGTTCTTCCTCTCATTAAACCTAAGAATTATTATACGCCTACCTCAGGAGATGTTCGTTCTGAACTTATTGTCTGTGTGTATCGCGCTTGACACCGATTATAAGGTTATATGTGCAAGTTGTTACTCATGTCTGAGCTAGAAGTTCCACAAGTGATATTTTAAATCAAGTGTTGTGTATCTCAAAGCATCGACTTTCTATAAACTTCGGCATTAATAATCGATATATATATATATATATATATATAATATTCTTACCACCTGCCCTTCTGCCCTTTTTGAGCTTAGGCAAGGTTGGTATCAATTGTTTTTGTCGAGATTCGGTGGTTGACGTTTCGCCCACTTCGTCTTCTTCATAGCCTAGACGTATTTTGTGTAACCATACAATTCGCTAGGCTATCTATAGTGCTAATGAAAACCTACTATATAAATGATCACCATTTTGTTTAGAAACTCTCCTTTTGTTGCATTTGGAACCGTCCATGTGTTGTTCACGTGGGATGACGAGCGAAACCCACCCAGGTCAAAAAATCATTTTGAATCAAGATGTCATATCATATGTGGCAGTTAGGCGTTCATCTTTCCTATTCATCTTTAGACTTCTGAAATCAATACAAAGCCTCAAAGATCTTCTGCGTTGATGTTTTGATTCCTGCACTTGTATCCGGACAGTCACTTCAGATTCATCACCATTATGCTTTTGATTCATCAGCTGATACCAACTTCGCATCAGCTCAACATGGGCGTTTTGTAAAAGTAAATATACAAGTGTTGTGTAATTGTTGCCCAACATGGTTTTGTTTTACCATCGGCGATTTTTCGACTTTTGGAAAAGAATCCAGATTAGTAAATCTCAAGGCCGACTTTTTCTTAACCTCAGCATTGATCAGCAATTCACTGTTTTCTTTGATAAGCAAATATGAGTTTGTTATAATAGTATTTATTTAATACATAGTAGCTGACGTTTCGGCGACATTTCCAACTTCCATGTCTGGTAGAGAAATTCCTATGCGCTCTGTAATCACGAAGCTGTCAGCCTTGGTAATTGGTCTGCCAACAAAAAGGATAAAGAATGAAGCTCTCGGCGTTGTTCAGCCGCTTAAGGATTTGCCATGCGTTTGACTTCATTAAGCATAGTTTGGAGGTGATTGAATGCATATGTGGCCTTTTCAATGACTGGGACAGCCTACCGATGCATCTAGCCAGTGCTGGTATTCTCCCAGACAAGTCTGCTACTAATTTCGCGACCCCGGAGGGATGGGGGCCTTGGTTGGCCCGTAGCGGAATCGAACTAGCACCATGCTTGCGATGGCGGACCAACATATGTCAACTAAACTTCCAGATCCTATATATCATATATTTGCACTCATATTTGAGCACAGTGGAATTGAGAACTCGCAGTTTTAGAAAATATTTAGTCTGGAAGCGCAAAGGAGGTCTCTGACTGTTGAACATAGGGAAGAATTTATTATTAAACATGGATTGTTATCCCTTTATATTTTCATACGGGAACATATTAAATTCAAAATTTGACATTAATCTTTTTTTATAACGTGCTGTTATCTATGGTTCATAATTTTCGATTTTCAGTTTCTCACCAACTTCCAAGTGGATGTCACAAAACGAGAAGACAAGATAATTGTTTCGTTTGAGGATGATATCAGTTCCAATAGGATTAGTGATCTCGTTCGATCCTGTCAGATGATAACTGATTATTTTAATTTACTGCTTGGGTGAGCCGGTATTTGTTTATGTGAGCGTTCATTCTATTCACGTAGGTGTTGTTCCTTTCTATTCTGATTTAGCAGCTAATGAAGACTGTCGATTCTTGAATCTCATTATTTCCTCCTGAACAAAACTTCAGTTTTGTTGTAGAGATTTATTTTAGGAAAGTGCTCTTATACTCACCAGAGCGTGATCAGTACCAATCAGAGTTATTACGTCTTCGTCTTTCAAATCTTAACGATGCTGATGAATCTAGGGATCGACCACATCTAGGTAACCGCTTTCATTATTACTTAGGTACTTGGATTGACCGTCTTCATTGGTTATGTGGGTGCCAGTATAATTTCCATCCTCCGGAGATTTGCTGGTTTAACCACTGTCCCTGGAGTCTCTATGACAGCCTGGCCAAACTGTGCCCCATGTCGTCACCACCATAGGCAATCGCAGCCATTGTTGATCAGAAGGAAATTTGTCACCAAACGGCTAGTTTGATACCAGGGCGTCAATGGATACTGGTATTTGTTTACTTTTAGCTGGGCTTCTTGGTGGAAACGCCGGACTCCTTCTCAGCTCGGAAGAGCCAGATAGGGGATGTATCCTCTCGCTCTACATCACAGCTCGATACCCAGGAACACACCTCCTAGCCTCCATGAGACGGTACATCGTTGCGAGGTTTCCATTATTAACCCGCTGTAGTGGAATGCCGTAGTCAACAATAAAATAGTAACGTTACATTTTTCCTAAGGATAATGTTCACCTTTTGCACACAGTATCTTTTTGTATTCTTCAGAAGTTGTCTGTCATCTTTAGCGTTCAAATCCTATCCGTTCTGTCCGCTTAGTCATATAAACCTAGTCAGTCATAGAACCTAGTAGTGGTCAACTGTAGTATCTTGGCTCATATCTGCTATTTATAGGATCTGCAGTACTACCGGACAACAGTATTCCTGTTCGTCTAAGTTCTATCTACGGTTTTCCTCACCTCCTGAGGCTCTTCGACTGTTTAAGGGAGAAATTTCAAGGAATTTCTACGAATACCGGGCCACTTTTGGTAATTTCTTTCCCGATTATAGCAGCATATCTGCCACATGATTGTAAAGATTAATTTTTTTCAGGCTCTAAAATTTATGACATCGGATTTCGTTGAATTCGTAGATGGAAATCGTGAGAAGTACTTCAGCGTTCGGAGAGATTATGAGCCACAGGAATAAGTGCTTGTTCACTGACGCTGTTCATTGAAAATTCAGTCCACTGATTCAGTAGATATATGTGGAGGACGTGAGACTTTTCTCTTCCATTGTTTCATTTGTCCAGCTGTGTGCACTCACTGTTGGTCAGATAGTTTTTTTTTCTTTAAACTATGTTTAGTTTAAGTGATTCAGACATGATTGGTCCTTCACATTGTGTTTGGCTGTAACATTTAGTGGTATGAATGTTCCTTTTTTTGGAAGACTTTCCCGTTTTTGTATTTTCAGGGATTGTTACTTCCGATCGTTTGTTTTTTTTTTCCTTAAACAACATGGTTTTTTGTCACTTTTAATGACGGAGAATAGATCCATCTTGTTTTCTTTGCGGTTGTTGCGGTAGCTGCTAGATATCTTTCATGACGTCCATCATTAGGATTTCCGATTGTAACTTTACGACTGTCGTGATGCTATCTGGAACGTATCATTTGGAAGTTTTTGTCATAGTTCCTAACGTAACGTTATGATTGTGTTGCAGCATAAACTTCACCCCTTCGTATCTCAAGAACACCTCGAGTCATCTCGAGTTTTCGCTTACCGATTTGATCGGTCACACGCCTGTTTTTTGTATTGATGGTAACCCCTTCTAATCCTACAATCCAACGGTATAACGTAGATTGATACTATTGTATTAAAAAAGAGGGTAAAGCATTTGGTGTTGATCAGTCCTTGAGGGAAGTGCCATGCATTCAACTTCGTTAAGCATCGTTGGAGGCGATTGAATGCATATCTGGCCTTTGTGATGACTCGCTGTGGCCTACCGATATATCGAGCCAGTGCTGCTATACTCCCAGAGAAGTCTGGTACTAACTTGCCAACCTCAGAGATATGGAAGGGTTGGTGAACCTGGGGCACTGAGATCAATCCCATGTATAATACGGGGCGCCTCCGACCGCTGCTCTAAACGCACCAGTTATTGTAGTACCTTAATATATGGATAAACTGTTGTAAAATTTATAACATGCCTTCGTTGTTGTTAGAGGCTTCATTGTTGATGTATGCATCATCAAAGTCTACAATTTTAGGTTGCCCGTCAACCAACACAACCTGGAATTTCGGATGGTGTTTGTTCGCAAGAATTAATTCGTGTGGATACTATCGAATTGTCTACATACCTGTTGTCTTGTAAAGTCGTGAAGGCTAATATTTGGATTATTGATGAAGAATGACTTCATTAGCAGAAAGAGCTCATGCTTTTGAGATGAAGTTAGTTGTAGAAGTGAGAAGATATCTAGGGGATCTCCACGCTCCGTAACGATGTTCACTTGCTCGATTCTCTCCAGTGGACTCGGTGGGATGCAGTACGATAGAATCTAAACGAAATCTCGCCAGTATTACGTCCTGTAATGGTTTCTTTTGTTCACAGTAAGTCCCGTATTTTTTAGATTAGTAGTCAAGTATCTGTTTTTGTCATAAGCTTTTATATTGACGACCTCAAAAAGGATTTGGGAGTACATCTGATCGCAAAGCCGCACTGGAAATAATTCATAAATGTTGATGGAACAGCAGTGAACGAAATCAACAAGTAGCTAGAATTAGGGAGAAATTTCTTTACTATATTACTGCTAGTGATTTACAGTATTGTCTAAGTGTATCACAGATGGCTCCCTTCACAAGAATCACATTGTTTGGTCTGTAGCACCAGAGACCAATTAAGACATGGATCTTTGGTTAAGCCTATATTACGGCCGTGCTGATCCTCTTAGTATCCTACTAGCTTCCTGGGTGTGTGAAAACGTAATCTAGCGACTAATCTGAAATTGGTCAGATTTGCTCTGGCAGCTAAAATGACGATAGGGTCGGTCTTTTCGAATGTTTTATCTAGAATATTAGAAATACTTCGTTTCAAGAGAGAATTTAGATTTTCTCTACCTTCGTGGTCATGAATCTGCTGCTTTTTGGTGGTGTATGTACCAGGACGCCGTGAAGAGTGTGGACAGCGAGGAGACAAGCGCGCAACAAAAATACTACAAATTGAATTGTCAGGAAAAGAAGAATAATCTTCCTGTAGGATTTTTTGCAGTTGTTCCTTACCCTCTTTGCTACGTTCCCGATGGCTTTGTAAACTCTCCAAGTTGCTCGTTTCTTTTGTACTCTATTTGGAACAAAGGTGTTTGTTGACTGAGCAGACATCCAGAAATTCCCGTTCCCGTTGGACTTTCAGAACAGAAAACTTTTTTTCATGCAAAGATATCTTTTGGCTGGGGTCGGTGGGCAGAGTTTACACATATCCTCTCGTGGCTGTGCTACATTTGGTCCGCCTGGCTCATGTTTCATGTGGTAGGAGCGGTGCAGGAATAAAGATAGTATAAGTGCCTGCTATCGTTTTTCACTTCTACTTAGTTCTGTTCCAGTTCACGTGCTAAGTTGTCGAAATTTGCTGCAAATAGTTTTAGCTAGGTGGTGTTCTCCACAAGCTGCGGTAGTAGGACCATCAGGCTAAGTGACGTTAAGCCGTTAATTTGAAGAGTTGAATTGCGTGATAAGTCTTGACTTCGATGAGTTTCCCTCAAGCGACCTTGCACTGTAGAGTGAAGATGTCGCTGTTGTCCAGTAACGTCAAATACGACATTCAGTTGTGATGCAGCTGCGCTGAAGCGCAGCCTATAGCCAAAGCCTAGGTAGCTAAACCTTTATTTGTACCAAACAAACATACGACCAACAACTGTTGAAAGCTTGAGCAGTCAGTGTTGGTAATCAATCAATGTCGATGTTTACGTGGTACATGTAAGATAAAACATTTTACACCAGATGCGGAGAAAGTACAACCGTGATTTTTCTGAAGAGATACTGAAAATTTTTTATGTGGTAGAGAACATTTTCCGGAGCAATGTATTAAGGCAGATACTCTTCATATGTTATGAAACCAGTCAACAAATCCCAACATCATCGTATCTAGATGGAAGATTTAATTCCGTCATGCATAAAGGATGTAAATGTATCATAGATGTGGAGTAATACATAGAATAAAATGGGCACTATGTGGAAGATTTCAAATCTCAAAGAGAGAATGGGTTGAGAAATTAGTTTGTAGAGCGAGAACGGGGAGGGAGACGCTACAGTAATTTTTTTTTGTGAATAATGGACCATATGAGTCGAATATAACTCGTAGTGCTCGACACGAAGGAGCCATCTGTTGCAGCCTGATTCTTCACTTTATGTACGTGTAACTTCCTAGTTTAAAGCACGATTTCTGCTCTCCATTTTAATATTAGTTAAAAATAACTGTTACAATTCTATTCCATACTAAATTATGTGTGGATAGGCATGGATAGGCCTACAGTAGTAAGGTGATCTTGAAATTAGCAATGCGTGTGGTCAAGGAACCGCAAGCTACCGTATGCAATTAAACGTCCTTTCCAAGGGTTTATGATGGAGATTGTAGCCTTGAAGTTTGATAGGGTATAGCGCTATCTCTGTTACTGACGATGACTATTAGAAGGCGAGATTGCGACAGAACTAAACAACTAAATCATCAATTTTTGAAAAATTCAATTGGCTTCGCTGAGACCCGTCAAAAAGTTGCCCCATGAATTCCGTAGGAACAAAGGATTGCTCTTACAGAATACTCTCGCTTTTTTCGTTAAAATCGATTCTTTTTTTTTCATCACATTGTAACGAGAGTAAATCACGACTTATGTGCAAGAAACGACGACAGGGAAGGAGAATTTTCTAATAATTGAGCGATCGATGATAATGTCTTCAGACGCTACAGTTTTCCACTGATCGAATAATTTGACTTGTTATTTCTTTGCTCTGGGTCTTCGAAGTCGCATCGAGTCAAAATGAATTGAATGGAACATAACCCGAATAAGGTGATCTCACCTGACACTACTCATTTATACAGGACGAATCTTCATTCGAGGTCAAAAAAGTTGGTGTTTAACGATTTTACTTTTCTATGTGCGAGCCTGTGGGGTTGTGCTATGGGGTTGTTTTCATTGGAAAAAAAAACTTCCTTTTACAAGCGGACCACAGTTGCATTCCTATAGAGTCACACGAATTATACCTGAGCATACACAGAGGAGCCATGGCACAATGCGTTAGCAAGAGACCCATCCGTATGCTCTCACCAGGAACAAGAAAATTATTCCGTGAATCTTCTCGTGTCCCACGAACTGCTTGCACTGGACATTTTTGACGAGAGAAAGGACACACAGTTGAGACTTTTTGACTTAGATAGGCGAATTTCGTAAACATGTTGATTTATAGCACTGTTGCATAGTTTTCGTACCTTTACTTTTATTTTTCATTTACTAGTTAACAAGTTTAAAAAGTCGAGTAAATTTCAATAGGTTAACGAAAGGAATGACACGCTCACCGAAATTACGGCCGGAATACTTCTCAGTTCTATAAGAACTTTTATTTCATTGACAAATCGTTTTAGAAGTTCTATTCGGCAGCGCGTCTCCTAAAAGTGGTAGGGAAGTCCTTGCTTAGTGGTTAATCTCAGTAGGATCAAATGCCTTTAATTAACAAATCTTTCGAAGTGATTTTTTTTTAGAAGTTTGGCGTATATTCTTATTGAGGAAGTTCTCAGTTCTCTGGTAACGCGGTTGTTCTAAAAGTCTGTATTTAAGTGATGATTTAAAGAAAAACTCTCCCACATGGGAAAGTGGAAACATCGCTTACCCAGTCATTTCTTCCAAAATTGGCGTAGAAGCAATTCATAAACGTTTTTCCATCCAGGTTTGGTGTCTTGACTACAGAATGAGGTGACGCGATATGGACTAGCTTACTCCATCCTCTGGCGAATGCTTTTGTGTGTATGCCCCTTCTCCACGTACAATTATGATAAAACGCTGAAAATCGTTTTGTTCCAAGGTTTCTAATGAAATAAGGAGACGTATATTCTGGATCAAACATACTGGAATGGATATCTGGGTATCTGGGTGGGTGGGTGGGTATCCTCTAAGGGTGGGTGGGTGGGCATGGATATCTGGGTATACTGGAATCCCCTATGAGGAGGTGGATAGCACAGTGGTAGTGCCAACGAAACCTCTCATCCCTCCAGGATCGGGAAATTAATACCGAACTTGTCTGGGAAAAAATCACTCTCTGCAATCCAATTGGGAAAGCTCCAGCCCGACTATCTCACGACTCCAGGCAGAATTGCTCGACCAGCATTCTACAACATTGAAGATGAAAATGAAATGGAAGTCCTCAAGTAGCAACCGAAACCAGGCGTAAAAAGTTGGAAGATCTTCGTGGACAATGAATGCGAGGAAATGAATCGAATGTGAGAAGTGCTGGGATCCGCACAGTAGACGTGAAGACGGAACAAATAAATTAAAGTTAAAAAAAGACAAATTTTCTACACCGTTATTTAAAGGTTCTTCCTTCTCTGGGCTTCATAATAGTCGTTCGAAATATGAAAGAAGAACAATGGCCAAATTTTAAGGAACAAAACACTTACGATCTGTGCCTTTTAAGACAAATCCATTTTCACTTTCCTCTAGGTCGGCGAATACCGATAGGTCAATTTGATCTAAACAATAGTGGATGGAACGCTTGTCACTATTGTAAATAAGGGAGGAACGGTTTTCCATCTCGAATTTTTTAGTGCATATAGAACGTTTCCAACGGTGCTATTACTAAAATCATTTAATAACCTTTGCAATATTTGCTCTCCAACTTTTCATCTTTCAGTTTAGTTCCGTATTTCTTAACAAGTGGTAAAAACGGGTCATTTCTATCATTTAAAAAGGCTGAGAAAGAGGATTTGTATTTAGTTTCATTTCGAAAAAGAAAGGGACATAAACCAAAAGAGGTGGATGAGTAAGAAATGGGAATTAGTACAACTTACCTAGCGCAAAAAAATTATCCTCTACATATTGCAGATATTTAAGAATTTCACTCTTGTATGAGAATGTGAGCAGCAATGAAATTGTCAGTAAAGGAAGGCAGTTCATGACATTTTCGCCAATGTTCCTTCTGAAATCGAGTTCTAACCAAGACAATTGGAGTTGGAGGTGCAATAGATAATATTTTCTCAGTTGAAACAAAAGTGAACATGAGGAAAAACAATAACGCCTTAAACTGGAATAAGCTGTGACTGCCGACTAAACTTGGAGCACACAGTCTTATGCTGCATATTTATCAGAGAAAAGTTCTTTAAAGTATCACTATTCAAAATGTTTTAAAATGGATTTTACCGTTAATACGGACTTGTTAACATCTAGAGGGCTAATTCTAAATTTGTGGGGCTGACGCACACACATGACTTCTAATTTCTGGCAACACTCGTTATGAATTGAATTCAAGTCATGTCGTCATAATTAGCCCCTAACATGTAAGTGGAAGTCCACTCACGTACGATTCTAAAAATTAATCAATACGGATTTTGTCCCACAATACCAAACACTTTGATGGCATTTGTATCCTTCAAAGTCTGGAAAAATTATGTTTAATTTGGAGTTTATTCAAGAAATTATTTTCATTATCCCACAACAATGTTCTTCACCTAAATTCCGACTGTTCGAGCTATGAAGAAGTTTACTAAATGGTTCATTAAGAAAAGTCTATTTTTTTTGGGTAGTCATTATTTCAGAAAAGCATCAGAGAAATGTAAGAGATTATTTCTTGTGCAAGAATCAGCTGTTGTGTTGTTGACTTTTGACTCCAATTATGGTGGCTCCAACGAAAGCGATTGCTGATAATGTTAGGCACAGCAACCTATGATAACAGTTAATTGTAAAATTACCTAAAACGAGATATTAAAAGCTTCGTCGTTTTTGCCTACTTCCTAGGTGAAGTGTAGTCACTCAAGCAACAGCGGATTGCTTTGAGAAATGTACTGCAAAATTATAATATTCGCTTCAAAAATATCTGCCAGTAATTTGTTCTCAAGCTCAGAAGCTCCTGGCGTTGATCAATCCCTGAGGGATGCGCCACGCATTCGACTTCATTAAGCATCGTTGGAGGTGATCGAATGCATATCTGGCCTTTACAATGACTCGCCGATGTATCGAGCCAGTGCTGCTATCCTCCCAGACAAGTCTGGTACCAATTTGCAGACCCTGGAGGGATCGAAAGCTTGGTGGGCTATGGGCGCAGGAATCGATTCCACATGCGTGTCGCAGTAGCGCCTCCAACCACTACGCCGCACGCGCCCATTAAAATTAAAACCATAGTTATTACTAACTTAGGGAAAATGAAAGGTTCTCGGCATTGATCAATCCATAGAGACACGTTATGTATCCGACTTCATGAAACTTCGCTAGAGGGCACAGAATGTATATTTGACCTCCAGAATAACTCGCGGTGGCCTAGCGATGTACCAAACCAGTACTGCTATTTTCCCAGACGGGTCTGGTACTAATTTGTCAAACCCAGATGGATCAAAAGCTTGATGAGCCCGGAGCGCAGAATCGAGCCCATGCCTATTGGAAGGCACCTCTGACCACTACTCTATTCGAGCCCCTTACAGTCGAGTTACAACTAAGGTACAACGACATTCAGTGAGCTTTTTTTTTGAAAGAATACAGATATCTATAATTCGAAAGGCCGATTTCAATCTTGGCATGGGTAACCAATAAATTTCTATATTTTGCTAAGTATATAGAACTACGCTGTTCGCAATGAGTGTTAATCATTTCATTCGAACCTAAGCTTTATGACGAGAAGTCTACGTAGAACTTCACGCACTTAAGATACTTGATGAATCTTCGACACACCCACTTGTAGAGATCGCTTGACAAAACAGGCATGTTTGCTATGAGAACACCGAGAAATGCTGCGAATTCGACAACTTGCTGATTGGAGAAAAAAACATTGTAATCAGTTCGCATAATATTGCAGTGGGAATGGCTGCGTTAGGAAAACGAAACTCATAAATTGTGAAGATGATAGGATGTGGCTGCAGCATGAATTTATGTGTGGGAGAGAAAAGGGCGGCTGCCAAGTGGGCTTCGCCCATCAATCAACTGTGCTGCCGACGCTCAGTCCTGGGTAAAGCTCCTCAGGATTCCGTCGAATACCTTGCTCACATATTTGGGTGCTACCATAAAATGCAAAATGCCAACATCCACGCAATGGTGGCCTCTGTCTGTGCATGAGTCGGCGCTTTCCACTTAGCAGCTTTTAGAAAGCCACTGCAATTTACGTGTCGTCCAAAAATTATCGTTAAAGTCGCAAAGTGAGTCTATCGGGGTGGTCTATTAAACAGTGTCTTACAAACTCCAAGGAATGATGCGTTTGAATGGAAAGGTCATTGTGAAGGAATTTTGCGCAGATGCATAGACATTAGTAAATCCGAAACTACTTGCCCACAACTTAGTGTGCGCATGCCGAAAAATAAGGAATAAAATCAGAATCAGATCCACTTTCGGCAAGGCCGAAAATAGAGCCCTCGTCTCATTTTTAATTCATTTTTCTGCGTCAATGACGAGGTGGTTTTTTTTAAAGCAGTATATAGGTTACTTATATAAAAAAGAACATCTCACGCTGTTGTTTACTAATCGGGCGCTTTGGAAAAGTCGGTTCTTCATTGTCTCTATGTTTACCCAGCGCGCTTAAATTCTCTGCCACAAGTGGTTTGATTATGTTATTGTTAATTTTGACGCCCGTGTGTACCGATAAACGCTATTCTTTTCGCTTGACAAAACAGGCATGTTTGCGGAAGCTTTCTTGTCTTTGGTTAATTTGAAGCGTTATTTAATCGTATGGAGAAAGACGTTGAAGTTAAGGAAAAAATTCACTCTAAAATATTTTCTAGAAGGATTATGTGCCGATGATAGCTCTCGTTTAATAAAATCAGAATCAGATCCACTTTCGGCAAGGCCGAAAATAGAGCCCTCGTCTCATTTTTAATTCATTTTTCTGCGTCAATGACGAGGTGGTTTTTTTTAAAGCAGTATATAGGTTACTTATATAAAAAAGAACATCTCACGCTGTTGTTTACTAATCGGGCGCTTTGGAAAAGTCGGTTCTTCATTGTCTCTATGTTTACCCAGCGCGCTTAAATTCTCTGCCACAAGTGGTTTGATTATGTTATTGTTAATTTTGACGCCCGTGTGTACCGATAAACGCTATTCTTTGAAAAAACTTTGGAGAAGTAGCACGAGACTGAGCTTGCCACAATTTATGATAAGGAGATTACGTGTGATTTTCATCGTGTTCATTCAAGTCGTAGTCTTTAAAATTTATAATCCAAGAGAGAAATGCGTTGTCAGTTGTATTTCTTTGTCACGAAGGGTTATCGAGAAGCAACGCAGAGAATTGCTCTCGCGCTGAGCATCTCAATTTAACACCATCGCCGACCAGGATGTGAAAGCCATCCATCAGTGTATGTCAGTGTGGCGCGCACTATCAGCTCCAGCATCGCCAATATTTCAAATTTAAACAAGTCGATATAGGAAGCTGAATAGCCAGAGCCGTTCGTCCTGTCAGTTGTCTTTCTTTGTCACGAAGGGTTATCGAGAAGCAACGCAGAGAATTGCTCTCGCGCTGAGCATCTCAATTTAACACCATCGCCGACCAGGATGTGAAAGCCATCCATCAGTGTATGTCAGTGTGGCGCGCACTATCAGCTCCAGCATCGCCAATATTTCAA
Source organism: Angiostrongylus cantonensis (assembly GCA_009735665.1). Taxonomy (NCBI): domain Eukaryota; kingdom Metazoa; phylum Nematoda; class Chromadorea; order Rhabditida; family Metastrongylidae; genus Angiostrongylus; species Angiostrongylus cantonensis. The sequence continues at coordinate 318,976 of MQTX01000144.1, read as the reverse complement.
ATTTAAACAAGTCGATATAGGAAGCTGAATAGCCAGAGCCGTTCGTCGCCGCCTCCTCGTTGTTGTTTAAGGCCATCATAAAATTTTCTCGTTAAAACTCTCACAACCACGCCAACTGATTTCAACATATACCGTACATCTTTATATCAATACGCATTTGGATTGCGCTGGTCTGACGAGCACGACACTCGGAAATGGCTGCGGTAGTGAAGGCGTTAATCGTCTATGTATAGTCATCCAAATTTAGCGTTTAGTAAAGTATAAAACGCCCGACGTCGACAATTCCCTGTGGGATTTATTCGACTTCATCCAGTATCGTATAGAGAAGTGAATCGGTATTTAGTCTATCGATGTTTCATTGGAGCGGCGCAGTTCTAGTGATTTTGTTTATCATGCGGATAGGGCAACCTACTGCGCCCGAAGCCTACAGAACCCCCATCCCTCCGGTGTCAAAAAATTGGAAGCAGACTTGTTTGAAGCAAACTCATTCCATCCAGTTCATATGGGAACTCTTTATCTCAAGATTTTTGGGAGAATCGACTCGAGCAGTATTCAATGACATTCGTGACAAAAACGAAAAAATCCTCAACTAATAGCCGAACCCTCACACAAACAAATTTTGAAGACCTTCATGGATGGTAGACTCGAGAAAACGAATTGAATCGAATTCAAGAAGTACTGGGATCCATGCAGTGTGGTGTATGTGATGTCAGGCCATGTAATAATTAATTACAATAAGTATCTATGTTTCGAATAATGGTTTTCGTTCTCGTTTATTCTCTGTCAGTTTCACGATACTGGAGGTAAGAAGTGAATGGCTTGGTTGTAACCCCGGATGGAACTGAAGAGCTAGGGTGTTTGTATCTTGAGCACAAGATATAGGTGACCTAGTCATTTCGAGGTTGCCGAATAACCGGCATGACCTCTATAGGTTTTATTTTCCATCTGGTAAATCATTTTCAAGCATGAAACTGTTTCAAAACCGACTTTCCCTTAATCTCGGTATGCTGTTTACATTGTGCAGTTTGCACAATGTCGGAATAGAACTTCTCTTTGGATAACGTTTCGTCGTCTTAGTCTTACTCAGAGCCAATGATCCAAGTCGATGGTACTCTTAGTCATTCGTACTGTTAGTGTGTGGTCTTCATTGCCGTGTTGATACGAAGAAGGCGAAGACGTCGAAATGCTAGCTGAATAAAAGTTTTATTACGACCTCATGCAAACTGAACAATATAAATAAATGTATCGATTCCCAATACCGAATTCCTACTAAGTATGGCACTGATTAATAATTCATTGTTTTTCTTCAATGAGCAAACAAGAAGTTGGTATTATACCATTCATGAGCACACAGTAGCTGACGTTTTGTCGGTTTCGCTCTCATCAGAGAGTGTAAGTTCGATTTGATACTCAGCCAGACATTTTAAAACCCTGGCAGCTAAGACTTAATACACAAATTTGAATTCTTATGATAAACATCTTCCTATAAATCCCACTGTTTTGTTCGTTATAAGTCCTTCAGTTAATTGGAGGAGATCATCCTTCCGTAAGAGCTGAAAAGTAGGTGTTGTCCCTTGCAGCAGAAAAGCAAAATTAGACGTCGTCGCGATAGTTTAGTAGCATGACGGCTACATGTCAATTACAACTTATGCGTCTTCGAGTAAATCTGGCCGACTTCAGTCATATATCACTCGCTTCTTTTTCAGCCATTTATTTTTCCGTATAGAGTATTTTTCGTTGTACCGTTATAATTGTTGTGTAGCCTATGCAAGGTAGACGTTGCGTTGAGCGTTCAGTTATAAAGGCTGTATTCTACACATAGAAATATATACAGACCTGATTTTGACAAACACTTTCAATTCGTATTGTTTCTTTGATGAGCTTACACGAGGTTGATAATAATATTTATTATCGGCTAACGTTTCGACGTCTTCGTCTTCATCAGAGCCGATGATCCGAGTCGATGGTCCACGCTTTTCTTTCGTCTCGATGTGGCGGCTTCGCCTTCGTGTCGAGTCAGGTCTTCTTCAGCTGTCCGTCTCCTCGACTGTTCTTATCCTATTTATTGAAACAATATGGACAAAAAAATTTGCTATATCGGTTCTATTTAGTACTCACGTATGGTTTTTAGACCTTAGTCGTCATCAAAACTGAAATGGTAAGGGGTATTCACATAAAAATTATAATATACGGTCACAACAGCAACAAAGTAAATGGGAAGAGCAATCCGCGCTACTCGATCGACGCTACTGATCGAGTTCTCTGCCAAACCGAACGGATCTGTTGGACGGGCCTAAAGACACAGCCATTTTTGGTGCCGTAGAAATAATTTTAAAGATAAAAACGTTTTCACGGGCTCATCAATTTCCTAGAGAACTTACGATTAGGAGCACGTAAATTATGCGTGCCGTCAACACATCTGCGACTATGAGAATTGATTTAAATGCGGATGTTATGAGACACGGGGGACATCGTAGCTTTGAGCAGCAATAGCTCAACACGTAGCGTTTTCCTTTACATAGATTGGTAGAATGCGTTGATCCTTCTTTCGAAGCATGAAGTTCTCTTGTTCTACCATGATGAAATTATTTTTTTTATCTATTCTTAATTACTGAACTCTATTACTGGAATAGGTTTCACTATTTTTGAGGCCAAATTCGTATTTCGAAAACGAAAGCAATTGTAGAACCGGGTTTATTCGATCAGGACACGGTAGTTTTCACCAAGAGAAAAAAATTTTGTGGTTGGCGTATATTTGCTTTAGAATTTTTATGAATTTAGGCATCGCCTTCAGCCCTTTGAGAGTTTCAATCCTTAATAAAATTACTGTCCAAATAATAGTATTTTGTAAAGACTTCACATACTTCTAGGCGACAAAGCAAACTATTTTATATATCTCTTTAAAGCATTTTACTTACTTACTTGGCGATGCTTGGATGGTCCGTCTTCACCGTTCGGAGTTTTTCTGGTTTAGCTATTGTGGTTCCCTGGAGTGCCGAGGTCATCTCATCCAAAGTCTGTCCCAGGTGTCACCACCACAGGCAGTCGCCGCCCTTGTGGATCAGAGGGAGATTGTCAACGTGCAGCTAGTTTGCGGTGGTCGGCCCTGATATTGGTTTATTCCTAGCTAGGCTTCCGATGGTGACGCTGGACTCCTTCTCAGCTTGCGAGACCCCGCTGGAAGATGAATCTACCTGCTGTACATCGCAGCCCGACACCTAGGAACACCTCGCAGCCGTGATGAGAGGCGTTTGGAAGAAAACATTCCGTTGCACTATCTATTAACATATTGATGGTCACCAAGTCATGTGGGAGTCATTTTCTTTCTGAGTATTTATTTTGAGTCTTAGAGTTTTTTTGCTGCAGTTCTTCTTCTTTTGATAACTAATCAAACATGGGTGTAGTGGTGGAGGTCGAACAAAACTCTAATCCTGACTTCACCAATTAAGAAAAGTTATTTTTGGACGAGTTTATTCGGCTAACTTGAATCTGGTGGAGGGCACTAACATATATTCTGTACTCACACTGAAGTTCGGAATATGGGGACATTTCATCGTGACAATATGATAGGAAATCACTGACAAAAGTTTTACAGAAGTCTTTGCAGCACGTAAAAGTTATGTGCTCATTCATTAATGTTCTCATAAAATGTATCTTTCCGAGCACTGAATAATCTCCAGTCATTTTCACACAACTTTTCACTAATGTTGTAGATGTCGTACTCTAAAACACCCACTTTGTTTACATTATAAACCTCTAGCTTTTGACGTTAACACTTTTCTCACATTCACAGTCAGCACAACCACCTCTTCAATGAACGTAAATTAATAATTAAATGCAAAAGTCCTTGAATGTACACTTAGCACATACATTTGACATTTGCAAAGACCTACCAACGTATAAAGTTTTTTTGTTTTAATTATTTGTTTTACACAAGCGGCCATCAAATCTACTGTGCGTATGACAGCACTTCTTGCACTCGCTTCGTTTTCCCCGAACTTATCGTCCATAATGGTTTTCGCGTTCGGATAATTCACGTTTTGTTTCTGTTTCTGGTTGAGAATTTCGTATTCTTTCTTAAGCAAAAATAATGAATACCTTTCACAACAATTTACTTGAACAGTTTTGAAAATGGAACCACTATTCCAGTGGAAAATTTAAAGGAATTATGGAATAAATGGTGTCATCCTCCCAATATTCTGTGGATCGAAAGATTCCGTGACCCTTTGCTTTATCGAGATGGAAAAAAAGCAGCGAAGTTTGGAAAAAACGAGCCTAAACGAACAGCATGACCAGTACTGGGTACTTAGACTCACAGTGAAAAGTGCAAATTTGCATAAGCGTCCCATAGCGAACCTAACCATCTAATAGTTCTACTTGTATGCATTTGGTTTCTTGGATACTTGCACAGCATGCCCTCACTGATTGTGTGGGCTCTAGCATATTCTACATTTTCCGAAGTTTTGGTGGTTTATACACTGTGTTTTCCTGGAGTCTCGAGGTTAGCCTGATCATAGTCTGCTCCATGTCCTTATCAGCACAGACAGTCGCAACCGTTGTGGATTAGAGACAGATTGGCCACCATACGACTAATCTGATACTAGGAGGATCCTGAAATTGGTTTACTCCTAGGTGGGCTTCTTTATGGTGGAAACGTCGGACTCCTTCAAAGCTTGGGAGACATTGCTGGGAAGGATGAATCACCGCGCTATACATCGCTATCTGACACTCAGGAACTTAACCACGATGAGACGGTAGACCGTTGGGACGACTAAAACACTTCAGTTACCTATGTTTGTGTTAGACTTAAATATATGGTTATATAACTACAGCTTTAGACAGAAAATGATATGACCAATCAAGAAAATGAGCAACAATGAGCACTCCGGCAGTAAGATGACGAAGGCGATATTTTTTAGCTTTGTATCTGAAGCGTGTACTGCCTTCAAGTGTTCGAGGTATCAGTAGTGACATCTTTTAACAGTCACAAGACCATTACCAGTAATCGACGCCAGCATAAGAATTACCGTCATCCGGAGAGAATTCTATTACTCAATCAGCAAATCTCAGTTCGATTCCTAAGGGCCAACGACTATCTATAATAAAGAACTCTAGCACTCTCTGGCAGAGGTATCTCGAACCTCCCAAAAACTCGCGCTAGGCTGAATCCAGAACGTTAGCAATGAAAAGCACAAATTTAAGCTCACTAACCAATTTGACCACCTCTATCGATTTCGTTTGGAAAGCAACCGAAATAATGAAAGGTATTGCAGGAACAGGGATATTATGTGAGGATGGCGAACTCAAGTGCTCAAACATTTAAGTTATTGAGTACTAAACTCAGTATCACATTTACACACAGTTTACTCAACATTTAAAAGTTTGACAACACAATCGCTCAGAGGTCCGTAGTGGGTCAAGTTTAAAAAATGTGAATCAATACTGATTTTAACGTCCTTCGCCCTCTATGCGCAATCGAACACGAGATTATGATTAACAGAAAACTGAAGTGTTACATATCGACATCGAGAAACTCTGAAGCTATAATGACACATTTTCTAAGGCCATCAGTGGGGATCTAAAGGCTTAAGTTGGACCTAACAGGTGTGAAGGATTTCAGACTTCGAACCGATGGATCGAGTGGAATGGATGGGATAATTCCCGCTGAGTCTATCATGTTAACCACCATGGTAAGTGAAAGTTCCAAAAAACTCATCTCTAAGGTTTTGGCATTCAGAGCATCACAACGAGATAGACCAAATCATAATACGCCGAATTTCTTACTAATAATTTTACTGTTCCTCTTAGATTTTAACCAGGTTCGAACTTTCGCGTGCTCAGCGAGGGATAAAAGTTATGAAATCCCAAGGTAATCGTAGAATTTGTCTGAACGTTCAGCTGGTTCATGGAGGGATACCGCTGTGAATAACAGGAGAATAATAACAACTAGGAGAAAAACGAGGAGTTCATTCAAAACCCTTACTACAATGCTATAAAAGTGGGAACTATGGTAGCCATAAAAAGACGCTTGGTTTCAGAAGCACCCGAACAGATACGAAGATATGGAAATCAAATAGAAAAATGAGACAACTGACTTATTCTCGAGTTTATAGAGACCTTCTTGTTAAAGTAGTGATGAAGAAGTTTTCAGGGAGGCAAGAGGATTAGCTGCAAAAAGTCGGAAGAAAACATGCAACACCTTCAGTGGCGCAGCTAATTGTATACCAAAGATAAACCGCCTCAGGCATCAAGGTGGAATAATAATTGCATCTAGAATGGCAGTGAAAACGATCAATTATGCATCGTACTGTCGATGTCCTTTTTACAGTCTACAGGTAAATGGGTTTTACTTATGCTGAAAAGGAAATCACGGTCATATAATTAGAAAAAGAGACCCAAAGTCCCAAACTACATAAATGGTCCGAGATTGAACAACATGTATGCACCATGTTGTCGAAAATCACTTAGCCGAACATATGATTCGTTTAACAATGATCAGTGGTCAAGAGCTTCTAGGGATTGGTGTTCACGAGATATGAGAGAGTTTCTGTGAGTAATTCCATGGAGGTTAATAAGATGTGCACAAACGAGTATAGACAACCTACTCGATCTGTATTAAAAGAAATTTATCGTACCTGTCGGTCCAAGGGATAGCGTCCTAACGACATTGCACACTTTCCTAAAGTTAAATCAAAATCCCTGTGTCAGTAATGATCCAAGAAGGAGACTTAAGTAGTTTAAATTGATTCCTGTGTTACTTAAAGTCATCTATTCTACCTACCTTGAATCTGCAAAAACTGCTCACAGTATGCTGTGTATTCTTACTACCACAATGATCTTCGAGCAAAAAAGATGTAAAGTGGAGAAATAAGAAGAAATTGAGGTGGTTCATAGTTTTTGCTCCAAAGTAACACTCTGTTCTGCATGTCGTCTAAAACTTGCTGAGAAGATTAAGGGCTGTTGGATTTATACCTACCAATTCTAGTTGATTAACATTGCTTCTTATCAGTGCCAATTGGCATTCGGATTTCTCCTCTTCCTGAACTTTGGAAAGCGTCGATCATATTTTCGTTCTATTTCAATAGGGTACAAAGATCTTGGACGCACATCAATGTTTGGGTTTCAATAACTGGCCTTGGAACAAAAGTCATCATCATTTTTTACTCCATAGTGGTGTGTTCTTCCAATGCCGGCAAATCTCTTTCATTTTGTCTCTTTTATCGATTTTTCATGGCCTTACAATTTCCTACTGAGACACAGACGAAGCTCTAAAAGCTCTCAGATTTGATCGATTCTTAAGAGATGCGCCATATATTCAACTTCATTAAGCATCGTCGGAGGTGAATAAATGCAGGTCTGCTCCTATCGATGCGGTGGCCTATCGATGTATCGAGTCATTGCCGCTATCCTCAAAGCAAGTCTGCTGCCAATTTGCCGACCCTGGAGAGATGGAAGGGTCGATGACCCTTAGGAGCGGCGATCCCATGTGTATTGCAGGGCGCCGCCGACCACTGCGCCACACGCTCCCTCGAAGGAATACACAGCGAATTAAATGGGCCATGTCGACATCCTCTGCCAAAACATGGATTAACATCAATGCATATCGGCAAAAAATTTATCAGAGTTAGGATATAGTTGTTTTACCTTTGATAGTAAGTCTGCTGCTATATAGGACAGTGCCGTCCGGATATAACCTGACAAGTCGATTACTAGTCGTCATTGAATGCGTGTACGATCGAGCACCGTTCCAAAAATACTGAAATGACACCTACAGTCTCGTACTACTGAAAATTGTCAACTTTTCGGCAATACTGGGAATTTCATCGACTAGGAATCAAGGGAAAGGACATATTCACATCTGTATCATTTTTCGAAGTCTGAATTTAACTGTTAGCAACATTGTAGTCGGTGCCCATTGCATGCAACGTTTCGTGCAAGAAGAACTACATTTCAACTGTCAGCTCAGAATTCTAAGTTAGTTTTAATAGACTTTCAGCCACCTAAACTCACCTTTCACATCAATACAGTGGGTTGCGAATTACTTACTGATCTATCGCAATATCTTTGTGTTCCCAAGGCTGACTTTCTGTTAGCCTCGGCATTGATTGACAATTTGATGTTTTATTTCAATAAGCAGACACGAGGTTGTTATTATAGAGGAGTCAACCTATCCGGTCAACCTATCTGAAAACGACCACATCACAAAATGGTATCGAAAGCCAAGCAGTAAGAATATACAGGTTCATTATCTCTCCTCTCATTCATCACGCACTAAAAGGGCGCTTATAAGAAATTTGTTTCGGACCGCTGCCAACGTGTGCACAGGTAGAGAGCAAAGGGAAGAATCCTCGAAACCGGTGCGCCAAATAGCTAATTTCAAATGGTTACGAAACCTTAGGTTCTCGGCATAGGCATAGAGGGAAAACTACAACCCAAAGCGATAATTCTATGGAAAACAAGGCTCCGTTCCTCCTGCCCTTTACTTCAAGCGAAATAAGTGCAGCCATAAAACGTTGCTCAATAAGGGCCGGTCTAGATGTCCACCAGGTGCGCATAGGATGCAGGAACATAACTGAGAAGATTTGACGTAGGAGTCACTATCCTCACACACGAATCGAAAACATCAGTGCGTAAAACTCTTGAAGCGTTTTGGATCAATTCCAAATATCCAAAAATGAACCGCAAGGAGGAGTGTCTTGTCATCGTGCGTGACCTGGCGCCATACCTCAGGCTAATCCACTGACCTAACACAGGCACAGTCCTCGCCCATACAGTACTCTGTGCGGCTGCTATCCACCAGCTAACTTAGATACTTACAAGAAATAAACGGTAGGTGTTTAAATGAAGCTGTTTCTTATGTGAATACAAATTTATTTGTTAAGTTTCATCTACTAGGGTTATGAAAGTGTTCGGCTGAGTAGATCGCATCTCGATTTGACCTTTCCAGGTTCTGAAGAAGGCGAAAACACCGAAACGTCAGCTATTGTATCCCAATAAATTCTATAATAACAACCTCGTGTCTGTTTATTGAAGAAAAACATCGAATTATCTTTGTGTTCGCCTTTTGTTCCCAGTGGTTACAAAAAAAAAGATTTAACTAAATAATTAATTAATTGTAGTGGCAAGGAGAAAAATTTGTTTACGCAGATCCAAAATAAGTAAAAGTCACGAAGTTCCTAGTTTTTGAATGAAGTGTAGTTTCTTTTCGACGACAGTACACCCACCGTATCTGGTTTCCATATTTTATCAAGCATTGCCATGCTTAGTGATAACTGTTGGTTGCTAGTTCCATTGAACATCAGTCGCGAGTCTGTCCACGTTTGTCGAAAATAGCAGTTGAACGAATAGGTCTAAACTTTTTGCTTCTAAACGAGGAATCGAGCAAAAATGAGCTTTCCAACTTCGCTACAATACAATAAATTAAATTAGAATATTGGTATTAGCCACTTCATGAGGTGCTCAGAGATTTATTTTAATTTATAAGCGGCTACCCTCGCCTTGTGTTCTGCAACCACTTGCATTTGTTTTAATAACTTCGTTGTCTTGCAATCACCATCCGTGGAGGTGGGTAAACCCGTACACCTCCTCCCCTTGAGTGCATCATGAAGCTCTGTCATTTTTTCCCAACACCATGAATGTTGGACGAACGTGACTTTCTTTGAGAACCTCAAATAGCTGAAATAAGTCAAAAGGAGATTTGCTTCCAATGAAACCAGGTTTCCTTCACAATGACGGTGGATTTCAAGTCAAAGACTGAGAATGTTGCGACTTGTCGACCGGCACCAGGAATGGTAGAACATGGCCTCCACTGAGAACGAATATTCTTAAAAAAGTCAGTTTATTCGAATTACCTAAGTCTCAATTTCACAATTATAAATAGTTATTAGAAACATTTTCAAAACCACAATAGAAAACTAGCTGAGAGACAGGCGAAACGAAGGACCCACATGGTGTGGTGGTAAACGCGTTGGGCCCTGGAAAAGGTAAAAGCGCGTTTGTTCCCCACCGCGGACACCTGCCTTCTGCAGTTTTGCAAATACCTCAACATCATTGTGATTGTATTTTCAAAACATTTTTTCATTATTTTCTTCATAGGTGACAAATTGTTTCTGAAGAAGATGCTGTCAAACTTTTAGCTGTAAACCTGAAATATGGAAACCTCTCTTTTGACCTTTTCAGCAAGGAGTATGCGAATTTTAATGCTATCGGTTATCGGTTCTGTTATGAATAATCTATTGATCCACTGAAGAATCACAACATGTCAATCCTGAATAGTAGCCGACGGTAATAATTGGAGGAAGGTGGTGGGAACAGTCCGCACAAGACGAGCTTATTTGTCCGAGGGTGAATGTAAATTTATAGAATTTCATCCTAACACAGTATTTAACTACAATTGTATAGAGCTCGTAATGACACACAGTAGCATAAGGGAAAGGTTCAATCAATGACAATATGAAAGCCAATAACTCAAACTTTTATGGCAATAAAAAATCTCGATTTTCCACCTTTTCTGTGTTGCACAGCGCTGATGGAAATCTTGTGATTACGAAGGCTTTTAATGGAAAACTAAAGAAGGTCAACGAAGACCGTAGCACTGTTCTTTTTTTTAAAAAGAGAAAGATTGCTGGAAACAGCGTATTTTGAGAAGCGGGAGCTGTGTGTGCCTTTTTCGAGCAAAGACACACATCGCTTACCTTGGTCAGATCAGAGATTGGACCCATGGTCCGTACAAAGATGTCGATGAAAACGATCGTGGGTTTCACTGTAAAAAAAACGACAGGTACCGCAAAAGTCATTATAGTCTAGTTAATCTATAACTGTACATACGGTTGAATCCTGGTCGTAAGTGACGGTCGTAACCCTTTAGTACTTGATTCAACAGTGTGGTAACGTTATTTGCAACTCCTTTCCTTAAAATGATCTTTGGTTCGTTTTCTTCCTTTTAGTATATCATGACCAAGGGCAAAATCACAGATAGTAAAAAGCTCATAAACCAATTAAATCACCTGTCATGTCGCCCCGAGCTTACAGCCGACTTTTCTATTGAGTACTGAGCTAGAGCATGGCACTTTGAAGATACAGATTAAAATTCAGTATTAATTTAATCTTATCAGTATCATCTTATCAGTTTATTTATTAATCAGTATTAATCTAACTCAGTATATGGCAATAAGAAGTTGAGAACTGGTCAAAATAAATGTAGTAGCGCTGTGAAAGCTGAAAGGAAGGACATATCAGGAAGGCGTTGAAAGACAACGAAGAAGCACAGCAGAGTAATGACGGATGAACCCCAAGGGAATCGCTTGTCAAAATCGTATGCAAAATTGCCAACCATCACCACTCGGCTGTATTTGCGTTTTGAGGAGTAATCTTAAAAAACATCGACGACATTGGGAAAACAGAAAATTCTGGGACGCTTCCACAAAAAGAGTAATCGCATGTTGCCCTAATGACAGAGGAAAATCCCACCTACATTTGTAATAAAGAAAAGCAAAGTAACCAAATGAACTGAGAAAAAAGTATGCCTATCGCGGCTTCGTTTCAGGAATTCCACACCATCAGTGTGAGTCTCACCATTTTTGACACTACAAGAAGTCGTGTATTGTGCGAATTCCAGCTTTTCTCTCTTTCGAATCGTTTCTTCGAATTCATTATTCATGAACATCTTCCGATTTGCGTGTGAACTCACCTGCTGCTTGTTGACTTCATGATTTTTTTGGTCTTCGTTATGAATGTGCTTGTATGCGGCTTGAGTTGATTTGCGTCTGGAATCCAATGATAGGCGTGCAAGAGAGCTCCTATGTCTTCATCACAGGGATTTACGAGGCGTTATGGATCGAGGGAAGACAAATCTGTTATTAATCTGGCAAATGCGGAGATGTGGAATACTTGGTAAGCTTGGGACGCTAGATCGAACTAACGACCACGTGTATTCCAGGACACCTCTAATCACTCACGACGCAACACGTGCAATAGAGCTGTGTCTACATCACTGAAAAAACATAATCGTAAATACACAAACTGGCCTTTCTAATACATCGTTTGAAATATTAGCTTAGGTTTAGAGACCTGAGCTGGACTTCAGTAATAATGGTTTTCTGATTCAGTGTTACCTAGTTAATTAGGGGCAAAAATACGTGTCTTAAAGACAGTTGTCGTTTTCATGACCGAGGTTACTTGCCCTTTGCGAAAGTGAGTTCGCCCTCTCAGTTTCCTCCATTTGGACAAGACCGATCTATCCCTGATAACTCATCAAAATTAGAGTCCACACCTTACTAAATCCTTAACTATTCTGTCTTCAGTTCCGCACATTTTGACGTTGATTATGTAGCATTTTGGCAGAATGCTAGGGTGATGCTATACTGTGGCGGAAGCCGCGTACTGAGTATTTCGACAGTGCAGAAAAGTCAGGATTTGAATAACTCGTGACGCTGCCCTCATGCTTGATTGCACAAATACATCTTCCTCCCTGATTGTGCACATTGTCTGCTCGAACCAGCTCCGGTGAAGGGAAATTGGTACGAGACTTGTATGGGAACGGTTCACATTCTCCAGTCGAAAATGGGCCTGGAAAAGTTAAATTGACAGCAATCTAGCCAACCAAAAACCTCCATAAACAAGCAGAGAAAATATGAAACCAAGATTTCCTCCCACTGGGAATGGAATGACTTCTTTGCGCACTCGTCCTTTCCTTGAATCTTTCACTGGCTATTTCACGTGGAAACCAGCTTCACAGAGTTCACATGGAAGCTTAGCGTGATTCAATTTTGCGATGAACATAAATGGTCATACAGGCGGTTGTGAACAAGCTGGTGACTTAGAGTGGTCCTTGGTAGTTCAGTCACCGCAATTGAAATCCTTGAACCGGCTTGTTAAGCTACGTCTCATTGTTGCACTTATTTCGTTAGAAATGAAGGGCAGGATAAACGGGACCTTATTGTAGCTAGAATTATCTCAAAAGACCGACTTTCAATAAACCTAGGCATTGATAGTTGATATATTTATTTATATGATCTTATAGATTGATCTTCTTTAGCTGATGCGAGATTGGTTGACATAGGTCTTCGTTGTCCTTGTCGTTGTTGTTGGCCGATGGTAGAATACTTTAATTATTCGGTGGGAAAACAACTAAAGTACTGATGAAGATCAAAATTTTTAAGTAGATGGTGGGTTAGGATGCCACGGTCAAATGTAGTTCTACGCCATATTGAACAGAAGGGTTACTCACCGTGATGTTGCGAGTGAAACTGGCCCACGCGTTGTTCACATGGGGTCGCGAACTTTTAATTTATTATTTTACATTTAATTTATTTAATTTTAACTTGATGATTTTGATTAATTATTTTTAATTTAATTTTTTCAAAATTTATTATTATAGCGAATTCATTTTAATTTCAAAAATCCAAGGATGAACCGGAAAGACGAATGCCTCACTATCACATGTGACCTGGCGCTCTATTTCAAAACGATATTTTGACCCCGGGGGTGTGTCTTGCTCGTGACCCCATATGAACAACGCGTGGGCCTGTCCCACTCGTAACATCACGGTGAATAGCCTTTCTGTTCAACTTGGTGTAGACCTGCATATGACCGTAGCATCCTAACCTACCATCTATTTAAAAATTTTGATCTCCATTAATACTTCAGCCTTTTTTCTATCGAATAATTAAAGTGTTCTAATATAAAATACTTCCAAGCTCTGAGGAAGGCGAAATCGCCACAACGTCAGCCATCGACCAACAACACCAACAATAACGACAACGACAACGAAGACCTATACCAACCTCGCATCAGCTAAAGAAGATCAGTTTATAAGATCATATAAATATGTCAACTAGAATTATCGTTCAAAGACCTGGTTTTTCTTGCATTTTGCGATGAGCTACGGTTTCAAAGCCACTGGAAATTTGTCTGCCAATTGCAGGGGTTCTTCCTTCTACCCTGTTGCAGTGCAGACTCTGGTGGCTCTCCCAAACATGTTTCTCACAGGCGTCCTTTTTATGAGTGAGGGGTTAGAGCAGAGGTAACCAATATGTTAGTAGTAAAATACTACTTGGTTTTCGGTACCATTTCTTGATGTAACCACTTTCCGGACAATTTAATTCCAGTGTTCAAAGGATAAAACCAAGTTATCTTTTCTTTTGTCTAGGGTAAGCTTAGTGTACCCTGACTGTTGATTCAATAGCTCGAAGCACTTATCCACTGTCCTCTTTGTGAATCAAATGAAAAGCAATTATTTGCAAATTTGCAGTAGAACCATGGCCAAAGATTACTGGTTACTGGTGCTACGAACACGTTGTTTTGCTTGTTTCATAGGGCGGCGCGTAGTATTCGGGCTCTCAGTAATGGGAGTCCGTATACAACGAGTAGTCATCTTCGTTTCATGATGTTCGGAACGACTCGATGTTGTAGTGGCAGCGACGCAAAAAGCGCACCGCTTGTCGAGCTAAGACGATCTTTTATCCTAATGACAGTGCTTCTTTTCCAAGTCAGAAGTGTCTTACTGTCTTAGTGTACTTTTTTTTCGCAGTAATCCTCAAGACCGACATTCTATTAACCTCGGCATCACCACTGCACTGTTGTCAAGCAAAAAAAAACGAGGCCTTGTTTTAGTCTTTATTGAAGGTAATGCCGACGCTTCAGCGGATTACACCCTTTTCAAAGCCTGGGAAGGTCAAGTTGAATTACCCGGCTAAACAACCCTACAAACAAGCAGAGAAAGTGGTAAACCATTATATCAATCAATTTTAACATCTACTAGGCGCACTCCACTGCACAGAGACATAGCGGGGGAAATTTTGAAGTAGAACGTACCATTCTCGCACAGCAATCGAAAATCTTAGGGCACAAAACTCTTGAAGCGTTGTGAATAAGTTCCAAAAATCTGAAAATGAAGTGCAGGGAGGAAGGCTTTGTAATCATTCGTGATCTCACATAGTATTTAAGGCCGATGTTTTAATGTGAGACATATACATTACATGTGGTACATTACGCTTCCATGTGAACTCTGTGCAGTTGCTCTTCACCTGAAATACGCAATGGAAGACTCATAGAAAACAGCAAGTGTGAGGGAAGCTATTTTGTTTTCAATGCATTTGAAATCGTGGTTTCATGCTTTTTCTGTTTTGATTATTGACGTGTTTCATTGACTAAATTGCGGCCAAGTTGACCTTCCCAGGCTCTGAAGAAGGTGAACTCCCCCACTACTTACAAATCGCCGAATTCCGAAACGTCAGCATTCCCGTAAATTAAGGATAACGTAACACCTGGTGCTTGATCAACAAAGATGTGGTGAATTATCTAATCACTGTCGAGGTTAACAGAAAGTCAGTCTTGGGAATTCTATTTGAATTTCTTCAGGCCGCTATATTTCACTCGATGCAACTACGAAGACTCAGGTTGAAAGAGTGAACGGTTGTGGACATTCGACTTGCCATATCCTAGTTGTAAAGGAAGCGAAGATGAAGAAACGCCAACGAAATAAAAGGATTACAATAGTCTTGCGTTAGCTCAACCATCTTAGAAAGTATTTTCCTATAAATTAAGGCGGGATGGCTATTTTCGCGCCGAAATTCGTCGTTGTCATCATCTGTCTTATTCTTTTGGATGTCAGAAACCCATTTTGTTCAGGTGTAATTTCTTGGGGCCCTAAAAGAGTTTGGTAACTATGTTGCATCGTATTGAACTAGTTCAGATCCTTCCTGTTCGTATTGTTGTGTTTCTGTATTGAGGGGCTCTTCTTGTTTAGTATTGTTTTAGAAGGCTCCAGGCAGTAAACAGATTAGCCAGTGATTGCGAAAACTGTAAAAGTTTCCCTCACTTTGTAACCTGATTTCATTGGTTTTCCAATTCCTTATGAGTGAATAGGCAACGTGTAAAAAGCTAAGCCAGGCTATTGATAAGGACTGGTGGCAGATTCTTCGTTTTTCCTTATCTGACCTTGTCTGAATCGGCCTTCTAACACTTACGCCGCGACGCGACCTCTATGGGGGTCATTTGTCGGAGCCTCGTGTATCCGATATAACCTTTATAGAGATCGTTTTATTCCTGATTGTTTATTTTGGGTCACAAACCTTTTTGTCTGCGCCACTCGTAATCAATCGATAGCTTATCCATTCGGCCGGGGAAAACTCTATTATGCACCTAATTCGATCAATTACTGATTATGGAGGAGACAGGTATAGAAAGTACTGAAGCAGACTCAACATAGGCTATAAAATGCTTACAAACGCTGACAGCATTTCCCAAGACCGGCTTTCAGTTAACCTCGGCTTTGATTGATAATCCGATGTTTTCTTCAATAAGCAGGCATGAGGTTGTTATTAAAGAATTTATTGGGATGCAATACCTGACGTTTTGGCGGTTTCGCATTCTTCAGAGCCGTTTATTTGTTGTAAGTTTTAAAGTTAGTTGGTGGATAGTAGCTGCACAGAGTAATACATGACTGGCAGTCCTCGCCCATGTCTGTGCAGCTACTATCCACCAACTAACTTTAAAACTTACAACAAAACCTCATTTCCGCAGTACGGGCCGTTTTATTAAATATAAAGCGCCCCTAGAGAAGCAATGGAAGAGTTTCACGCAATACGTGTTGCACTGGCATTTCAACGTACTTCGTGCCAGAGTTCTCAGCAGGTTGTTTTCGAAATGGCACATCCATAGGTAGCGGATAGGTGATTGAACGGGGACTAGGAATGACTTTTCAATTTTTCCAAGACACAGATGGATTCAAGGGTGTACTTCGATTTAGTCAAACCTTGCAAAAAGGGATTTTGCGAAGAAATAAGGTCGGCATGTTGTTTGTTTTCACCGCTTAGAAGAATTGTATTGCTTGTCCGAACTGTCATGAGCTCCAAGCGTATATTATCCATCCAACGAATTAATTGTATTTCCTAAGAACTTTAAGGAATTTGAGGTGGACCTCATTAAGGACTACCAAAATATCGTACTCATTTTAACACCAAAAGGCAAAAACGCATAGGTGATGTCGAAGAGAAATATCCATTCTGTTCACGGAATGTACTGTTGGTGGATATTTTTGTTATATTTTACATTTTACATCAGGCGCATCCACAATCTCCTTTTTTCAACAAATGTCGTCGAAATGCTAGTCGAGCGGATTCTCCTTGCAATCTTGGAAATGGCCTGGTTAAGGCGTTTCCATGTGGACTGGAGGAGAGTATTGGGAAGGGGTTGAACTAGTGCCTATGCTTCTTGATCGACGGAATCACTAACCACAACATTACCCTCAGCTAGTCCCCAGCCACCCTCTCCCACTCCACCCCCGCCCTCACTCGCCCTGGTGGATATACTATTTCTAAATGCTTAAAACTTTTCGTAAAGGTAGTTTTGATATCAGCGATACGCTCTGTTCTGAGCGCCTATCCAGAAGTGACAGAGAAGAATTTGCTGTTTGGTTGAGAGCGACAGATACTGAATGACTCAAACTTGCAAATATATTAGCGTCAAATCAAGATGTCATATCAAGCCGATGACGACAGATTTGGTTCGTCGGTGCAGGTGAGTGTCTACCATGACTGTCGCATAGAGTAGTGCAAAAACTGATGGATTGAAATTGTGCTTACGAAACCGCCAAAACGTCAGGTATTGTATCCCAATAAATTCTATAATAACAACCTCGTGTCGGCTTATTGAACTAAAACATCGACTAACAACGTTTTGACACGATGGACCATAGTAATATCCATTGAGTTATGACATAAATTCCCTTCATACCCATACAGTGCTAGATCAAAGTCGCATCTTCCATGATAACTACAACGCTAGAGCAAGTCTCTTCTACCATGATATCATGTTCGCAAAACCTCAAGCCTACTGGTTATTGAAATATCATCTATTGTCGAAAACCAGACGGTCGCAAACGTCATAAAATTATGCGTCGTCAAAAGAGGTTACCAAGCAAAACTAGGCATGGTAGCGTCCTCAAGCTGATAGCTTACCTGGCCTCCAAACCGAGCAACTATACAGTGACATATCAAACATCCCTGAGATTTATTGAAGGCGGATATAAATAGAGTGATAGCTTACCTGGCTTGTAAACCGAGCAGCTATAATGAATGACGTTATCTGCTGCTTATCCAGATGGGTGCGTGTGGCGCAGTGGTTGGAGGCGCCACTGCGACGCGCACGTGGAATGCCCCCATGGCCCACCAAGCCTTCCACCCCTCCGGCGTCGACAAATTGGTACCAGACTTGTCTGGGAGGATAGCAGCATTGGCTCGATACATCGGCCGGCCACCGCGAGTCATTGTAAAGGCCAGATATGCATTCAATCACCTCCAACGTTACTTAATGAAGTCGAATGCATGGCACATCCCTCAGGGATAAATCAACGTCGACAGCGGATTTAATCCTTTTATCCAGATGTAGTACTGTTCCATGTGTGTTCATATTATAGAACGGCCATTTGGATCTCACAGATAGTGAGATACAAGTGGATACCTTTTCAACCTTTTATAGCTTAAGACGGTACTGGTTACCTTAATAGCTGTGAATTATCCCCCATATCATGTTCGTAGCAGTTTAATTGAGCATTAGTTCACAGTTTAGTAGTTGCGAAATTTCGACTGTGTGCACTTCCTCTAGGTTGTTATTTCAAGGAAATTAGGGAAATCCTTAACGCCATTTGTCGTAAGAACACTTTTTACATAGAAGGGAACAGGTGGCGTGCTAGAAGAAGGGAAAATATTTAACGAAATGAGGTGGAGAACTACATTGCAGTCATTTCTGTTTGGAACTGTCGCATTCTTCCGCAACAAAATACACTTCCCAATAACCCTGAAAAAATACGAGTTTAACCAGAAACATCTTCTCTTAAGATTATATTGCCTCCTTAATCTTTAGCCTAACTCCTCATTTCCGCAGTACGGGCCGTTTTATGTCGCATAGAGTAGTGCAAAAACTGATGGATTGAAATTGTGCTTAAAATTTCTTCATCAAACTTGACGACATTGGTCTATATATAACAATAATATCAAGAAAAAGGAATGGAAACCTACTACTGACGAAATTTGCAACAGGAACAGTTCAACTCTCGAACACTGTTACGCTGTTGGCATAGTGAGATGACAAAACAGAGTCCAAATTTATGTGCAGCCGCCAGAAAACCGAGTTATAAAACTGAAGAACGAGGACAAATACTGCTACAACTGGTCAAACTACAGCGAACAAACAATCAGAAATGATCTAAATTAGTAAACAGTAAAAGTCTTGCGTTTCTTTGACGACTCGACGGAAACTTCTCAAAGGAATACTTGAGACTTACAGTTGTGATTTACCAGCGACGGATGGCCTATTCAGGAGTCGTACGTGAGGACGTTGTGGCTAGTGGACTTCTACACAGGTCGTTGTTCATTTGGTTCGTTTGTTCATTGGTCGTTCGATCGTTTATTTCGACGCACAGAACTTTTTCTCACTTTTCTTCTAATCAATTTAGAACTTGTCCAAGGAGAATGTTGTATCGGCTTTCGTCTTAGTAAAGCTATTCTATACCAGCAATTATTTAGAAAATAAGAAACCTTTGTTAAAGAGATTCATTTCGCAGAGAGAGAAAACTGCTACTAAAGCACGTTACCCAAAGACAGGCACCATAGTCTTTGATGGAACGGAGACATCTCTGTAGCATTTGAACAAAATGGTCGAGATTTAGGGTAATTTTTCGGCTTCGACAAGGTGGAAGAGATTTAGGGTAATTTTTCGGCTTCGACAAGGTGGAAAATCATTGAAGAGATTTGCATAGGTGCAAATGTAAGGCAACTGTATGCTCTCCGTCACCAAATCTACCATATGGGGCTTGGCGCTCATCAATATACTTTCATAGTGTCATCTTTCCAAGCTTTATTAACACAACATTCCATTAATGTTATGAACATCTCATGCAGAAGAATTCATTTACAATCTGGATATCTTACAGCACAGATCTCCCACATTCCCCGTATAAACCTTGCCACCTCGTACTTTCGCAATTAGATTTCACACATCATTTCTAATCATTGTAACCAGCACTATTTACAGTACTTAGTAAGAATCGTTACAATTCGTATATTTATGTCTTATGGAAATTATTGAAACAGTTTATACAGAAATATCTTTTACACTGGTTGCATCTAGTGTTAACCCGCTTACTTTGTATGCCAGCGGATTTAGAATCCTGAATTGTCGTTAGGATCTTATAACAGCCAACACAACGTCTATATATTTTTGGCACCACTTCGAGGATGTGGCTCATCAAGGGTGCGGCTACAGGCAATCCACCGCCCGGAATAAGGCATAGAAGAACGCCCATCCTGAA
Organism: Angiostrongylus cantonensis; assembly: GCA_009735665.1. NCBI lineage: Eukaryota > Metazoa > Nematoda > Chromadorea > Rhabditida > Metastrongylidae > Angiostrongylus > Angiostrongylus cantonensis. Next base: position 298,665 of record MQTX01000144.1, on the reverse strand, counting down.
GTCCGTTATCGTGATTTCTTGGACAGTCTCGCAATAAGCTCTCCATGCGTTTACCATACATGTCTGTGTCACTAAGTGGAAGAAAAGGCGCTTGTACCTAAATTATTAAGAGTGAAAAGTAGTATACTAAACTAAAATAAGGAAAAATAACGCACCATTTGTTTGCTTTGTTGTTAAGCGGAAAGCAGGACGCCATCTGGTCTCCTTTGTCTAAAAACAGCTTCCCTTGATTGTAGCTCTGGACAACTTCTGGTTTTGAAGAGTCAGCGCAAAATGAAGCGTTATGCACGGTGGACAACATTATCATGTCCTTTTTGCCTCTCCACTTGAGCACCATTATGCCTTTCGGATTCTGCTGAGCGCTCAACTCTCCCCTTTTCAGCTTCTGATTGATGACCTGCTTTGGGAGATCTTTACCGTCCATCCTAATCTTCCCAATGAGATGGGTTTTCCTCTTGATCAGTGCCTCCGCTAAAGAGACACTTGTATAGGGGGTGTCAGTAAACAAGTGCCGACCCTTATCTAACAACTCATCCAAGAGTTCCATTGCCACTGATTCAGACACTGTGCTGATCCTGGCAAGGTCTTTACTCGCATGCACCACAATCTTATATGTGTATCCCCCTGTGCAGCACAATTTGAATATCTTGATCCAAAACTTTTGCTTTTTATTTGGGATATTTTGATTAAATGGTGATTTTGCTTTGAAATGTACGTGGGATTCGTCGATACACACCTCCTTCCCAGGCGTATAAATTCTCCGACTGTTCCTATTGAAGAGTTGTATAAGTGGTCTTATCTTATACAACTCGTCTTCCCCATCAAAGGTTGCATTCTCGGCCAGATGCAGATGGAACAATAGCTGTTCAAATCTGTACTTTGGCATGACTTGGTTCCCAATAGAATTGGTTCCAAAGACACGACTCGGATTCCAATAATCCGTCAACTTTGGCAGTTGAACAATACCCATTTGCAGGCATAGGCCAATGAATCTCTTAACCTCTTCAACAGTTGTTGGCCTCCACAACTTTTCCTTCTCTTGAGCATATCTGTTGGTCTCTGTTACGATGAGGTCCCAAATACCGTCCATAAATAATTCATAAAATTCTATCGGCTCGCTGCAACTGGTCAGCAGCTGCTGGTTCACTTCCGATGCACTATTATCGAAACTGAAGTGGTTATGAGGTACAATGTTGTCGGACCATTGAGTGTTGACTACATCACCAACATCGTCGTCTTCTTCGTCCTCATCCCCATCCTCCGACTGCATATCTTCGTACTCTCCTGCACACATCACTGGACGCTCCTCAGGTTCGATGTCACCAGTGTCTTCATTATCACTGACGGTGAGGAGCTGGCTTAAATCGATGCAGACATCGCCGCTCGCTGACATTATTCGGACCTGTGTAATACAATCCTTATCCAGTAAAATTCACCCAGATTATAAACGAGGAACTTCATAGGACTCAAAAAGAACAAATACTTCTTAGATGAAGAAAGGCTGTGGAATATCAGTCATATTAACATAAAACTAGATGATACAGAGGAAAAAAAGAGCACGTGAGGATGACTCAGAGAAGAAGGAAGAGGGCGATCCGTCAAAAAAGCGAATGCCTAGTGTACCATATAGCGCACCTTCTTGAATATTCTTCATTAAAGCTCATAATATAATAGGTACCTCGACTTCACTAGTAAAACTCGTAGCAAAACTCGCAAACTTTTGAACACAAGTTTCTCCCAAATATTGATTGATTTATCTTTCACAGTCGTTATGATGGTTTATGTTTATCGTATGACACCAGCGAATATGTAGTAAAATATAATGTGTGGAACGATAGAGCAGTGGCTCTTCTATAAAACGGTGCCGCTAAGTCCTCAAGTACTTTAGTTATAGAAAAAAGTACAAAGAGTTGTCGAACAACCGTCATTGACCTATGTGAAGCGTAATCTTCGACGACTCCTGTAACCTCATTTTCAATCTCCACGATGATTGCATGGATTGAGCGAATACAAACGCTGTGATGAATACAAGGGAATATGCTTTGCGTATCCTAAGAATGCTGCTAGAGGAGAGGTTCGATCGCGAACGGGTTTTTTCCATCGCTACAGTAGTTGGATACGCTCCAAAAACATAGATACATAGAAGAACCACAAAAGGATACAACGAATTCATAGAACACGAGGAAGGCAGAAATTGTTTCAAAGCTCATAAAAGGGTAGATTATGGAACGAAAACCACATTTAGAGAAGTAAGGTTATTTATTGGGTGGGGAGTAGATTGTGGCCAGTATGACCTCAATAAGTGTCATTGCGAATACGGCGAAAAATTAGCTGGGGCCAGAGACGCAGAACTGCGTGGCGGTCGCGCATGCGATGAAACTCTCGCGACGGCTAACACCCATAGACGTCATGATGGGCTTGCCGAAATAGCCGGTTAGACACCCATAGGTGTCATTTTCCAGGATTCCTTTTCTTTTACCCTCGGCATTGATTGATAATACACTGTTTTCTTGATGAGCAAGCGCGAGATTGTTAACAGTAAGATTTCTTGAACTCAATCCTGATCCTGACTGACGTTTTGGCAGAATCGCCTTCTTCAGAGCCGCTTTTTTCATCTGTCTTCCACCGAGGAAGAACAGCCGCTCAGAGTCGCATATGGCTGACGGCCTCCTCAATCCTGACTGACGTTTCGACAGTTTCGCCTTCTTCGGAACCAGGAAGAGTTAAATTGACACGCAATCCACTCATTTAGACACTGTTATAACCTCAGCGGTGAACCTTGATACATAAATTATTACTCGCATAGTGAACAGTTTTTCTTAAACACTCACTTAAACACTTTGTAGTCCTTAAGTAGTCCATTGATTATTAGAGACCAGCTACACAGAGTCTTACACGTTTCGCCTGTCTCTCAGCTAATTCTATCGATCTCTGCCATCAGCAATCACCCGTCAGGACCTGCATGGTGTGGTGGTGAACGAGTTACTCCCCGGCAAGGACAATAGCGCGTACGTTCCCCACCGCAGACACCTGCGGTCCGGAGTTTTGCAAATATCTCAGCACCGTTAGAGTTACATTTCGCAATATACGCTGCCGTTAAAAAAAGTAGGCAGTAAATAATAAGTTAAAATTGCGATTAAAACAGTGAGTGTTTAAGAGAGGCTGTTCACCATGACATTCATCTGCTAAGTTTTGTCTAATGAGGTTACGAAAGACTTTGATTGAGTGGATAGCGTGTCAATCTGGTTCATCCAGGCTATGGAGAAGGCGAAACTGCCGAAACGCTAGCCAGTATGGTGTTGAATAAATCTTACTGTTAAAAACCTCGAGTCTGCTCGTCAAGAAAACAGTGGATTATTGATCAAAGTCATGTTTATTAAAACATCGGTCCGGAGAATTACTGCAGCTTTTTGTAGTTGAACAATGAGACCAAGTGCTTCTTGACATACTGTAGTTCAAATCGTTAGCATGAAAAGCTATCATCTGTTGATTTGAATAGAAAGCTTGAACACTCCTTTCTGGTCTATTTACGAGTAATCTATAGGTTAATTACAGACACCGGTGAACACCCTCGCGACAAATGACTCCTATAGATGTCATAATGGGTTTGGGGAAGTGGTTAATAAGATGCATATAAGTCTAGTCTCATTTTCTTTCCGACGGCTTATTTTTGCGCACAGAAGTTTTTTCTCGTGCTTCTACTATCAATCGATAGATTATCTGACCCACATGCAACGGCGGGCGTCGACCATGGTAGGCTGTCTCTCTACCAACTCCTCCACTAATTTCTCATTTCGCGGCGAGAGGCTGTTGCTGTCGGAGAGAGTGTGTGACCGAGAGAGTGTGGCCAGTGAGGAGGCGCAGGATTGCCTTTGCCTCGAAGAACTGGCAATGCAAGCACTGGACGGCATCATTTTTGATAAGCAGTTCGGTGTTTTCTGGTTTTCAGTTCGCCGTGATGACTTTTGGCTAGCGTCTGGAATGAGAGGCTGTCAGAACTGGAAGGTAGACACCGTAATATCCCTTGTGGAACTTATGCAACTTCCTTAAACGTTGACAGCAGTACCGATTGCATGGTGGACGCGTGTTTTTTCTTCATACACGGGAGTTGTATGTGCATCAAAAACATGAAATGGTGGGTAGAAGAACGTGGAGCACACATAGGATAGGAGAAACGCGGAAATTCTTCCAAAACGCCGAAAAAAAACGATTCATGAAACGGAAGTCACCACGGGAGTGGATGTCAGCACAGAAAAACTGTCGGAGTGCCCGGCATGACACCAGTAGATGTCGCAGAGAGCGCGGTGATAAACTAAACGTTGTGCATCAGCAGAAAATTCGAACTTAGGAGTCATGGCGAGGGTAGTAAAGACAGTAGTGAGGCAAATTGATCAGGCAAAGAATTGTTAGAGTTATTCGGACGACGTGAACTCCGAGAGTTGCCTTTTTCAAAGCGCTCGCAACCTAGTTTTCCACTCTTCAGGGTAATATGAATGAATAGATACATTATTTGCTCTCTCTGGACACTTCTTATTTTCCAGCCACACTATGACAACCAAAGGTACAAAACAAGCTTGCATCAGAAATGCACTGCAAGTTTTGACTCTTGAGACTAACATTTGGGGGGTTTTGAAATTATCCAGGTTATCATCAGTTCACATTCTCCATGTTTTTTTATTACTTTTGCTTTACATGACCCATCGTCACATTTCATCAATCATAGGAACGCGTGTGGCGCAGTGGTTGGAGGCGCTACTGCGACCCGCATGTGGAATCGATTCCTGCGCAGATAGCCCACCAAGCTTTCGATCCCTCCAGGGTCTGCAAATTGGTAGCAGACTTGTGTGAGAGGATAGCAGCGCTGGCTCGATACATCGGTAGGCCACCGCGAATCATTGTAAAGGCTAGATATGCATTCAATCACCTCCAACGATACTTAATGAATTCGAATGCATGACGCATCCCTCAGGGATTGGTCAACGCCGAAAGCTTTATCCTTTATCCTTTTTTTTATCGTCACATTTACTGCGCGGATCTCAGCACGTCTTATATTCGATTCGTTTTTCCTCGTATACCCAGTCTACAATGATCTTCGAAGATTCCTCATACTCATACTGTTTCGGTTGCTGCTTATGGATCCTATATTCCCTTTATGAATGTCGCAGGATGCTACTCGAGTCGATTCTTTTTGTAATCTTGAAGATAGGCGGGCTAGGGCGTTCGCACGTGGACTGTGGAAGGGCGTTGAGGGGCAGGGCAGGTGGTATGCGAACTAGCGCCTTCGTTTCTTCATCGACGGCATCACTCACCATTGCGCTATCCTACTAAGATTGTTAGATGATATGTGTTGTTGTGCCATTCTGTATACACTTTATTATTATTCTTCATACGGTCTACTTTTCATAGAAATGGCTTCCGTCCTTCGGCTGACTTCTAGGTTGTTCGTCTTTGTTTGGCATTATTTCCTTATAGGATATTCGAATTCCTACAACGATTGCCCAGGCTGGTTCTGTAAGCCAGCTAGATGGGAACTACCTTTGTAGAGAATGCCTTGCCTACTTCACGAATGAAATATAGTTTCTGTACTCACTTTCAACGCAACAATGGGTCGCTGTTGCGATCAGGACGTCCTGAAAGTAAAGTTTTCTATTTCAAATGGAATGGAATAAAATTCTATTTTTTATTTTATATTTCTATTTTACATTTTACATGTCTTTTTCTTCCGTCCTTATTGTTGCATCTACGTGAAGTCTTCCAAGACCCTAAATGAATTTCACTGTATTGTTGTTCTCTTCCCGCAATCAGTGTGACAGCTGTCATTTCGTTGCAAAAAATATCGTGATTTTCCATCCCGTTCTGGTTCTGCGAGAAAAGTATTCGTTCTTTTAGAGATAGAGGATTGTAATTTTCCGTGAAGTAACTGCTCACGAAAACCAGTTCCTACATTATTCTGACCAATAAGCTGGTGGTGATCGAAGTAATGTCGGTGACCATGCTTTCAAATGCATGTGCAGCAAGCTATTGCTTTGGAGTCTGCAAATGGTCGAATACATCCGGAGGTGTTCCGCAGGTCGATTGAGGTACTGTTGAGCGAGTGAACCGCTATGCGCATCTGCTCCGATAGTTGCGTCGCTGAGATCGCTCTTAGATTAAGAATACCCCAAGGTCATCTCTTTCATCACACTCGCCATTCGTGCACACACGCACTCGATGATTCTCCCGTTCACCGTTGCACATTCGCTTGACCGCAAACACCCATTTTGTCTTGTTTTGATGTATCGTCGAAAAATTGAGGTGTGTAAACTAACAACTTTCCCAACCTGTTTACGTCGTTATGACCGCTTCTGCATGTTACTTTCAGCAGTGTTGGTTGCCTCATGGAAAATGGCCAAGAAGGCTGAAAGACATAATAGAGGCCAATTTTTTCGTTACCACAACCAAGCCTTCTTTTAGGTGTACTTTTCTAGTGCCCCGCCCCTTTAAGAGGAGAATCTTTTGGCGGTATCATCAAATATACAAATGTTGTTTGAGAACTCTGGAGGTCCACTCTTTTCGAAGTTCATTCACTTAAACTTGGTAGACGGAAAAGAGAACTCTATGAGTTTCCACTTTCCCGTTTTTTTTTCTTTTCAAAGCCTCTCACTTACATTTGTTCCAATGCCTTTTCATTAATTATCGTCTAAATTAGTAGTAAACAGCGCACAGGAATGCGCCCTCTTTTCACGTCTAGTGTTTTTCAAAATCGAGCGTTTCTCAAAAGCGATTGGCGATATTACTGGTCACAAAACTTCAATTCTTTTTCTGCTGTTGTTTTTATCGTCCTGTCTATCACATACAGTTCGAAGTCTTGATCTGTTTTTCGTTAACCCACAACGCCCAGAAGCCGTTTTGCGTGGGTGGGCTCAACCGCAGGCAAGCAATGTTTCGTTGTCTGTGGATTTTCTTTTTTTTTGGCAATAAAAGATAATCCTTCTATAACTAGTGTGTTTTAGGGGTTATGAACATGGCAGAATTGCAGAACAAGCTTTGCGCTATGGTTGTATGGGTATGAATGATACGTATGATGGTATTTACTGTGTGTTACTAGGTTCCGTTATGCAACACCCACTTTCAGTTGACTTCGGTGTTTTCCGTACCCGTACATTCTATGCAATTACCGCAATGATGAAAAGAAACAACAGTTAAATGTTGGCCATATTTCTGGCCAATGAGGTTTTCGAAAAAAGGTTCTTTTATAAGCTCACGACCCCCACATCCCAGTTACCTATCCAACGAATATACATAGTGGTGTACAAAGAACTCTGGAACTCAATATACTGAATACGGACACTACAGAGTTCATGTACGGCGTCATAAGCTAATTTTAACGTGCAACCACTCTATTACTAAATAGTACGTCTGAATCCAACACATCCTCTATGTTCCAGTGATCGTGTGTGTTTCTACTTCAAACATTAAATTAAGTTGATTTGAAGCGTTTCTGAAAATCATTATGCTTTACGTTTGCCTTGTTACTTATCGTTGTCATCGTCATAGTTTCCAAAAAGTGATCAAGATTCCATTCAATCATCTCTAACATCTGACCATCACCATATATATTATCTTTACGTAGTCACGTCACTGACCGTTCTTCCAGTGTTGATCTTAAGGCGCGCATCGCAAGACGAGACCCAAGCACTTTTGTAATTACCATTATGGATAAACGCACTGAGGTGTTGTAAATGAGACCAAGAAAAATGGATAAAGGATAAACGATAAAGTTCTCGGCGTTGATCAATCCCTGAGGGATGCGCCATGCATTCGACTTCATTAAGTATCGTTGAAGGTGATTGAATGCATATTTGCCCTTTAGAATGACTCGCGGTAGCCTGCCGATATATCGAGCCAGTGCTGTTACCCTCCCAGACAAGTCTGGTACCGATTTTCCGACCCCGGAGGGATGGAAGGCTTGGTGGGCCATGGGCGCAGGAATCGATTCCACGTGCGTGTCGCAGTGGCGCCTCCAACCACTGCGCCACACGCACCCTAAGAAGGATGGGTGGACAACAAATTTTATCAGGTTTTACGTTTTAATATCACTAGAAGCTAAAGTAAGAAATAGTGGATAAGGAATGCGTGTTTTCTGAGTTCTCCTAAGACCACCTTTACCACGAGACTACGACCAAGTGGTTAGTGGCTAAACGAACTCTTTTGTGGGAACATTCTGGATCGGAAACCATTGAAGATAAGTGTTCCAGTTTTCACGTCGCGATCCCACGTCGTAGTTACAAACGTTTAGTTGGATAGATCGCAAATGTCCTTCCATAGCGACACAGCGATCCATCCATCTATTATCATTCATTCAGGCCAATGTAAGGTATGATGTCGCATGTGACCCTGGCATAGAATTTTCCCATCCAGTGCACAAAACAAAACTTTTTCGTGTAAAACGTTTTTTATTGCTTAGGACCTGCTTGCTTAGGAAGTGCGATGTCTTTCTCTGCTAGGATCGGCCTTAAATTTTTACTGTTAGACAGAACATTGTCCATGTGAACAGTAAAAGACGCCGTAGTGATAACTCTCTGTTCATAGAATAACCCAATTCTTTGTTCGTAGAATAACCCACTATTCACTTCCTTTCTATTTCTTCTTTTTTCGAGTCTGTTATATTTATGATGATCTTAAATTTCTGTAGTACTGCGATGTTTTCGTTTTCCGTTATCTATATTTTTCACCAGGTAAGGACCAATAAAGTAATAAATATTTATTTGGAATCGATTTGTTTATCTGTATCGATGCTGCTTGAAAATTTAGACTTATCACAAGTCCCGAAGAAGGCATTACTCAACGATGCCGGCGACTAATTGCTACACTGATCTACCCTTAGAAATAGTGGAGAAAATTCTGGAGAATGTGGATGCGACCGACATAAGGACGGCACAGCACGTATGCGTTCAATGGAGGAACATCATCAACAGGAGACGCCATGCTATGAAGCGAGTTCCTTTTAATCAACTTGGTTGCCGTGGAAGAGATGGCTCCATGTGGGCAGTGCAGTAAGAACCAGGCAGGTCGACCGACATATAGAACTGGCGCTTGAATTTCTGAAGATGATTTTTGCATATCGATGTTTATAGTTTTGTTTTGGAAGCTTTGGTTCAATGAAATGAAAAGTTATCCAACAGTTAACTCACTCAAAAAGCATCTTAACGGCCCTTACAGTTTGCAGAACAAATCCGACTAAGCAACGATTTTTTGTTCTCTTCATTGTAATGATTCCAATATATTGTTAGCATTTTGAAACGAGGCACTATTAAATATTTTCCAAAATGTCTACTTTTTTGGAAAAAGGAAGTCTGGTGCACTAGGCACTCTTCGGTATTCATACTTAGCTCAATCATTATCAGGAAGAAGAAGAAAGTATGCTCCAGTTGCGGCTTACAATTTAGTGTAATTAGCAAAAGAGTAAGCACCTTATCTCTCGGACGGTCGCTTAAAGTTTATCTCACAGATACATTCTAGACGAAATTATCATCTTGAAGAATGTCATTTGAGACCTATGAGTTGAGCAGTATTTCAGGCGATATCGTGTGCAGGAGATTTATATTAGTGATGACGGGGATACCGCTGTGACGTTGACGATCACCCACCTTTGTCCTTCATGGGAGGTTCGTTCGCATGACCTTTTCATAGCACTCACAGAGCACTCAATCCGTTTCATCTGTAGCCACGCGGTATGACGTTGTACTAAATGTCATAGGAACAAGCTTCAATAAGTTGGTGTCTATTGAAGCGACACAGGAAACTAAGAAAAGATTTTCATTTCGGTGACTATTGTCAAACAACGGCTTTACCTTAACGGCCATTATTTGTTTCTGGCAAAGCCCATATTTATAAATCATTCTCTTTTGATTTCTTCGTTGCCATTTAGGAGTGTTTTGTATTTTTGTGAAATTACGGGATATCGGAACCATGGTGTTCCCTACGAAATGGACCATTAGTAGTCATTCTCAGTATAGTAAACAATGTTTACCGCTTTGTGATAATTCAATCCCGATGAGCAAAATGTTGACATTGATTTGTTCCTAGTTGGGTTTGCGCTTTTTCATTTCTTCTTTTTTTTGTTTTTGTCTGTTTTCTTCGTGATTCGTTATACTGGGAGACCTCTAGGGTACTCACCTCTAGTAGCATGACTCAAGCTAGAGCCAATAGAGCAATGCGACTGTAAACCATGCGATTCTTCATTTATTAAAATTTAACGGAAAAATAATTTTGTTTTCCCGTATTAGAGATTCCTTCCAAGAATTCAGATTTTGCTTTTCGGCTTGTAGTCTGCGAATTTATATTATTTTTAACTTGCTAGCTTAGGTAAAAAGCATTTCTTTACATTCTGCAGCATAAAAAAGACGAAGCTCTTGGCGTTGATCAATCCCTGAGTGATGCGCCATGCATTCTACTTCATTATGTGTCGTTGGAGGTGATTGAATGTATATCTGGCCTTTACAATGACTCGCGGTGGCCGGCCTATGTATCGAGCCAATGCTGCTATCCTCCCATACAAGTCTGGTACCAATTTACCTACCCTAGAGGGTTCGAAGGCTTGGTGGGCCACGGGCGTGGGGATCGATTCCACGTGTGTCGCAGTGGCGCCTCCAACTTCTGCAGCATAGAATTCTTACAGTGTTTTTATTAATCGAGTAATATTTGTTGCTTATTTCAAGTTTGTAAATTTACTGCATTGTATCTGCATTGATCTTAGTCTTGAATATAAATGCACAAGGTTTCATCCCCAACCTTAAGTAGACCCGATTTTATCTCGTAGTAAGCTCTATTTATCCAAATCAAAATGAAAGATATTGTAGTCTTCGCATTTTTACAAACAAGGTGTAGGTTAACCTTTATTATGTTTCGTTTGGAAAAATTTTTAGCCTTGTGGAGTTAGCAACGTCTTAACTGTTGAGCATGCCGTTTGCAAGGGTGCTTGAAGACGTGGTTATCTGTCAAATGAGACGCCCGCTGAGTGAGCTATGATGAAACGGAGTTTCGTTACCGAATTTTTTTTCTATTTTGGTCGTGCTGCTTGTTCAACGTGTGTCCAGCCACTTTTCCTACTTTCATCTGATCAACGCCAGTCGCACCAGTCGCTGTTCTTGGTGCTCTGGTGTTCTCCCAGATTCCAGACAAGACATCTTTGTTTTAATTTTTCGTTGGAACTCTTGGAAGTAATAGTAGGTAACAATAGTGATAATAGGAGAAATAGTGCGCAATAGTGGGTGCTGCTCTGGTTAACGCAACGGTCATGATATTATTCGTCTATTAAAAATTTGGCTTCAAAGATTGCTTCCATTTTTCCTTTTTAACTCCTACTTGTTGTAAGCTGTTTTAAGCAGTCTAGTTCGCACATAACCATACGAAGGATAGATTGACCGTGAAATAACTGCAAAACCGATCCCAAGAGATTTCATGGAACTGCTGATATACTGGTGCGATGTGACCTTATGTGGTCTAGAACCGTTGTGCTTGAATCTGTTTCAGTTGATGTCTTCAGATGATTTCCTTCGTAACTAGTGGTTGGCGCTGATTTCTCTGTAGTCAGAGCTCCTATCTCTTTCACGAAAATTCTGAGAAAATCTTTCACCTCATGATCGTTAGATGGCTTCCTGGCTTCGTGTAACATTGTGGGCGGTGTCCACGATATAAATTGCTATCCAAGTGGTAGTGAGAAATCGTGCTAGTCTAAATTTTTGCTTTTTTAACCAAATGGCATAAAATCATCATGCACTGTAGGAGAAAACATGGGTGGCGTGGGGAATCTGCCCATGAAATGGTGTAATTACATGCATATGGAAGTTTGTTTGAAAGTGACAAAGACATGTAAAGCACGTAACAAAGAAAAAAGATGTGGACTTCGCTATAACAATGCAATTTAGGGTGTTTCTACAGTGAAAATCACTGACTACAAAATGTTGTTCGATTGCATCTGGATCTACTCGCCTAAGAAGTTGAACATTAGCGCGACAAGGAATGAACTGCGAATAGCACTGGAAAGCATTCCCGATTGGTGGTTTCACGACATTCAAATGGTCAGTGATATTCATCAATGAACCAAAGAATTTTCGAAGATCAAGGAGAAAATCTAACGTTAGGAAAGGACAGCTGTTCTTTTATTAGAACATTTAGTGGTCTACTCGCTTCTGCAAAATGTTCACCTTGAACCCTTTGAAAGAAATCAAACAAACTTTATCCGAACTCATGCAATCACAATCTCTATCGTTAGGGCATATTAATTATTCAATTTTGCGTTGTACATATTAGCTAGTTAAGAACCAGTCTAACGATGCTTGATAAGCCGGATGCATTATGCGTCCCTCAGAGAATGATCAACACCTGTATCACCTGTATCACCTGTAGTCCCGTTGATCGTCGAGGCACTCGAGCGGGCGTCAGTAAATCCTCCATTTTTCCCTGTCGCGTGCAAGAGTAGCCCAGTGGGTTCTCCTCGCTCTAGGGACTCTTCGAGCATGACATCTTTCTTCTAGGCTTTTCGTGAAGAACTCTGACCATCGGGTCGGTGGTCTTCCTGCAGTACGCTTGACCGGTTATCATTTACACGCATTACGTGTTCGGCCCACCATATCTTCGACTGTTCGGCGTATAGAACGGTATCTTTGATTTTTGATCGTTGACGCAGGTGGGGGCTTCAGATCCCATCCCTTACTTGTGTGATACGGCACACTCCTAGTATCGTCCTTACTGTGCGTTCGATAACGCTGAGTGATCTTTCATCCTGCTTACGCAGCGACCAGGTTTCTGACACATACTTAGAGCAGGAAGAATCGTTGAGTCGAAAAGGTGGGCACGGAGACCGGTGTTCCTTGTCCTCTTCACTACATCCTCGATGCTCTCGATAGCTCCCCAAGCCGCTCGTTTCCTTCTGCTCAGCTCTGGAGCTAAGTCGTTCATCATATTGATTTCCCGACCTAGATAGACATAACTGGAGCATTCGGAGATATTCGTTCCGTTGAGCGAAATTGGGGTAAACGAAACCAATCCGTTCTTCATGAACATCGTTTTCTTGAGATTAAGTCGAATAGCAATGTTTCCACACGCTTTATCAAAGATATCATCAGCAAAGCGAAGGTGATGTGACTGCCGACCATCGATTTTCTCTCCCATATTATCCCATTCCAATGTTCGTTGACGTTCTGGAGGGTGGCGGTAAATAATTTTGGCGACATTGTATCGCCTCGCCTAACTCCTCTTTTGACGTCAACTTTAACATCGTTGAAGAATGGTCAAATCTTGGTTGTGAAATTTTTGTACAGCTGATGAAGGATCTCTATGTACTGAGTAGAGGCTCCTTGACTACCAAGGGCTTCCATGACTGCTTCTACCTCAATTGAATCTCCTTCGTCCAGTGTTCTGTCAATGCTGTTTAAGATGACTCGAGTGAAAAGTTTGTAGACGACGGACAACAATCAGATTGGGCGATAGTTGCCTATATCGTGTAGGTCGCCCTTCTTGAACAACAACACGGTCTTGCTGGTCTTCCACTGAGTCGAGACCTTGCATTCAGACAGCTAACGTGTGAAGAGCCGAACCAGTGTGTTTACGAAGACTAGAATGTTCTTCAGATGTTTTGATCTTATTCTGTCCGGGCCTGATGCTGTTCGATTTTTCATCGACGAAATGGCATGTCAGATTTCGGAAGAGAGAACCGGTGGTACAACATATCCATCCTCTTTTATTTCATAAGATGGGAGATGGACGTGGCTATCGAAGAGATCTGAGTAGTACTCGTAGATGTTTTTCTCCACTGCCTTTCTGGACGCTGTTATTGTTCCGTCTGGGTGTCGAAATGCAATCATCTTGGTGTTGTAATTAGCGAAGCTTCGGCGGGCTTTGCGAATGCTTTTCCTAGCCTCTGCAGCTTCGACCATTGCTGCTGCTCTTCCCTCTTTGAGATCTTCTCTCATCGCCTGTCTGCATTGTTTTGCAAGTTCGGACGTTATCTCACGGTTACCTGCACTTCATGCGATTCCTACGCTGGTGTATTAGCTCGAGAGTTTTTGGAGACAGTCGTCTCTTGGTGACCTTCAAACTCTCAGCTTTCATGGCGCTGACGTGAAGGTGTTCTAAGAGCCGGTCGTATTCCTCGTCGATGTTGTCGACAACGGCATCTTCCCAACAGCCGACTAATGAGTTGAATAAGTTCCAGTTTGTGGTAGTTCTGGGACTTCGGTTTTTGAATTTAGTCTTAATGGTTGGCAAAAGAAGGTATCGGAGTTTCACCTCCATTTCTTTTTCTTGTAAGTTTTAAATTCGCTGATTTAAATGTTCTTTTGCAGATGGGCATCTACGAAAGTGCCTGTGACCTCGACGCACTGGCTTTGGTATCACGAGCGCCACACTGCTCCTCCCTTCGAGTTGGTCAGTTCTTCTACTTTAATTTTTTCCTTGCTATCCTATGCTTTTAAAGACTCCAAAAGAAAAATTTTCTTTTGATTGTCGTCTTTTTCATACACAAAATTGCTACGTTGTATCCTCTTAACATTTACCAAGTAAGGTTGGTTCATCAAAAGCTATTTATCATTTTTCGAAAACTGCGATTGGGGAGTTAAGAACTTCATTGAATTACAGAAGCATCTTGTTCTGTTGCTCTAAAAGTGATTCAAAGTGACGAACATCATTCAATTTATGAATCAGGGTTTTCGGATAATTGAAAAAAGTTACTTCAATCTTGGGTGCGTGTGGCGCAGTGGTTGGAGGAATGCAATACACGTGGAATCGATCCCCGGGCCCGCGGCTTACCATGCCTTCCATCCCTCCCGGCTCGGCAAATTGGTAGATGTGCATTCAATCACCTCCAACGATACTTAGTGAAGTCGAATGCATGGCGCGTCCCTCAAGGGTTGATCAACGCCGGGAATTTTATCCTTTTATCTTTTATTTGAAATTTCCATTTGGGGTGACCAGAAACATCAGTGGTGGAACAGCATCGCGTTTAACTGAATGAAAGTCCGTCTATTAAATATCTCTACACTTTTTGAAGTTTAGCTCATGATGAAGAAATATGATTTCTGAGCTAGATAAAGCCAAAATTTCATTTCATCGTGGCAAAGTATGAAAATTTCAATTTTGTTGAATAAAATTTGCAATGATTGTGTGGTTTAGTGGTTGGTTAAAGGGGCAATGCACACAGGATCGGTCTTTGGTTCAATCAGGCGCATTGAGCTCATTAAACGCTCTATCTCTCTGTGCTCGGAAAACTGGTTGAAACTTGTTCGATAATAACACCGACTTCATAAATCAGTAGACATTCACAAGTCATTGTGCAGGCCAGTTACCTCTTCGTGGTCCATCCCTCAGCGATTGATCGACACTGAACTCTCTACCCTATCAGTTTCTTGTTTATCAAAAGAAAATGAGAGGTTTTCGATAAAAAGCCTTGCTATGGCTGTTTCGAATTCAACTTATCCATATAAATGGGAACGTTCCAACCAATACATTTATGATGGCGTGTTGCAAGCTTGAATGAATTCTTTACATAAGAGTTTATATTTAACTCTGAATCAAATGCAGTCATGGAACGACATTCTGTTACCTCTTGATAAGAAAGTGGTTTTTCGTGGAATAAAGTGCTTTAGACGTTTGAAGAAGTAATAATCTGTTGCAGTGAGAGCATAGGCAAGTTCGAGGGATGCGAAAGGGTTCGTACTCCAGTTCGTCCTAACTATGATGATCACCCCAGATTCTTCGTATATCTTATATATACGTATATATACGTATACTTAAAGACTTTTTTATAAGCATGTCATTACTCCGGCAATGTCAACAATAACTAAATGTAACTTTAATGATGCTGAGATATTTGCAAAACTCTGGAGCGCAAGTGTTTGAGCTGACACGTGAAACACATATCTGGAGTTTTGCAAATGCCTCAGCATCATTATAGTTATATTTCATATCCTACCCTGCCATCAAAAAGAATAGGCGCTAGGTAAAATGTGGCCACATTATGAATTGGTGAAATAACATTTTCACTTAGTTGTTCTAGGTCCTTAAAATCCCTTGGTAGTAATGGCATTCTTGTTCAGCGGATTCAAAATGATGGAATTCGTTCATATGCAAACTCCTAATATTTCCACTATGGGTATTGCTACTTCTCCACTTTTATTAATGTCTTTAGTCGCTCAAAGTCGTCCGTAGTCTTCATCCTCTCACATTCTTCATCTACAAGGTTTTCGTCTCTAAGTTCACACTTGTCGAACCAACGGCGATGGCGCTCTGCTATTGAAAAAATTATTTGTGGATGCTCCATAGAGATTCTGAAAAAGTGCTACGGCATCACCTCCAATTTTCCTTTGATGCAAAGGAGTACACAAATTTTGCATTGATTTATTTAGAGAATGAGCTGGTGAAGGCGCGATCGAAGAAGAAGAAGTCTAGCGCTATTTAATTATACGTAGAAAGTGTAAGATTCACTAGGATCTTGAACAAAAAAAAAAACATCATCAAGTCACACATTCCATACTGAACTGTCTCATATATTTGAAGCAGGGTGTACATAGGATACCCTTCAACGCATTTGATTAAACTAGAGATGTTGTCTAATGTTGTACTTCATGCATTCTGATTTCTGTTGCGGTTTCAGATCCGTGCTTCACCATTGACAGTGTCACGTCGCTGCTGAACTGCATGAAAAAGATTCACGAATTGAAGTACATACGTTCATTACACAAGGAATCGTTACGATAAGTGATGATTCTGTAATTATTACAATGATGAGGATAAGAATCATTAGAATCATTGGCCACTACGTTGATGGCGGCAATCGTCAAGCGCTACCTTCGCCAGTGGCTAGGATTTTTTTTTCTCGGCATTGTTCTTCGTGGCATCACATTTACTTCGAAACATCTCTTCACTAGAATGACAAAACCTATGAAATTTCTGTCTCCTTACAGAAGTCAGAATAACGGAAAGGACAAAAAATTTTGCGGGCTTTTTGAAGAGCGAAAATGGGTCAAAAATGAAATAGGTAACGACCTGTATCGAAAATTATCAAAGTAAACAATTTCGCTCGTAAAAACTGCTAAACGTTCTTTAAATAAGAGCGGACTTTGAACCAGTCGTGATAGGTAAAGGTGATGATACTAATTTTAGTGTCAATACACTGTAACGGAGAACGGAAAAGTTCCGTTCAAATTTGGGGAATTGCTAGGGACAAATAAGCTGGACTTTATGTATCACCTTGTGGTGTCCCTATTTTTGTCGCCATTGTCCAGCTTATCCTTTTTTTTTTGTTGACTTTCGACAGTTTCATAACTGTGTATTATCTTTTCAAACTTCTTCAGGGAAATCGATAGCCAGTTGTGAGAGTAAATTTTTGAAAAACTATAGGATGAGGCAATAGACAACTGCTGTCTGGAGTTTCCCAAATATCGTAGCATCATTGCAATTATGGGGTTGTGGAGCACCTAGGAACATCGCAAGCTCGCTGACCTCTTCCATTATCTTTCCCGGTTCTGCACCAAATCTCCTGCAACAATATCATCGTCTCTTCATAATTTTCATGCTTCAATGAAACTTCTGCATTCTTCGTCACCCTTTCCCCGAGCTGCAATTTATGGCGTTTTCGCTTCGTTGAAGGCCTCTATTCTCAAAGCTTACTTGCACAGATGAACAGAAATCCATCATCAGTGTTTTACATTGATATTATTTCCCAGGGCACGTGTGGCGCAGTGGTTGGAGGCGCCACTGCAATACACACGTAGAATTGATCTCCGCGCCCGTGGCTCACTAAGCCTTCCATCCCTCCGGGGTCGGTACCAGATTTGCCTGGGAGGATAGCAGCTGGCTCGGTACATCGGTAGGCTGCCAGATTTGCATTCAATCACCTCCAAACGATGCTTGATGAAGTCGAATGCATGGCACATCCCTCATGAATTGCTCAACGCTGAGGGCTTTAACCTTCATTTCCCACTCTATCGTGTTACTCAATTTCATTCATTTTAGGTTGTTTTCTCCCCACTCATCCTACTTTTCTGGAGAATTTTTTTATTTTTTCTTGATGTTGTGATGCAATGAGGTTCTAGCTTGATAAACGAAGAACGAAAGTGGAGTCAAAGATATAAATTGCTGAATTCCTACTCCATTTTCTCACTAACTGGTGGGAATTTCGAGTAGTACAGAGTTCCTTATTTGCGCGAAAAATTTGTAAGGATATGTATATAACAAACATAAGTCGTAGTTGATGTTTTGGTGAATTCTTATCTGTGCTGTTATTTCAGGATTCGTAGCTGCTCGAAGACAATCACAGCCGACGATTCGACTATCGACGCACTCATTCCGCTGTCGATAGCCTGCCCTGACGGTCTGCAGTCATTCTGGGTCGACTCTATTTCCACGGAATTCACGCTGCCCAAGATGTTCGAATTATTCGAGGTAAGCGACTGATAGTCATCGCTTGCGTTACTTTAACACATAAAGTAAAACAAGAGTTAGGATAAACCATTAACGGAAGAAAAATCGTACCATCGCTATAAAGAACAGGCTGAGAGAAAGGCAAAGCGGAGGCCTCAGTGGTGCAGGGGAAACGCGTGCCCCTTAAGAAAGGTGCATTCGAATCTGGCCTGAAGTCCATGTTTTGCAAATATCTTAGCATCATTGTTGTTGTATTTCATAGAACACCTTGCCGTCAAAAAATAACAGACAGTAAATAAAAACTTAAATAGTTATCTGGGACGATCCTTTGTGCATTGCAAGCTATCTCTAGCCACTGCTCTGCACACTGTCCACATATATATTAACTTGTAATACTTTCAGAATTCGTTTCGTCTTTATAATAGATCTTCATGATTTTGAATGTTGGTATTCTTAGAAAGGAAATTTTTCGCCGAGGTGCTCGTTGCTGTTCGAGAAAGTGCACGGCAGCGAGACGGCTCTTCGCAACTGGATCTTTTCCCACGCCCAACGGGTTCTGTATGTCTCCCGGCAGACCTACAATTTCGCCTATAGAGGCGTTGAAATCGGGATTTCAGTCGAGCAGTTTGTGCCTTGAGACTCATGCGATCTTGCTCAGTCTGTTTGTTCATATTTCTAAATATCATAGTATACAATTTTTAATTCAGCTAGTGAAGTGCTTAGCAGCTGTTTTCATTTTTTAATTACTGCTTACCATTCCTAGTTCTTTCTTCCTGAATGTCAGGTTCCCTACATATTCGACGTCTTTCACAGCTATGTGATTTGAAAGTGCTCTGCTCAATATTAGTCTTCATAAATGCCAACGTTGTTGATATCATCTGCAAATTAGCCACTAGTCAGCTTTTCATAGGTGTATTTCCGATTGAACTGTACTTTCACAATGCATGTTTTGCTTCGGATACTTGTCCAGGCAGCGCAGCCTTTACTTGCAGGCTGTTTGAGGTCTGTATTCAGAGTAGATTTAGCAGATTTCAGTTATTCTCGTTTACAATATTTTTGCTGCTTTTCTGCTCAGATTTTGTGGTGCATGTAAATGGTTATCCCTCCTTCAGGAAGTACACATAGATCGGGGTATGGTTCTTCAATGCACACTTATCATCCTAGCCTACCTCTTTAGTCTGCTATTTTTAATTAGTTTGTTATAATGAAAGTATAAAATAGCCTAGTATTCACAAAAATTTGTACCTCTAAAAGAGTTCATCATTAATCCTGTATTGCTCGTCACCATATGCTCTTCGTATTTTAGAATCTTACGATAAATCTGATTTTAAACCTTATTACTGATCTTTGACTAAGAGATATGAAGATTTTAAAAGCTAAGTAAAAAAAGTGTTCCTTGTGAAACAACGCTGTTGTAAGGTTCACATCGTTTTCATAGATTCCCGGCTGTAGGCTACGGTTTAGACATACCACAAGAAAGAAAATGAAATTATATTATATTTACTAAGGTCGGTACGTCGTGCCATGAAGTACGGACATCAGCTGGGACAATTACCTTTGAAGACGACAATGACAGTTATCCTTCGCAACAGAAAAGTGCGTAGGGAAATGCGAAAAGCCCTTCATGGCTCTCAGTTTCATCGTTGCGTATGGGTTCTGAAAGTTTGTTACATCGTAGGACCAGTCGTCAAAAGAGCAGCAAACATGGTTGAATTATCAGATGTATTATCAGCTTCAAGTAAATAAAAAACCAGAGAAAAACGTTTTCTGCGTTTATCAATCGCTGTGGTATGCGCCATAAAATCCACTTCACCGAAAATCGGAGAGATAATTGAATGCACATTTCGCCTAGCCTGTAGAATAACTTCTGCTGGTCTAGCTATAATAAAGCTAGTGTTGCTATCATCTCACACAAATCTGACATCATTTTGCCGAATCTGAAGGGTTGATAGTTATGTGAGACAACGGCGCGAGATCGAAACAGTATCCAACTCAATGTGTACTGCAGGGCACCTGTAAGCACTGATTACAAGATCTACGGCTACGATCTATCGATCACATTCTCATCTTTCTGTTTGTGTTGTTGAAGTGTTTGACCTAGTAAGCTGCGTATTAGTGCACCCTTCCAGGCTCTGAAGAAGGCGATTCCACTGAAACGTCAGCTACGATTGTGTTGTATGTGTGTTGTTGCATGGAAGTAAACGTATGCTGTTTAACAACCTCGCGATTGCTGAAAGAGAAAACGGCGAACTCATATTCCAATGCCGAGGTTAATAGAAAGTCGATCCTTGGTACTATTACAAAATGTACCAGCAAAGTACTTTCGACTTGTGAAGGAAGCACTGTCACTAAGCCAAAGGTCGTCTTAGGCAGACAACAGATCCACTTTCTCCGCCGCTGCTTTCAACACCGAGTCGTGCCGAAGTTCATAAAACGGAAACGGCTTCACGAGATATGCGGTCAACCAGAGGACAGCCAACAAATACGAGGAATCGAAATGGAAGTGCTCTGCGCCGCACTACGAAGCAAACGGAACGAAATGTTCGCAAGGAAGATGAAATGTGTGACGAAGGAACAATTTTGTGCTTTGTATTTGGAGGATCAACTTTGGAGGAGAATAGTTGGTGGGTCAATATTAATATGCAATTCTATTAGGTCTAATGCCACAATGAGGAACGTGTGGCGCAGTGGTTGGAGGCGCCACTGCGGCGCGCACGTGAAATGCGCCCATGGCCCACCAAGCCTTCCATCCCTCCGAGGTCGGCAAATTGGTACCAGACTTGTCTAGGAGGATAGCAGGACTGGCTCGATACATCGGCAGGCCACCGCGAGTCATTGCAAAGGCCAGATATGCATTCAATCACCTCCAACGATATTTAATGAAGTCGAATGCATGGCGCATTCTTCAGGGATTGATCAACGCCGAGAGCTTTATCCTTTCATCCTAATGCCAAAATAGCCTTGCAGCGAACGTTTGAGAATCCGTTGAATAGTTCGCGTGTCTCGGCTTCAAGAAACCATAGACAAACGAACTTTTCCTAGCGTCAAAATACGGTTGATGCGGCACCAAAAAAGTCTAGCGTCACCGTACTTGGGGGCATGACAATACCTGAGAGTGCGCGCTCGGTATTAGAATCGGGCCCAAGTTTTTCACCACCACAGCCCATTTCTAAAACAACCTTGCGTAGGATAGCATGCAACTTTTATGAACTTCAAGATCGACTCCGTTATCAGGTTAAACAAAGAACAGCAAAAAGAGCTGAAAATCAAGAGGCGGGGGCATTACCCCCATCAACCGTCAAGACTCTTAATCACTACTGCGATAGGTTTATCTCCAGCCTCACAGCCGCACAAAAATGTGGCTTACGAGAAATTAGAGAATTAATAAGCTTGAAAACGATAAGATTATCTGTTAGTGATAAGGTGGGAGAGTTCGCAGTTATTCCTCACAAGTTGGATGTTAAGGTAACGGAGGAACATCATAGTGATGCTGCCCTCTATCGCCCATCCTCTGAAAAGGAATACAAACATCAATACCGAAAGCTAACCAAGCAATGGGTCAGCGTGCAAAGGCTGCTGGTTTAAAATCATCGGTTATTTAACACCTTAAGATCAATAAACCAACATATGCCGTCTTGTACCTACTTATTAAAACACATAAGTTGGTATTCTTTCTTTGATAAGCTTACACGAGGTTGATAATAATATTTATTATCGGCTAACGTTTCGACGTCTTCATCTTCATCAGAGCCGATGATCCGAGTCGATGGTCCACGCTTGTTATTCGTCTCGATGTGGCGGCTTCGCCTTCGTGTTGAGTCAGGTCTTCTTCAGCGGTCCATTTCCTCGAATAAGTTGGTATCTTCTGATGATATTGCGTCAGCCAATCCATCATCAGCTGTGTAGACAGGTCAATGGATAGAATAACCTGGTTCTTAAGCCTAATACTAACCCAGCTGCTTAACCGCATTCCACCCCACCTCACGAACATCCAAATACTCCTAGAACGTCTACGTGACACGTCTCCTAATAACGCGTGCGTGATGGAGTCATTCGACGTTACCGCGCTGTACACCAACGTATCGAATGACTCCGCAATGGAAGCCATCTTCGAGCTTCTTGTTGAACATGAAGGAAAAATAAAAATCCATGGCTTGTCCATCAGCAGCTTATCTCTTAAAGGAGTGCCTAAACTGCTCGATTTTCGGATGGTCTGGGAAATACTACGGGCAAATAAGGGGGCTGGCAATGGAACACCTACTGGCTCTAACCCTTGCCATTGCGTTTATGTCTAGAGTGGAAGCCCCTGTTCTCGGTCTCCGGCCGCTCCTCTACTGCAGATATATAGACGATTGTTTTCTCGTCTTCTCTACACAGGAAGAGATGGACAAATACTTTGAATTATTGAACGAGCAGTCAGAGTACATTAAGTTTACCCGACGAAAGATGACTGGCTCGCGTTTCTAAACGTTCAAATTAATTTATCAAGTAGCCGTTACATGACAAAGTGGTGGCGAAAACCAAGTAACAAAAACATCCTGGTTCATTCCCTTTCTTCCCACCCATCACACACAAAGAGGGCGCTTGTGAGAAACATGCTTCAAGCAGCCACCTCTTTGTGCACAAGTAGGGAACTAAAGGAGGAATAGCGCAACTTGGCTCGGCAAATAGCCATCTCCAATGGCTACGAAATTGTAATCCCATGTGATAAATTTCGAAGGAGAGCGGCGCTCCAAAAGGAACGGTTTAGCCAAAACGAAGTCCCGTTTATCTCGCCCTTCATTAGCGATGAAATAAGTGCAGCGATGAAGCGATGCTTAAGAAGGGCAGATCTAGAGGAATCGGTAGCGGTAATTGAAATACCTCCGAATACTCTTCGTCGTCAGTTAGTTCGTAACCGCCTATGTGACCGTCTATGTGAAACACAAAATTGCGTAATCTGCTCCTTATGGCAGGGACGGTGACTGCATGAGTTCAGGTACGACATACCTGATCTCTTGTGGTACTTGCGGAGACGAATATATTGGCGAAACGCGCAGACCTTTATGTATCCGCATAAAAGAACACCTAGATGGCAAAAGAAAAGCAAGACACGGCACGCCACTAGGCACGTATAGGATACAAAAGCATAACGGAGACGATTTTGATATAAAAGTCGCCATCTTCTCACGGGATACTATAACACCAACGCGCAAACTCCTCGAGGCTTTTTAGATAAATGCCCAAAAACCCTACAATGAATAGCAGGGAGCATTGTCCCGAGATCACACGTGCTCTCGCCCCTTACTTTCGCATCGATCATTGATGGGGGTGCTGCAGTCGTCAGGCATATGCGACTCTGAGCAGCTGTACTTCCTCGGTGGAGGACAGGTGAAAAAAGCGGTGAGTTTTTTCGAGAAGCCGTAGATCTTGTATTTATCGGTCAGATTCCCGTCTTTCTGTTTGTGTTGTTGAAGTGTTTGACCTAGTAAGCTGCGTATTAGTGTACCCTTCCAGGCTCTGAAGAAGGCGATTGTGCCGAAACGTCAGCTATGATTGTGTTGTATGTGTGTTATTGTATGGAAGTAAACGTATGCTGTTTAACAACCTCGCGAATGCTGAGAGAGAAAACGACGAATTTACAATTCAATGCCGAGGTTAATAGAAACTCGATCCTGGGTACTATCTTTACTCAACTTTTACCAACCCGACCATTCTGAAGAAAATGACTCCAAACAATTGACCACCGTCCACTTAAGATTTGAGATCACTAGGCGATTGCTTGTCTTTCGAGTCGCTTAATGCCTAAGTGAGGATTGTCTTAAACCATAAGTGGATAAAACTCAGCGAAGATGTAACTGTGACGCACGATGCCTTACAAGGCGACGATCTGTTCTAAAAGGACGTACATAATTAGCCGTACTGGTTCTTAAAGAAATTTCATGATCTTCCGTCTATGCTGCTTGAAGACCACAAAAACTCCTACTTATTGTTAAAGAAGCGCTAAGAATTAATCGAAAATGTCCGGAAATTGGCACAAAATTGATCGCTGAGGTCTCGTTGTCCGAAGAACGTTTGAGGAAAAGGCGCTAGTGGTAATTCCCCTACTTCTTGTTCGTCACTACTATTTGGTGTTTCAAGTCAAGCTTTGTTGCAGAGTTCATCTCGAAGTTCATACAAACCACATACGATCTTCTGAAAGCATACTTTAGAAAATGATTGAACTGGTAAGAAACTTGGGCCCGATTCCAATAGCGAGCACGGCGCACTGTCAGGGAGAGTCATGCCTCATAACATTGCAAGCGTTGAGTTTTCTGGAACATTAGTTAACCTATGTTCACCCCTTTGATCATCGTAAGCAATACTTTTATACCTTCTTGAAGTCGTGTTATGTGATTTATTCATTAGGCCTGCGAATTTTTTGGTTAAATTACTTTAGCACTTGATCCAATAGAGTTGCAAATTAACACCGTCTACACCATGGTTGGATGGTGCACGAGTTTCTTCTTTCATCTGACGCAAAAGCTGTTTATGCACCAAAACAAGGGAATGAAGAAGGGATGAAAAATCAAAGAGGGCTTGTAGGTTAAGACAAATACACAAGTTCCTTTTAAAACACAGAGAATGCATTGCATTCAGTGCATTTATTCACTAACACAGAGCTTTTGTAAATCACTTGTTGTATTCATTCGACCACGCAAGAGCAATGCAACATTTATTTTTATCAACGGAAATAAAACAAAAACAAATTTTATTCAGTACAAAGACTTGAAATGGTGGAATGGATGCGACTTTCTTCTATTTGACATGATCTCAGCACCTGAGTTCACTAATGGGACAATCGAAATGTGCAAATATTAACAGAAGTTTTCGTATAAAAGGATAAAGCTCCTGGCGTTGATCAATCCCTGAGGGTGAGCCATGCATTCGACTTCACTGAGCATTGTTTGGTGGTGATTGAATGCATATCTGTCCTTTACAATTTACAATTTACAATGACTCGTGGTGGCCTATCGATGTATCGAGCCAGTACTGCTATCATTCCAGACAAGTACGATATCAGTTTGCCAACCCCGGAGGGATGGAAGGCTTTGTGGGCCACGGACGCGGGGACCGATTCCACATGTGTGTTGCAGTGCGCCTCCCATCTGACCACTTCGCCACACGCGCCGCATCCTATAAAATGATACATCAAAAAATTTTCACAACGACAGAAAATCAAGCATAGTGTTTCCACTGCTGTTTTACGGTATTTTTAAACCTGATTCCACGTTGGTAAAACAGTGGTTAGTGATCCCAAAGAATGAATGCATGACCTCAGCGCGATCCATCAGCCACATGTTCACTTTAATAGAAGCAGCACCAAGACCATCATAGTGACTCTGTAGAATTTTCGTCAGTCGGAGACCTGTAAAGAAATATTGGATCTCTGAGTCAGCACATTTGAATTAACATGCTTAAAAATTGTAGTAATACAAGCTCAAATTAAGAATGGAATCGGAATGCATTGCCGTCTTTGAAACAAACACTTGGTTAATATATATAAATGTATGAAATACGCATACATATATTTTCTGCTATATTTACCTGAATCTTTAAGTGGATTGTTTTCGCAAATCAAAAGTGGCCTCGTATAATGCTTACTTTTTACTTGCTTAGTACAATAATTTTTCACGGCACGATATAATGCGAAATACAACCACAATGATGCTGAGATAATTGCAAAACTCGGGATCGCCGGTGCGTGCGGTAGGGAACGAACACGCTATTACCCTTTCCGGGGGGGTAACGCGTTAACCACCACATCACGCGGGTTCTGCGCTTCGCTGCCTCTCAGCTAGTTCTATCGATCAGAGCCATCAGTAGTCACTCGTCAACGGGATTGATCTCGTGAACCTAAATTGGCTTGGAATTGGGTGATTGCTTATTGCACTCGATCGATAGAATTAGCTTAGAGACAGGCGAAACGAAGGATCCGCATGGAGTGGTGGTGAACGCGTTATCCCCCGGATGGGTAATAGTGCGTTCGTTCCCCACCCCAGACACTTTCGGTCCAGAGTTTTGCAAATATCTCTGCATCATTGTGGTTGTGTGTACCAACACAGTTTCCGTTTGAGCAGTAAATTGTTGGTTGGGCAGTACTGTAAATTCTTTGAGTTTCAGTAGCCCTGCAGAGCTACCAAATCGTTACCAAGGCCATTGTGATTCCTGACGGTGATCGGGTTCTTCATGACCGGCTTCTGATTTTTTTTTTCTGGCTAGTGGTTTAATCTCTCATAGTTCTACAACAGGAACACCCACCTCCTCTCAACCGCGACGGGGTGATAAACCACAAAAGGAATTGTATCATCCTATTGCCAAAATTGCGTTGCAAAGATTTTTCTTAAGTGTCAGTAAATTACATTAATTTTTTTATTTTATCAGCCAACTGTGCCTTTCTGAAACCATTCCGATTTAAAACGCCTTGGTTTTTTCTCCAGTAGAAACGATTCCACTTAATGAGTTACAGTGGAGAGACATGGAAACGGTTATAAATACATCTCCCACGAGAGTTCCTTTTCGTATTTTAAAATCATTGTCACTATTGCGTGCATATCGGATCATATGGGTCGGACGATGGTATTCTATGGAATAGCGGCATTTCGCAGCAAGTAATCAACCTGGTACAAAATGAACTGACGTTTTAATCTCATGAAACCTGTAGATTATCGACTACATCCTTTTTACATCCATCCTTTGTGTTGCTTTATGCCACTTCAGTACCCCTTCCTTGTTTAGTTACTTGCAGTGTAATGTGTTTTCTAATTGTTCCCATCAGTGAATGTAAACTTGTTGGAAAATAATCTCGAACGAGCCATTTCGAATTTTTCTGCAGCATAAGTTCGTATCCAGATAGAGCTTGATAGAAGTAAGTTAGGGTTTCACCGAAGCATTAAATCAAGAAGCTCTTCCCAATCTATAGTAAGCAAATAGTTCGAATAGTTTTGCAAGGGGCATGGGAGTCTTCACAACGAAGAAGACCTTGGGTGTTCATTGATATCGAAAGGTAGCACACTTCTTAGAGTGACAATCGAAACTATGAAAAAAATTGCGGAATTGAGAAATTGCCGTTAAACAGTTGTCAGTCGTAGCCTTGAGAAAAATTAAATTGTAAAAAACTTTAAGAACTTGTATAGATCGTTATGAACCTTGCTGCGGGTTTTTTTTTACGCATGAGTTCTCCATCGAAATGTGATGTGCGGTGGAAACTGTACCAGCGTTCAGCTCAGTGTTTCGACCGACATTGAACTTCTAAGCCATTTCGAATGCCTAATTTTTCCTGGTTAGAATTTCTGAGCCGAACCTATTTGACGAAGGTAGTTGCAAATATTCCATGCAAAATTTTCCACATTCAAGAAGAATAATGGTCCGTAAAAGAGATCAGTGATATTTTGCAAGGCAAAAAACATTGAAGAAGCCGTAAAAGTGAGAATTGTTTCAACTGATGCTGTCACTTAACAAGAGAAATTTTTGACGTTTACCAGATGATGCCAGCTTCATCTTGAAGAAGTAATGCTGTTTCATTGCAAAATCAGCGCTTCAGCAGTAGACCGGACGTCTTATTGCTGACAAGTATAAGCAAAACG
The DNA here is from genome assembly GCA_009735665.1 of Angiostrongylus cantonensis. Lineage (NCBI taxonomy): Eukaryota > Metazoa > Nematoda > Chromadorea > Rhabditida > Metastrongylidae > Angiostrongylus > Angiostrongylus cantonensis. The sequence goes on along the minus strand of MQTX01000144.1, from coordinate 270,658 downwards.
CTGCCAGTTTTAATAATGATCAGCGCGTCTTGCCCTTCCACCTCTTGCAAGTGGCTCTTCGTCGACATGTTGATCATTCAGCTACCCAATGTTTACATCTCGTTGCCAATTGCGATAACAATTCGCAGACAGCAGTGCAGTAACAGCAACCATCATAGGCATCATCAGCACCTGAAAGGCTGTTTCGTCAATATTGTTATCTTATGACTGTCCGCAAATATCCTAGTTTTTTAGTTCTCGACACATTTTAGTTCTTCAAAATGAACTGCTGATGTCGCTTTCACACTGGGAGCTCCACCCGATGGTTATGGGGCGGAACAGTACTACTACTGATTCGCACTCCTGGTTACAGCCACAGTCGTTGTTAACACTTAATGACGATGTTTCTTCTTTAAAACAGAATTATAATAATGTTTCTACATTATATCTGTTGCTAAATAAACATAACTTGTTAAAATTTTCTGCAACTATTGCAGATGCTATATCATTCCTCTCTCATTCACATGTGGATGTATGAAAGCGCTCTGAAATGAATAGAGGTATGTCTTGATGAATCTCTCCCTCTTTGTTTTTCAATAGACGCAAAAAACTAGAGTGTAGTAGTGGTAGTGGTAGGAGTGTCTACCTACGATAATGTTAACGGCGTTATTTGACCGTACCCTACAATCTAGTGTGGAGTTAGTAGTGAGTGTGCGCCGATGAATGAACAATGTTTGCTCAATTCTCGAGCGCATCAAAAACTGGTTTTTTCTTCGCATTGATTCACACAGATGAGGAGAAGAATGAAAGGAAATGACATCATGAAAAAAGCAAGAAAATCTTGCAGCCATACGACGACGTTTCAAGGACTTCCTTCTCTATCAAGAATATAAACATCTGTTATACTCTCAAGAGAGCTCTCTTCAAGAAGCACTTGAATCTGAGACCTGAGAAACATCCAACTTTCACGTTTGTTGTTGAAAAATTTCTCTGTTAACTAGAGCCTTGCTTCCTTATCGATCTGGGCTACAACGGCGAAAACAACGACTTTTAAATTGATTTCGCATTGTTCAGCAACTATGCTTCGGTCCACTAGCACCGAACTCCGGTTGGATTGAGCCCGATGCGAAACAGTTTGAATTCTTTTACCTGCCTTGGGTTACAGCGATGAAAGTACAACGAGGCAGATTGGTGCGGTGAATCTCAACTCAGAGTATTCAATATTAATGATGGATCACAGAACCGATAGTTTTCGATTTCATAGCCTGAATGCTTCCGTCACCCATTAGAAATAGACTTTCAGATGGACAAAAGTAGAATTCGTCTCTTTGTCTACTCAGCGATATGGAATAGAAGTCCTTTTTCACATACATCGGTTGTTATCGCGGCAATAATCCTGTGATGAAAATAACATTTATAAAGTCACAGTTGAAACTTTTTATGTAAACACTTTGACACTTCTCACTTTCAATATCTATTTTATCTTATACTTGCATGATGCTGTTTCTCAATTCAATTCATACTGCATGATCCACGAAGCACATAGTGTGCCCATTCTCGGGCAAACTACTTTAGAAACTGCAGGAAGATTTTTCCTTCCTGTCTCTATGCTCTTTTATCAACGTTTGCAAGGCGCAGGTGCCGGAAAAGATGACTAGAATTACGTATTCCTTTGAAACAGTAACTTGGTTAGGTTTGTCACAAATTCTGTTCCAAACTCTTTTCAACTACGTGAGTGACTCATACTGGTCACCTCATATCAAATGATTTCAATGCAGTCGATATTAAGGTGCTATCCAAGGTGTGCTTAGGGAAACTTTCTTTCAAGCACTATTTCCCAAACCGACTTATTGTTAACTTCGGTGTAAATCACTAGTTTTCTGTTTCCCTCATAAGCATCCGAAAATCGGGGAAGAATTTCAAAAATCAAAAGCCGATCCAGGAAGCAATAATTAAGCTAATTAATCACTCAAAACCACACGAAAACGCGTGCTTATCAAGAAAACAGCGGATTTTCGCTTGCAGTTCTTCAAATCCGATATCATTAAAACATGTACATGTACTTACAGTAAGATGATAAGCCGTAGACGTCTAAATAAAAAAAATGATGGGTTAATAAAACGTTTCACGGCGAAATGATCTCTAATGGTCTCGAACCCACTCTATTTCTTTTCCACGTGCAAACGTCGACGATTCTGAAAAGCTGTTATAAGAGACGTTGCTGTGTAATAATTTAAATATGAAAGCGGCAATACTGCCAGTTAGAACATAAATAAGTCAATTCTTCAAACTGGTTGGTCAGGTCGTGTCTCCATTATATCGATAGGACACCCTCTTAACGATGTCCCCTGTTACCATTCAGAACACAAGTATCACACCTCGTACTAGAGCCTGCTGATAACTTCCAATGACTAACTAACTTTCCGAAAAGGAAAAACAAGAATCTCTATTCTTACTCCCATAGATGACAATACGCACTTTTCAAATGTTACTGCGTGAGATCAAGACAGTTCTTCTCCTTTAAGAGACAAAACACTTGCTTCACACAACGCTTTCTTTCGTCTAGGTAGGGAAAGATTTTTTTAATTATTTATAACTCTGTGACTGATCTTCTCAGTATGCAAATGGTTTCAGAATTGATTCGTAGATCTTCATGCGTAGCAGAGGGCTTCGGAATAAGCCGCACATGACGTTTCTAGGAATAAGGGTTACCAATTGCACGTTGGTAGAAGCAGTGCACAGAATTGGTTTCCTTCATCAGCTATACCAGATTACCTTTCGTATACACGTAATTAATCCATAGGTACTGACTGCTATACGGATTTCACCCTGCGCAGACTCGGTGAAAACTTCAATTTGGGATAGCGACAGCAAGAAATCACTAGAGAATAACATTCTAATCGGCACTTAATTTTAGCCCACAAACGCCCAGCGTCTGTTTGGAGAATGAACTTTAAGATAATCCGAGTTATCTGTGCATAAACATTCGTCGAAAAAGTTTAAAGTGGAGGATCTCATACGAAATCTGTGGTACACTCTATGCTTTTTAAGGAATTGCAAGTCACTCGGTAGATGGGTGCAACAGGAACGAACCTAACGCGAACTCCATCTTGAGTACAAAGGTGGATAAGTGGGCTTTGTTTGCCATGGAATGTCATTGAGTACCACATCGTTTTTCGAATGATTTTCGTAAAAAAAAGACCCTATCTGGTCATGCTGGCTGTTCATTTGACATCTCGCGTCTCGCGCAGTAGAGTATACTCACAGCACCGTAATTTCGACTATGCGTTCGATAACGCTGAGTGGTCCTTCATCCTGCTTACGTAGTGACCATGTTTCGGACGCGTATTCTAAGGTGGTAAGAATGGTAAAGTCAAAACGTTGGGCGCAGAGTTGAATATTCGTAGCCTTCTTCACCAAATGTTCGTTCCTTTTGGAAGCTCGCCATGCTACCCATTACCTCCACTTCTCAAGAAGAAACTCTCGACTTCCCACCCAGTCACCATTATTTAGTGTGTTTTGCCTAAAAAATACATTGCTTGACTGGAGATTCGAGAAAGCTTTTAGCAAATGAAATTACATGAGCTATAACACAGGGTGCTTTCTGTCGTCTCGCTGAGGACATGGAAATTTTCCATCTACCTCAGCTTAGGAACACCTTTGTATTCGTGTTTTATAAACTCGACTGGTTAGCAAAAGCTAGACAATCAAAATTCCAAAAAGAAAAATCCTTATATTCAGTCTGGTTGGGGTTTGTTTCGAAACCTATGGTCGCCTTAAAAGCCACTGCGTTGCAAGATTCCCACAAAATCAATATTTGCCAGCGTCTTCGGTGTACAGCTAGAGTACGGTAATCTTGAAAGGACGGTCTTTCTTGAAGTCTTTGCTATAATTGATATATTATTCACTTATTGCTGAAAAAATATCCACCGTTTAGTTTAGCTTTATCTTTTCCCTTTGGGAGAGATACCAACTACCAACTATAAGGGGAGGGTCTTCTGCGCAACTGCGTCTCTGGAGTGTGGTTGATTCACCGAAAATCGTTCTTCGCGAATGGAAATGATCACTCTGCTTCATAATCCTTATCACGAGTGACCATTATAATCAATCAAGCAAGAATATAATAAAGAAATATTACATTTGTGATTCGTTTGCCGCGCGTCGTGAAAATTTATGATCGTCGTTATCCAGGCGCTTACTGATACTTGGAACACAGGAAGATGGAGCTCAAAGACGGGTTGTACTCGTGATGAATCCCATTTCAGACTTCCATAAAAGTGATTGGATAAACGCATACTTATATTGACAGCTTCTATCGTCTTTCTCTTCAGTGTATGTTTTTAATTTCAACTTGAGTTCGTCAAAGAGGGATGAATGTTACCAGGATAAAGGGTAGAGCTCTCGGCGTTGATCAATCCCTGTGGAATGCGCCATGCATTCGACTTCATTAAATATCGTTGGAGGTGATTGAATGCATATCTGGCCTTTGCAATGACTCGCGGTGGCCTGCCGATGTATCGAGCCAGTGCGGCTATCCTCCCAGACAAGTCTGGTACCAATTTGCCACCCCGGAGGGATGGAAGGCTTGGTGGGCCATGGGCTTAGGGATCGATTCCACGTGCGTGTCGCAGTGGCGCCTCCAACCATTGCGCCACACGTGCCCACTGCATGTTATCAGAGGCTCCATAATTTTGTCATCATCTCAAATGTTGTCCTCTGAATTCCGGTAATATTCACTTCTTGACGTCTCATATGGTGTTCTAAAAGCAATGTCTTTCTCAACGATGCTAGTTTCTGGTTATTATACTGCTACTGCTATCGAGGGCGCGCCTGGCTAAGTGGTCGGAGGCATCTTGCAGCGCACGAGCAAGATGGTGTCTTGGACCTGTGGCTCACGAAGCCTTCCATCCTTCCGAGATCGGTGGCAAACTTGTCAGGGAAGATAGCAGCACTGGCTCGATAAATCTATAGGCCATGGGAAGTCATTTTAAAGGCCAGTTATGCATTCGGTCACCTCCAAACGATGTTTGATGAAGTCGAATGCATGGCACATCCCTAAGAGATTGATCAACGCCGAGAGCTTTATCCTCTTAATTTTTGCTGCTGTAACGCTAGCGATATTTGAGCTTGTGTTTTAAATCACAGAAATTTGTTCATTTTAGATTATTGGAAAAAATTCTTAGGGTAGATGTCCACAACTTGCTGAGATCTCACTAATAATTGCGTTGCGAAAAGTATAAAAATAATGATTTCATTTAGATTTATGAATTGAAAATCATCATTACGTCAATACAGACAACCTTTTCAAAGAGGGCGCATCTTTAAACGTGTTCCATTAAATTTTCTAAGTATTATTGAGACCTGTTCAAATCTACGGAGTCAGGAACAGAAACAGTGTACTTGATGAAGGCTGTAAAGGCTCACTCTGTGTGAATGAATAGTACATTCCCTTGACAACCACCTCAACCCGTGGTCTTGTTCTGACAGATAGGTGTCAACGGCTCACCCGGAGTCTCTTTCTCGCTCTTTTGCAAGGTTGTGTTAAAACAAGGAGTAGTAGTTATAATGCCAGCAAGTACGTACAAAGCTGGACATATGATTCGATGGAGTTTCATAAAGCGCAGTGCGCAATAACAGTTGCAAGTGAGGTTACTTATCCAAATCGGTAAGTTGTAGAACCTTGGTTAACGAATTTTGCAGAGCTCTCTTTAAGAATTCCTTCGTCAGGAATAGAACTTCCAAATTGTTTCCGTTAAATAAACTTTGTTCTCACCGTATCGGACAAATCCTTATGGAAAATTAGCTACCTGGAAAACTTTAAGTTGTAGAATTTTTAGTTCGTTGCCATTATGGCGAAGGTTCTTTATTCACCGAATTCCTGCCTAAGCGCCCTTGAACGAATTGTACCTTTTTCATTGTTCACGTATTACTTGCTCAAATACCGAGTATCTTCATATTCATTAAGTCCTGAAATACTGCTGAACCTTATTGGAAGGTGGTTGTCATTCGTCTCCAAGACTACACCGGTTTGTGATATTTTTCAACTTGGACTGATGTGTATTCTTGTAGCGATCGGTCGACTCCACAAATAACTTCGCAAACGCCTCTTCCTCCTTCCTTCTTCTGCACACTATTGCCCGATTCACATGACGTTTTTCTTGCACTCGTCGCCAGTATAAAAACGGTTATCGGCTGCCAAAACTCTATCATTACTTTGCTTAGAGCTCTTCACTTAAACGACTTGCTACAGCAACTCTACATCACCATCAACGAACAACAACCGACGATGAAGATCCGTCGACGAGGTTTGCATCAAACTCTTACAGTAGGAAAAAATTCATTTTTTCCTTAAAATGGAAATCGGTGTGGCTATCACATTTTTTCAATGCATTCCTAATAGTAAATCCTCACATCCAAGCCGATCCAAGGAAAAAGTTCTAAAAAGCGATTTTTGCATACTGTATGAGAAAAAATGAAAACTATTGATTTCTGGAATCTCGTGCTTGAACTATCCACTTATGCTCTTGTCTTTTAAATCTTAAGCTTGTTCAAATAATTAAAATTATTCACTGAACGGTACTCATCAATAGTGCCAAAATTTCCAGCTCGCATCTCTAGTCTCACTCTTCTTGGAAAGCATGCAGCTTTCACCCAAGTACAGGAATTTGGTCACTGTCAAGTGAGAACCAACTACGGGCTGATTGAGGGAAAGCGTTATGTCACACGCAAAGGTTTCGAAACCGATTGTTTCCTGGGTGTTCCCTTTGCGAAGCCACCTATAGGAGAGCTACGTTTCAAGGTAACTTGTCAAATCTTACAGTCATTTGAGAAAAACATTTTCGAAGGAAGTTACGAAAGTTATGAAGTTTCCAAAAAACAACTAGTAGATGATAATGTGAAGGTAAATAGAGGAGTCTTTAGTTAAATTAATTAAGTTAAATTACCCTCTACGAACTGACAATTAAACGTGAAATTTATGAATAACATTCAAGATAGAAAAATATTCGCTATTCACCTATATATTCTGTGATAATCAACAAATGAGTCGGCAATAAGCATTCTACATTCTAAGCCTAACGTGTCATCGGGAGTTCCCGCTCTCTTTGAACCCAAATTGGTGTCTCAAATATTTTAGTATTATCTACCATCGAGTATTCGTTTCGCACTCTGACTTCTTACATTGTCATCTTTCATCCAAAGTCCTATCGGTTTCGTTGAAAGCACCTACGTCAAGGATTTTTAAAATGACCTACCGCAAACAAAATGCGTGGCAGTTACTGATCTTGTGTAGGCCTCCTTTCTTGTACAGTCACAGTCTTGGCAATTTATCGTTTGCTAGTCCTGAATTCCTTCCGATGTAATGAGAAAAAGCAGGGCAAAGAGCACAATATGATCTCTCGCTGAGCCTTCTATGTATTTCGGATCAGATCCTGTCAAAGAATAAATTATTATTCTTCAGAGAGATATAGTATCGGATTTAGGAAAAATGACTCGAAAGGCGCGTGTTAATCCACTCGGATGTTCTGCAAAAGCAAGCATACATAGCTGTGACTACTCGATCAGGATAGTGTTATCGTGTAAAATTGAGACTTTTCGGAAACATGTATCACCTAATCACTGACATAGCGAGTTCTTCACTGGACATTTCTATCTTAAGCCAGCCACTCTCTTTGCGGTCTTTTGTTATCAATTCTCAACTCAGTTCTGCAATTTCGAGGGCAAGTTAGTTGTTCGCCGTGGTATACTTGAATACAGGGGTTAACGAAAAACTTGTTCCTGAAGGTGTAGTATTCTCTTACTGACTTTCAAACCCTTGGTTTCTTGGGCAAGACATCATGGCGCTGCATAAGCGGGCCGCATTTTCGACTAATGTTGACGAAAACAGGATCTTTCCAAATGCGTAGTAACGACCTAAATACCAAATTGTGATGGGTTTGGGGTTTCAATTGTTTCGCTTGCGGCTTCCTCTCCTTTCTGAGAAAACAACGTTTCTTTTCCAACGGGACAACATAGACGATATTACCCTAACGAAGTCATCTATTGAAAATTAATCTAGTCTGACTTACCATGCAACTACCGCGGCCCATAGGAGAGCCTTCAATTTGTGAGATACTATCAGTGTTCTTGGTCATCATAATTAAATCAGGGAACCTGCCTAGCAAATACGTTGCATATCAAGTCGCGGTTCCTGATTTGAAGAATCTAAGACATTGTTCTGAAGACAATTCGAACGTCAAACTTTTCGATGGTGGCACCGTATATATGCACATGTATATATATATATATA
>MQTX01000144.1:205654-254206 GCA_009735665.1 Angiostrongylus cantonensis | reverse complement strand
GAGGTTTGAACTAACTGACGACGTAGAGTAGCCGGTGGTATTTCAGCTATCGCTACCAATTTCTCTAGGCCTGCCTTTCTTAATCATCGTTTACTAGCTGCGCTTACTTCACCGTCAGTAAAAGGCAACATAAACTGGTGGAACGGTTATGGTTCTCATCGCTATAATAAATCGTAGTTATCGAATAAAATGGATGGGTGTAATGAATACAGAAGTAGAGCCAAAATAAGCTGCAACCATACCTCAAAATAGTGAAAAGACTGAAAATAAACTCCGAAGCACTTCTGCATGTTGACAGCACTGTGTTTATATGAAGGGCCATAGTAGCACGTAGTAAATAGTTGCAATTATAGGGAACGCGGATAGCGCATTGGTTAGAGATGCCCTGCAATAGACATGAGATAGATCTCCGTGCCCTAGGCTCAGCAAGCTCTCCGGCCCTCTGGGATCGGGACATTGGTACCAGACTTGTTTAGGTGGGAAGCAGAACTAACTCAAAACATCGATAGGCAACTAGGAGCTGCATTGTATAGGCGAAATATGCATTTAATCACCTCTAACGATGCTTAGTGAAGTCGAATGAATGGCTCATTCCTTGAAAGATTGATTAAAGTCGAGATTTTTTATCATTACCTTTCTTACAAGGGCCCGTGTGTCGCAGTGGTTGGAGGCGCCACCGCCACACGCGCGTGGAATCGATTCCTGCGCCCATGGCCCATCAAGCTTTCCATCGCACCGGGGTAGGCAAATTAGTGCCAGACTCGTCTGGGAGGATAGCAGCACTGGCTCGATACATCGGCAGGTCACCGCGAGTCATTGTAAACGCTAGATATGAATTCAATCACCTTCAACGACACTTAATGAAGTCGAATGCATGGCGCATACCTCAGGGATTGATCAACGCCGAGAGCTTTATCCTTGTCCTTTTACCTTTTTTACCGTCTACACCATTGAAGCGATAAGGAAGGTTTTCATCTATGGTTCTCTAATGTTCTCAACTCTTCAAGTCTTCTATTATTCGAAATATTTGCATATAACTTTAATGAAGCTGAGATATTTGCAAAACTCTGGGCCGCAGGTGTCTATGGTGGGGAACGAACGCGCTATTGTCCTTTCCAGGGAGTAACGCGCTCACCATCACACCATGCGGGTCCTTCGTTTCGCCTGTCTCTCAGCTAGTATATTTGCATATACTATCGAAAAACCAGTACATTAGTAACGACATGAAATTGGACGTCATCCGATGCGGCAGCATAGCAAAGACAGGCTTCACGACGACTTTACTAGAAAAGTTAACATTTAATTTTAACCTTCATTAGACATCGGAATAAATAAGTAATATTTTGGTTTATTGACCAGCTTATAGGGGGTTGGTAGAAGTCTTTATTATGACTAAGGTTTTAACGGTGTTACCCTTACCACATCGTGGTTCTGATGATGGGAAAATAGCAGAAACGTTAGTCATAATAAAAACGTTTTACCAACCTCCTGTAAGTCCATCCGTAAACCAAAATGTTAAAAGTTATGTCACTAATCTTTAGGTGAGAGACAGCACACACTTCTTCTAAGAGCAATCATCGTAAAAAGATAATAATGTGAGAAACTACGATAACTCTACTTGACAGCCGACAAACTTAAAGGGATTTTTAGTTTGTTGTAAAAACACTTCAACTTTTGCCTATTCCAATGCAAGATCTTTTCTTACTGCGCAACGTCACTTTGTAGTTTCGTGGTGGTGAGTAGAGCCGTGAAATTGAAGAAATCCGGCTACAAACCACTGCAACGACGACAACCACTTGATGACATTGAATGAATTAATTCTACAACATGTTAGAGCTCACAGAAAAACATTATGTAAATATTAGCCTTTTCAGAAATTAAACATAGGGGTGGGGCCGAGGAGGGGGTCGATGCGTTAAAGCGTCAGGAAATCGATTAAAAATGAGTTTTAAGCGAGAAAAACGCAAAAAACGACAGCCCCCTCGAAGTGGACGAGTTGTCCGTCCCTACGCTATAAAACGTCTCCGAAAGCGATTTTCGCGCGGCTTTCGCTAATTCCAGCCGGTTGTCAGCTAGTCAGCTAGTCCACTATAATACTATGATATTCGGTGTTGATCGAAATAATAGTAGCGTGTTTCGATCCATTAAGGTCTAATTGCCACGGGTTCTTTTACGTAGGGATCAGATATATTGCTTTTTGCACAAATTAGACCTTAAGAGATCCTATAACTGCTTTCAGTCTCTACTAATCACGCTAAGTTCCATTATAATACTGCGATATTTGGTGTCGGTCGAGGTTTTAAACATTGAAGATGAGGGTTTTGGAGAGGGTTCTTCTGATTTTAACGAAAGTGACTTGAGGATTGGCGGCTCCAAACATCACAGCTTGTTGAATCCTAATGAAACAATTATGTTGGAGAAGTACGTCCAGAGTTCGACGAAATGTACCAAAAACTGTGTCCCAAATAAGTACTAGAAAGGAACCAATTATGCACAACAATGTGCAATCCTCGTACAACCGACACTGCAAGATTTCAACGAACTGAGCTACGATCTAGCCTACCGAATTTCACTCCTTCAAGCATCTGCACAACTTCCTGTGCGAGGCATGTCTCAGAGAACAAACTGAGGCAGAAGCTGTCTTCAACAACTTCCTCCTATCCAGAAGTCAACAACTATTTTCGACTGATTTATATACACATGTTCCTCGGTACCGAAAAACTAGAAATTTCGAATTTTTTGTGTTAAATACTGAAGTCTACTTTAGTTTAGATATGCCACTTTAAAAACAATCCGAAATCCGACATTACTTTCCCAAAGAGCTAATAAAATAACAATTTCGGCACACTTCAATGAAACTGAAAGGAAGTAAGTAGATCTAGAAGGACTACTGCTTAACTCTAGTTTGAAACCATCAATTATCTTTCAACATAAAGTTGAATAAACAAATGCACCATTTTACACTTGTTTATTGAAGCTCATAAGTTAGTATCCACTAAGAAACTTACACCCACCTATCAATCGTTATTTAAGGTTAGACCTAGGCTAGCTGCGTAGATGGACCAACGGATACAGTGACATGATTTTTAACCCTAAAACTTACCCAGTCGCTAAATCACATTCCAGCCTTTGTTGTGTACACACAGATGTTGCTGGATAGCCTACGTAACGCGCGCCCCAACAGCGTTTACGTGATGGAGTCCTTCGATGTTACCGCGCTTAATACAAACGTGTCGAAATTTTCCGCTATACAAGCCATTCTAGCACTGTATGGATGATTGCTTTTTCGTTTACTCCACACAGGAGAGGATGGACAAAGGTTTTCAGTTAATTAATAAACAATCGGAGTGCATTAAGCTTACCCGAGCGAAAGCAGAAGGAAACTGGATTTTAATTCTAGACGTTAGATTAAGCTGTCCTAAAATGGCCAAATCACGAAGGTGTATTGAAAGCTAAGTGGTGAAGACATACTGGTTTGTTCTCTCTCCTCTCACCGCTCACACACAAAAACGGTGTTTCTGAGAAAGATGCTTCGAAGAGTCACGAGTGTGTGCACAGGACGAAGGCAAAACGATGAATACCTGAAATTGGCCAGGGAAATAGCCATTTCCAATGGCTGGGAAACTGTAGCTTAGAGGAATATGTGTAGAGGAAGGGAGGCCCTTAACGATGATTCTAGCGTTAATGTTTCGTTTGTATTATCTTTATCTCAAACCAAATAACTGTAAACACAAAACGTTGCTTAAGAAGGGCTGGTCCAGAAATCTCGGTAAAATGATTAAAATACGACAGAGCAACCTAAGGCGTCAGCTGGTTTGTAGTCCTCTGTATGACCACCTACGTACAAAGTAGCACTGCGTAATTTGTCCCAACGCAGAAGATGGTGATTGCATGAGCTCGGGTACTGCGTACCTGATTTCTTGTAAAGCATGCAGGGACGAGTACATTGGCAAAATCGGTAGACCACTCTGAGTCCAAATAAAACAGCACTTAGTCAGTAAACTTAAAGTTACATCAAGTACTTATCTACGCACACACTGGACGCAAAAACATAACGAAAATTTTAACAAAAATGATGCGAAGATTTTTGCGATGCTCCGGACCGCAGGTCTCTGTGCCAAAGATAGAACCTCCCTATTAGCCTCTCTGAGGTCTAACGTTCTCACCAATCTATGTTGTCCTTCGCTTCTCATTTCTCTCAACCGTGTTTTACAGGTGCTATCGGTAATCACCCGTCAGCGGGATTGATCTGTGAAGCACATATCGTCATTAAGCCCAGTTAACCTTATGCCGTATTCTAAATCACAGTGTAACCACTTTCTATTTACATCCTACCTTTTTCCCATAGCAAGGAATGATGTGAAATACTATTACAACGACGGCGGGGATCGAACCTTGCTATTAATCTCGAATGACCAAGAGAAAGGCGAAACGAAGGACATCCACGGTGTTTTAATGAATACGTTTGGCCTCGGAAAGGGCAATAGCAAGTACAATTCGTACCGCTGACACTTACGGCCCGCAATTTAGCTATCTCAGAATCATTATAAAATATTTTTATTTATTTTTGGCTTGTGTGATTGTATACAATGTACACCATCCGAAGTGAGTTAACCGTGCAATCATGTTGGCAAAGATGTACTGATTGCAGTGAAAATTACATTGATTGGAAAACTCGATGTTTTAATTTTTTTTTACAAAAATTTCTTTTCACACCTCCTGTGTGGGTTCTAGCACATCTCGCATTCGATTCGTTTCCTCGCAATTGTCGTCCACGAATGTCTTCCAACTTTTAAATCAGGCCTCGGCTGCTGCTTAACGGTTTTCCTTTAATCTTGAGTGTCGTTGAATGCTGCTTGAGTCGATTTTCCCTGGATTCGTGATATAGCCGGGATAGAGCGTTCTTGCTTGAAATGCAAGGTGTGATCCCTTTCCAAACAAGTTTGGCACAAATTTCTCGACCTCGGAGAAATGAGTGGCTCAATGAGCTCGCTGCGTAATCGAACCAGCGGCGTGCTCATGATGACTGTCGTCACTACCCGCCTACTCACTGTTTTATACGGTCAATCAATACGACTTAGTGAGAAATGCTAGGAAAAACAATACTTTTCTATACTAGAAAAACTAGAAAAACCTATACTTTTCCGTCCGTGATGGAACACTTAACGTCGAACGACAAAGTGTATTGAAATGAGCTAAGAGCAAGTTGGAATGGACACCTATCATTTAAGCAACAATAACGAGTTGTTTACTTAGACACATAGAGTACGTCTTATTTTTGTCAAATTCACTTTGCTTGCCTGGTGGGTATAAGTGTAAACGAAGAATACGTCTGAACATCGTGCTGATTTCTTGCTGATACATCTTAATTTCAATGGGAATTCTGGGGTCTAAGCCAGATCCTGACGAACCAGTGAGTTTTCTCCAACTATAACCTCAGTACTTGTAGAATTATTACGAATGTTTACCTATTTTTCCTAATGCTGTTGTTCGGCAGCACCATACACTGAGGAGATATAATTCCTTCATCATCTAATTAAACTCTAGCAAGATATGAAAAAACTGATTACAGTGGTTTTGCCGTCTCTCTTAAGAAAAAGGCTACTGTTGATAGTGCTTGGTGTTTATCTCATGAGGTGATACAACTGACTTGCTCCTCTTGGTGACTTGCTCCTTGATGGTCGCATGATTTCCGGACAGAGTTCTTATCCGTCATACATCCCAATGCAATTATCATTCATTGTTACCGATAATTTCCATCACCAATACGGTATTCGACGGTAGTTGCTTTGAAAGTATTGGTCTTCACTTTGCTTTGAAAGTATTGGTCTTCACTTTGAGTAGTTGTTCTGTTTCAAAGAAGACGACTTTGCGCAAAATTGCTTGCAAGGGTCTAATTCATGCAGGGAATATTTTTAAAAGCGTCACTAATTTCACTTTTTTGCAACGCCCATAATTTAAGGAAGCATGTGAACGACGAGTTGAAGGAGCGTGAAGGGTACATGATAAAAATAAAGAGCATCTCTTTAGTAAAAACCAACTGACTACTAACTTATTATCTAGTACTGGTTTGGAGAACCGTAACCAATTCGATTGTAAAAATCTGTATTTTCTTGGAATATTGAGCTACTATGATGTCGGCGAATTGCTTTGCTCTGCTAACGTTTTGTTGTCTTCGTCGTCTTCAAAGTTGCACTGATTTCAGTCGATGATCGACATTTTTCCGTCCTTGTAATGTGGGAGGTCGTTATCATATCGAGTTGAGTCCAATGGAGGAAACAGCTCTCGAAAGAGCCGATACGGATGTGATCTGCTGCGGCCTTCCACTTTATAAGATTCCCTCCTCACATTTACTGTACGGATGCCAGCACTTCTCACATTCGATTCGTTTCCTCGCATCGATTGTCGACGAAGGTCTTCCAACTTTTTACACGTGGGCTTTGGCCGAGGCGTGAAGACTTCGTCATGGATGTCGTTGAAGGCAAGTCGAGTTGACTTTCCCTGGAAGTCCTGAAATAGCCTTTTTGCTTAATAATCCAAGAAAATATACAGTATTCATGAGAAACTTTAATCAAAGTCAGTATTTGGAAAGAAAAGAAATTTTCAAAAACTTTGGATAATACACATTTCGAAAAGTAATTTTCCACATTTTTTCCTTTCGATGCAGCATGCTTTAGGCTTCCGAGCTCGTCTACCTGAGGAAAATAGTTCGGCGAAAGTTCTTCTTCAACCTAAAGCTCTCCAGCAAAAATCTGCTGGTTTTCGCTTTTCTACGCTAGTTGCAAGGCTTACCCAACAGATTACCCTAGAGTGTATATAAAATTGAACAAGGGTTTGCCTATAGGAGAGGATGTGGATTATACCAACTACGAAGTATCATTAAAAGTCTATATCATAACATCTTGATTAATGAAATAGGACATGATTTCTTTGATAGTGAACTTCTCGAATAGACCCATTTTATTTGGATTCTTCTAGAAAACTATTGCGGAAGCAAAAACTGAAATATCAGAAGTTCTCAAAAAAATAAAAGTGAGTCGCCCAAGTCAGTAATCAAAGTAAGAAACTACATTGGTGAAAAGCAAATGTAAGCCACATTCGAAACATCCACAAGGCTTGCAGGAGCACTATGGCGCCATTAACCAAATGAGAATGGCGGACCGTGCGAAATGGAAGTATTTCAATAAAAAAGTAGAGGAGTTAGAAGTGGTGGTGAGTCGGATTAGTAACTCATTGGCCTAATACCAGTCGATGGCTCACGTTTGGTTAAAGAGAGTATTTACAAATATGATAAGGATAAACTCCAGAAAATTTCTGAAAAAGATGATTCTTCAATAGATGGTGCATGTTCATGAAATGAATGCCTCTAGAAAGCCCGCGCACTGAAACAAGAGCGTAAACGCCAAAGGGATTGTGAACGAGCCAAGGAACTTCAACGACTTGAAGCAAGTAAGCCATTCCGGGGATTTGAACAAGAGGATTCCCAACACCTGTCTTGTTCAGTACGCGCTAACCATTTTGAAGAGTCCTCCTCCTAGTGGTGTTGCTGCCAGCTAGCTCTTAGAAGTTTACTTGTACTTTTGTGTTCTTTATAGCCACCTTCAGCAGGGAAATTGTTATAACACCGTATGAAACAAAGCCACCACCACCACCACGAGAGTTAAAGTTGGTTGTTTTTTATTCGTTGTTAAAAGTACTTTTCTTCATTTGTAGAAGAAAAGGGACATTTATCCAGGGCCAAATCGGAAGGAAAAGGAAGGACCATGTCAGGCAGTTCGATGGCCAATGAGAAAGCGAACGATTTGCAATCGTCTCGTCCACATTCCAGTTCGGTAGTGAGTTTCAGCACAGCACGACCACCTCAGTACTTCGGAGTCCCAAAAACTTATTACTCCAAGAGCAAAGAACCAGTGACACGGTCTAAACCTCAAAAATTGAAAACGGAACTCAAGAATTTTGACTTCATTAATTTATCTGAAACTAAAATCGTTGACTGCGCAGTAAAGGTGAGGGGAAATTTTTGCAATTCACTACATTATCTGGTCATTGGGCTCCTGAGAGATTCAGCCATGGATGCTTATGGCATAATTCCAGAGAGTAGCTTTTATTTTACTTTTTAATTGCTGCAGAACTTGCTGTGGTCTTAATGAGCTGACACAAGGGTGTTAAACACAGTTCTTTCATATCAAACACACTGTGTATTCTGCGTAGGTGCCCCCATTTCTTAGATTGAGGCTCCAGTATGAAAGCTCCTAAGAAGACCAATTCTTCAGAAAATTTAGTGTTTATTAGGATAAATTCAGGCACATAACGATATGTCGAATGTTAGATTTAAGCCGAACACTGATTGCAAGAAGAACAGTAGCACCACTACTGATTCAACGGTGAGGGCAAAAAATTTTCCTTTTTTTACTTTCACAGTTTTCGTCATTTTCCACTTTTGGTTGCCATCGTCGTCAGCTTGAGTTTCACCTTCATCTTCGCTTTCATAGACAACCGCTTTACTATTTTGCTAAGGAAATAATACTGTTTTCATTACCAGGAACTTTATGAAGCTTTACATGTTATATACCCACTAACATTTTCACTGCAAAAATGAAAAGTTGGGTGTGGAACAGTCATACCTTACCCTAACCCTTGTACATAAAACAAATACATACGTGCCCTTATCACCTGTATCACCTGTAGTCCCGTTGATCGTCGAGTGACTCGAGCGGGCGCCAGTAAATCCTCCATTTTTCCCTATCGCGAGCAAGAGTAGCCCAGTGGGTTCTCCTCGCCTTAGGGACTCGTCGAGCATCATATCTTTCTTCTAGGCTTTTCGTGAAGAACTCTGACCATCGGGTCGGTGGTCTTCCTGCAGTACGTTTGACATCCCGAGGAATCCAGTCACTAACAGCCCTTGTCCATCGGTTATCAACCATACACATTACGTGTCCGGCCCATCTTATCTTCGACAATTTGGCGTATAGAGCGGCATCTTTGATTTTTGATCGTTGACGTAGGTCGGAGCTTCGGATCCTATCCCTTACTTGTGCGAAACGGGATTCTCCTAGCATCGTTCTTTCGACTGCGCGTTCGATAACGATGAGTGATCTTTCATCCTGCTTACGTAGCGACCAAGTTTCTGACGCATACGTTAGGGCAGCAAGAACCGTTGAGTCGAAAAGATGGGCACGGAGTCGGGTGTTCTCCCTCATGCATGAATACGCCCAGCAAATACAGATGGTATGTGCCAAATCGGCGCAGCAGAAACAGGGAGTCCATCCCCTGGATCCACCTGCGTCTCAGGGAAGCAAAGGTCGCTTTTGGTCCGCGATTAACCCCCTATCCGCCACCTGACGACGCGCCACGTAGCTTAGCGACTAACCGGCTCGAGATCCCTCATATGAAGGAGGTCCGTGGACGTGCCCTTATACATCTGCTAATCCCTAAGACACACTTTTGCTACAGCAGTTACTCATCATTTGATTCCGAATACGACGTCCACTCTCTAATCCTCAGTCCGATCCCGAGCAAGGCATGACTTCCAAAGCTCCATGAAGATGATCAACCCTGTCAACGCTATTCTTCAGCAGTAAACCAAGAAGATTGCATAACGTCATATATGAACGATTTGATAAAACAAATTTACTAAAATTACTGCTTCTTTAGTTTTCCAGAATGCAGGCCATCAAAACTAGCAGGAAGATTCTGTTTCGCACTTTCTTTTTTAGTTCACATGAGGTTGTCTAAGATCGAAATCACGTCTTTTCTCCAATTGGACTACCTTCAGATAACGCAAAGTGACCACATAAGCACCGAATGCGTCTGAACCAAAAGGTTCAATGAGCTCATTGCTTCTCCTATTTCTCGAAAAATGGAGGGTTCAAAACAACTTTAGCAACAACGGGTGAATACTGCAAAACAGTGATTTCGTTTTACCTCACAGCATTAATCGCGACAGGAATTTCTTAATCCGTTTTTTCTCATCAGTTCATTCGTTAATAGAAGGCGTTGCATTCTTTCCTTCGCATCATGTCATTCTATCGCTTACATCATCTGTAGACTCATAGATGATCGAGTATACAAGGCAGACGTGAAGGTCTTCTCCACTCTTCCCTCCTGTTATTTGACGGATTATCTAAGATATATGTTTTGAAGAAGTTTTTTCTTCTCTTCTTGATGAATCGCGATAATAAATTCGGTCATCCAGCAGATTAATGTTTCTATAATTGCCTACTATTTTTTAGAATGCAGTTCATCAATATTTTAACATCTGCGCTCAATAGCGCATGCAGGTCGCTTCGAACGTTAGATTCATGATTTGTCTTGGAAGTACACTTAGCAAAGCCCAGATTTTCCAAGACACAAATGGCAGAGTTAACTGGAGGAGATGGGCCTAGAACAAAATTTTTCCATCCGCTCCATGATTTCGGTTGAGATTTTTAGAAATTTCCGGTGTTCGCTTCCACCGTTATAAATTTAGCGATATGACACTGCGTACGTTAAATACTCGATCGCGATATAAGTAAGTGCAGCATTTGATGACGATGATTCTAGTAAAGGCGCGTGTGCCGCAGTGCTCGGAGGAGCCTTGCAACGCACACGGTATCGATCTCCACGCCCTAGGCTTCCATCACTGTGGGGTTGGCAAATTGGTACCAGGCTTGCCTGGGAGGATAGCAGCGCTGGCTCGATACATCGGTAGGCCACCGCGAGTCCTTCTAAAGGTCAGATATGCACTCAATCACCTCCAACGATGCTTAATGAAGCCGAATGCATGGCACATACCTCAGGGATTGATCAACGCCGAGAGTTTTATCCTTTTATCCTTTTATTTTCCTAAGAATTAACAAATACTCAACAAGGTAATTTGTTTATTTTAAGTTAAAACGTTCGTAGAATTCGTCTACAGCACTTATCTTCTATATGGTAGATCGAAGCCAACCAACACTCGCTTAATTACTCTTATGATCTTTTTCAAATCATAATGTCTTAGCTTTTATTTTCTGCCTATTCACTTTTCAATGAAGGGGTAGAACTTTTTCTTTAAAAAACTATGCCATCGTTCTATGGTGACTATTATATCTTGAATGAGTTTGTGAAAGGACTAATCTACTCTCTCTATTAGGTGCTCACAAAATACCTCTTGCCACAAAGCGTATAGCGTTATTATCTTCTATTGAATTTTCTTTATCGTCATTGATTTTGACAGTGAAGTACCTTTTATGACTGGAAGACCTATTTCTTGCAGAATTTCCTATCCGAGGCTAAAGGTGGGAAGCATTAGGAGATGTAACTCCTGATATGCACCTTCTATCTATAGATTTCTTCAGTGCTAGCAAAATCATTAAGCTGAAATGCTCAGTATAATTGCGATACAGATCAATCCTTATTTTTGGCCATTTATAGTTTTGCAAACGCATTAAATAATTCGTAAAGTTTTGTGGAGATCTTATTTCGTTTTACAGCCAATGGGTCGAAATACATCAAAGGCAAATGTTGGGGGTTGTTATATCTCAGTCGTACCAGAGAGAATGAACCTGTCAAAGTGTACTGCAACAACAGCATATGTGACAAAAGCCTGATGATTCGCTTCACATAAGTGCAATGCAACGTGACTGTTAGGTTGGCATAGTCTTCCGGAATGAAAAAAACGATTTCGACGACAACGAAAATTGCATGTTTAAAAGATAAACAACGGTAACCGAATACAATAAAGCCATGACTCCCAAGGAACGACTTTCTTAGAAGAGATCAACTGTGGTGCATTTTAGTAGTACGCCCTTCATCCTCTTTAATGTAAGTGGGAGCAATAACGATAATCAGAAGTAGAGTGAGGAAGAAAAGATTACGATTAAGCACGAACGCGTACTTGATCACGGTGCGGATTGGATATTAACCGAGACGATGGAGGTCCAGTGGTAGAATGCTCGGCTGGCAGGCGGTTCCTACGAGTTCTACTTTCGGCCAATGCGCTAGGTTATAATAGTAAACTCAGTATTGTGCAGTGATTGCAGTGAGCAGGTAGAACCAGATAATCACTCGCTGCTATGATGCAAAGGCATCGTGCAAATTTGCCACGCAAGACTTTTCGTTGCTGCAAAAAACGAGTCCAAAAATTGGGTAATTAAATCTCTATGCATAATAATGTCAGCACACGAAATCCACCATTCCATTTTGAGCAATTGACCAATTGGTTTTGTCAGCTAACTCGAAAAATTGCATTCCACTGAGCTATCTAATGTACAATTCGTACTCTTTACCATAAATGAAGATAGTCGATTTTCATTCAAATGTTCTATCCCTTTGTTTTATGCTAAGCTCTCACAAAAGAGGCTAAAACAATTTCGCTGAAATGTGTTTACATGGTGAGAGTCTCTTTCTGCGTTTGTGCTATACGGTGATGGAAAACCTATTATGAATTTTAGCATAGGCTACGACTAAAACTCTTAACGAAACTGAAAGAGTGGTGACTTTGCACATTTTCGTACAAAGAAAGTTTTCCTGTGGATGTTTTAGAGTGGGACGGAAATCACAGTGGTTCCGAATAAAGAAAATAGCAATAAAGAGAAGTCGAATAAGGAAGAATCGTCTGACATCAAATCGAATCCAAAAACAGAGGAATTACTTCTTCTTATCGATATACCAGCGGTGAGCCTGTGTAACATCCTTCCAAACTGATAGAACAGTCTTTCCTAAGAATTGATTGAGTTGGACGAATTGATTTCACTCGCAGACTCCCGAACCTCGGATTTCTCGTTCTGATGGTCTTCATGTTGCTAAACTTGTCTCCGTTCCAATGATGCATGAAGACTTAGACGTGAGTTAGCAACTGAAAAGTTCCAAATTCGTCAATTTTTCTACTACTTAGTTTAGCATTCGGAGTAACGATACCGTCAGTTGGAACATCTCTCAATAACTCAAAAGACCGACTTTCTATAAACCTCGGCATATATAGTTAATATATTTATTTATGATCTTATAAACTAATCTTCTTTAGCTGGTGCAAGGTTGGTATATGTCTTCGTTGTCGTTGCTGTCGTAAAAATTAAAATATTCTAATATAAAATACGTCCAGGCTCTAAGGAAGGCGAAATCGCCGAAATGTCAGCCATCGACCAACAACAACAACAACGACAACGAAAACATATGCACCAGCTAAAAAATATCAGTTTATATGATCATAAATAGATACCGTCAGTGTAGTAACTTTTCCACTGCCTGTTCTTCTTAATGGCGTGGCAAAATATGAAATATAACCTGAATGATGTTGAGTTATTTGCAAAGCTCGGAAGCGCAGGTGCCTGCGATGGAGATCAAATACACTATTGCCCTTTCCGGAAAATCGATGTTCTAATTTTTTGGTTCTTGCCATGTTGTAGATATGCATAATATTGTTGTAGAGTGAAAAAAGCGAACGTCCAGCTCACATCAATGTCTTACCGCAGACACCTCAAACTCATAAGGTAATTCGGCATGTTACATTACTCAACAAAAAATTACTAGGAATGTATAACATTGAGTTATTTACCCACTGTTACTACATTTTAAAAGCCTTTAAGGTAATGTATCTTACTTTTAGAAAAATATATAAGAGAGGTAGATCACTCGTCTAAATATTAGCATTTTCAGGAACTCGATGAGCAACTAGGCTTCGCTGACTCTGCTTCGATAGGTACGACAATATTTTTAGTGTTCGTAATTTCACATTCTTTTACTACTAAACGGTTTAAAGCAGCAAATGTGATCTTCAGATCGAAAACTTGGCATCCAGAATAAAGTCAGTCATGAAAAGCAGGAAGGAAGACGTCCAAAAACCAAAGAGTTCATTGAATCCATCAGTCTTCCCGACGAAGATAGAAATCTTCGAGATTATTAATTGTATTCTAGCACTTTTCTGAAATCAGTAACAAATGGAATAATGTCGATCTTTTATTTTGGACCTTCTGACGGATCGATGTTGAAGGTAGTTAAAAATTCTACATGTACAAACTGTCAGCACTGGCTGGATAAATCGATAGGCCATTGCGAGTCATTTTAAAGGCCAAATATGCATTTATTCCAAACGATGTTTAATAAAGTCGAATGCATGGCACATTCCTCAGAGATTGATTAACGCCGAGAACTTTATCCATCATTTATTCTTGATATAGAGACTAATAAAAAACTGATGAACAAGCCGGAGCGTTAGAGTGTTCGAGGGTATTTCAATCGTAGTTTGAGTGTTCAATTCCCGAAAAAATCAAAAATTCTAAATGTGAACCGCAATTGGTGCTTTGGAGCTTGCTTTACTTGGCAGCATACTTCAGGCTGATTTTTTTATCTAATCCAAAAACGTACCTCACCGATGTGAAACTCTGTAGCTGTTCTTCATAAATAACGGGAGGAATCAATATGAACAAAAAGGCGACTTTCTAAAAAGAACTGTTTATTGTACGAAGGAAATTTGTGCAATATGTTTTATCTGTTGAAGTTATGAGTCTGTCCAATGAAATTATACAACAGTTAGACCTTTCGATGCTAAAGGAGACAAAACCTATATATTAATGTTCCCATGAACTACCGAAAATGCGTGTGTGGAGCAGTGATTGGAGGCGCCGCTGCGACACACGTGGAATCGATCCTTGCGCCCATGTCTCACTAAGCCTTCCATCCCTCCGGGGTGGGCAAACTGGTTTCAGGCTTGTCTGGGAGGATAGGAACACTGACTCGATACATCGGCAGGTCACCGCGAGTCACTAAAAGCTAGATATGCATTCAATCACCTCCAACGATACTTATTAATGAAGTCCAATGCATGGCGCAATCCCTCAGGGATTGATCAACGCCGAAAACTTTATCCTTTCATTCTTTATACCAGCTTCGCATCTGACGAAAATTTGTTCAAAAACCGTCATATGCTGTTGAAAGTGAGACCACCGGTGTGTTATTCACGTAGGATGACGAGTGAGAACCACCTAGGTCAGAAAATCATTTTGAATCAAAGCATTCAAAACATCAACGCAGAAGACTCTTGAGGGGTTTTGGATATTGAGAAGTCCAGAGATGGTCTGGAAGAGCGATTGTCTGACTACCACACGTGACGTTGCGGCTTATTTCAAACTGATTTCCTGACCTGTGTGGATCGCGCTCATTATCTGAAGTGAATAACACACAGGTGGTCCCACACGCAACGGCACTGTGAGTGGTTTTTAACAAATTGGCGTTTATTTATATGATAGGTCCTTACTAATACTATAGATTTTCACAAAACTATAAAGGATGCTCTTACATAAAGCTCACCTAGGCTCTGAGGAAGGCGAAATAACGGAAACATGATAGAGAATTCTCTATCAACATCAGCCATCGAACAACACCGATCACACCAACAACTACAACTTGTACCAACTTTATATAAGCTCAACAAGTGCTGGTAAAAAAAAGTAAAAAAGCATTAAGCTCTCAGCGTTGATCATTTCCTGAGATATACGCCTTGCATTCGACTTCATTAAACATCTTTTGGAGGTGATTGGATGCATATCTGGCCTTTACAGTAACACACGGTGGCCTATCAATGTATCAAGCCAGTGCTGCTATCCTTCCAGACAAATCTGGCACCAATTTTCTGAATTCGAAAGAAAGGAAATCTTCCTGGGTTAAGGGCGCAGGAATCGATTGTATGCGTATTGCAGGCCGCCTCCAACCACTGCTCCACTGGCACCCTAGCGAGAACATGTGCATAGATGTACCACTTGTTTATGCCGAGTTTCATAGAAAGTCGATCTTCTGACTTATTAAGGGGCAAAGTCGCCGTAAAGTCAGTCGTTGTAAATAAATATTGTAATAATAGCCTCGTGTTTGACCATCAAGAAAGTAGTGGATCAATGCCGGTGTTAATAGAGAGTCGATCCTGAGATTTGCTACAGGTATTAAAGTACTTCTTGAAGGGATCAGTGCAGTGAATACCAGCTAAATTTTTTTAATGAAATTTCCTCAAATTGAAGTGATCAATTCAACTGGTTGTCGTAGAATTGACGTGAAATTCGAGAATCCAGATATGAAGATACTCATGTGGGATGAGGTAGGTCACACGCGTTGAGGTACTACCTAGAGGTGTCGAGAAGGAAAAAGGAATTGAGAATTCCTAATGCTTTACCAAGTCATAGCAACCTGATTTTCTCAAATTTAAAGATATTTCCAAATCAAGTACGCTGTAGTGCACACGATGATGTCCGATCCGAGAGCTGATTAACTAAAAACAGCATGATCTCATTCATGAAGCCTACAATCGACGTTCACTTAATCACTGGAGCTTGTAGTACTAACAATGTGAGGTCCTCGATAGACCATAATGCAGTCACAACAACTCTTACTGATCCGACAAGTATCGGCCAGCTTCAGCTCTTCAGGTCGTCTGTAAGTTGCTAACTGGAGGCGTATGAGTCATCAAGTAAGCTATTACGCATAATAGCACCTGGGCTGTTGCTGTTTTTGAGTAGTATGCCCTAGTTCACTGTCCTTCCAACACTAAACCGATCTCTTTAGCACCTGCTCTACTATCCGGAAGGTTTGTCTAGCTTTCCAGCTAGTTTCTGGAATATGTGGAAGCTATATTAGATGAGTAGACTGAAAATTTATTCCGAGACCAATTATCTCTTTCCAAAGCAAATAATTCCTGGTCTTCTCTCCCATCTAATAACTAGTGGCTTGCACTTTATAGTTGTCTGAGACTCATGCGTTTTTCTTTATACCGCTTCATGGATGTGTGAAAGATGTGCACATTTCTTGTTTTATAGAAAAATTCCTTTGTAACTACTTTCACTGTCCAGGAATAGCGCCATCGTGTCACACACGTAAGATCTATGGATATCTGGATTTCCCGCCATTCCAGAGAATGGAGGAAACACCTCCAAATGACCGAAAATTTCGACAAAATTCTTCATTTGTGCTACCAAGACCATTGTTTTAAAGAGTTTTGAGGTCGTTATTTCTAGTCAGGGCTTATTCTTAACAGTTCATCCAAGAAAATTTCGAACTCGTTCTTAGTTTCAGTGACCCATTCAGCGAATTTCAGCTGTGCGTTTCACTTCGCCACTTGGAAACATTTCCTCTCTCGTCAGGCGGAAGTCCATTGAGGAGTGATTACGACTAATTATTATAATAGACCCAACTATGCGACTCTGATTACGCTAGATCGTTCCTGGAATGAGACTATTTACATGGCTGTTTATCTTTCGTCAGCCTATTTATTTACCATCGTTGTGGGTTAAAAAACAGTGAGACTGCATTGTCGTATGCAAGGAACCACGTACGAATTTGTTCCACCAATGCATGAAAATGCTCGACGTCGAAAGTTATTTCATTGATGTCGCTAGTCGGAGATTTCACAATCTTTGTCGATTTCTCACAATCATATAATAAAAAAGCGTCATGATTATAGGGCCTTGAAGAGAGGATAAATGCTATATTATAAAGTGACATAAGTATTAACATGGGATTCAGCAGGAAACTTAGCGAAATGGTAGTGATACTGTTCATTATAAGCAAGGCACTCCGTCGACCCCGTCCAGGGCCCACCGCACCTTTTATTTCTTAAGGGCTGGAAAGTTGCTACTAGACTCGTCAGGGACCAACAGATTTTCTCCATACCACGAAGAAACGTCCTTGGACGGCAATCTCAGAATTTCGTGGAGAATTGAATTGACCAGGACATACACAACGAAGAGAACAATCCTCGAGCAGCAGAAACCGAACCCAAAATATAGCAGTTTTATTACGAGAGCTTTCCAACATGCATTTTTTATCACTGATTAGTGCCTACATTTTGAGAACCATGGTTTTCTCCTAGACCGAACAGTAAGAAGCAGGCATTCTCGTCTTCTCTGGAGCGTTTCATGTTCACGTCATCAACTAGCGGAGTGCGAATTTATATGCAATCCTCTTTTCATAACGAATGTTAAGCAGACCTGTTACTGTCCAAAAAACGTTTTTCTTAAAGAAAATACGTTTTGTGAGCCAATCTGAGAAAATCATATTTTTGCAGTAAGGTGGAGCAATTTCAGAAAAACTAGGAAGGAGAACTTTCGCTGCCACAAAAACTGCGTGCGACAATTTCGAATTCTACTTCCTGGGCACCGGAAAGGTAGCACATGCGTACCCATGCCCATTCAGGGATTTTGTGCAACAATGAAATTCATATTGTGCGCTATGCCAAGGCGTTATTCAAAAGAAATTATAACAACTCTCTTCGTTAAAGCTGCAACAAACGAAGGGCTTAAAAGCAGCTGGTCAATACCGACGTGCATACATTATGTCGCCCCTTGTTCAAGCCCAAATGCTAAACAATTTCCACTTTTTCCCGTCGAGCCCATAATTCAGTTATATTTGGAGCGCCCTGTGAGAGGACCCGTATCCCAACTGCAACTCTTTTAGAAGATGAACTACAGTAGTTCCGACCCCGTAAGCGAGTCCTTTCTGCCTTAAATATGTAGGAAATTGAAAATACCTGTCGTTCACAGATGCAAGAGATCTATAGCTACTTAGTGGAGAAACCACGTCGTTCATCTCAAACTTGTGGAAGGATTGCACACTTTCTACTGGTACTCGCCCATTTCAAGCTAGCTATGTGCACCTTGCAGCGATAAGGCTTAAGACATGTCACGATTAATTAAAGGTAGCAGTTAAAGTCGCAATAAGACGAATAGAATTAAAAATATTAACACCGTTGCAGGTTTTCGATCTCTTTATTGGCTTGTTTGTTTTGTGGGCCATTAACGCAGAGAACGAATGTTTTTTTTTAGTGATTTTGAGCGTTCCTGTGCATAAAAAACAGCATCAGTGGTGTAGGATTAATATAATGATTCATGCATGCATTGCAATAAAACTAGAATAAAGTCAAAGGTATAATCCGAAAGAATTAGTCGTGAACCTGTTGGGCGACATCAAGTATCTCTAATGGTAATGAAATCTTTTGCAGCAAATGGCTACCAAGTAAACTCAC
The DNA here is from genome assembly GCA_009735665.1 of Angiostrongylus cantonensis. Taxonomy (NCBI): domain Eukaryota; kingdom Metazoa; phylum Nematoda; class Chromadorea; order Rhabditida; family Metastrongylidae; genus Angiostrongylus; species Angiostrongylus cantonensis. The sequence goes on along the minus strand of MQTX01000144.1, from coordinate 235,242 downwards.
AATGAGTGAGGGTGAAGAACCCAATCCGAATTTCTGGAAGAAACCGGTGAGTCGAATTTTTTGAACAGTGTGACTAGCACTTTGCGCATCCTTTTTTCCACTTTCAGAGATTTCGTGCCATCTTTCTTCATATTGGGCTTATGGTCACATGCATTGGTTACATAGTGATTGGTGCTTACCTTTTCCAATCCATTGAAAGGCCAATCGAGCTCGAAATGAACAAAGAAGCAGTCTCAGTGTTCAACAAAATCAACAGTGTAGGTTGTTTACCAATTTCTTGCTAGACAAAAGATTGGAATTCAATAGAAGAATATCTTGCACGATAACTACATCGATTCATAGTTATTGGGCACAAGCACCATTTGAAACTTGCCAAAATTGACTGTATCGGAAGTCGTTGTTAGACGACACCATTAATTGAGTGATAAAAGAACCTATAGGCCTATATAATATTATGCCGATTACTAACCTGAGTTTTTGATAAATCCCAATTCTCCTTATTACAGTCGTCCGAAATCGCATGAACCGCTATGCAACTAGTACTAGACCAGTATACAGTTTGAGAGGTTCTTCTCTAGAGACTTGTCATAGAGTGGTAGAACACTTTGATAGCTAGCATAGACAGTCCTTTTTTTGTTTTTTAATCGTGGAAAGATTCAACTCATTTTGACGTCGCTTCCTGAACGACGTTGATAACTGTCACGTCGGTTTGCGTATTAAGCTGGATTACCATGCAAAAAGTTTGAGCCGATCCTCAGCCTCGGTAATCTTAGTTTTTAGACGAATTTATGAGCTCTATTAATGTAACATTTATAAGTGATGTATTGTTCAATTTTTCAGAATCTAACGCCAAACGTGTTGAATACTTTTGGATGATCCCACTATTGTGCATCGTAATGTAGAAGTTAACATAGTGAACGACTTCATAGCGAATATCAGTGCTCTGTAGTGAGCTCAATAAGTAACAAGACACAGTTATAGCAAAAAGAATAGTTTGTGAAGCAATGGTGGCTTGTTAGTCTCTGTTGTTTTCTGTTGGCTCTCGTTGGAGCTATGAGTGGTGTATGGAGGCTTGTATGAGCAAGGAATAAGATTAATTATACCTCAAATTTGGGTAGTGAAGAGTTTGTACAAATCACAAACTGATATAGCAACACGGCAAGGTTCACAAATACACATGGATTGCAGAAAGAGTGAAGAAGGCATCGATTCTGAACGACTAGGAATAGCTGGGCAGAAATTAATCGAGTTTGTATTAATGAAGCGAGAAGTAGAGATAGGAAGTACTAAGCAACAAGACAAGTGTGATTTTGCAGGCAAATTGCTACTTTGATAAAAGGCTTGGATTGGATAGAGGTTACTGTAGGGGCTGTTTCAAAGTTTTCTTCTACAGTGTTCTTATTAATATGAAGCTGCTGAGACACAAAAAAAGCTACAGAGTGCTTCCAAGCCATTAGTTTTTTTTTCCCAATTTTCATGCGTTAACGTGCACCTTCCTTCATCTCGAAAGAAAATCGGGAACAAACGACTTTGTCATAAAGCCAGTTCCCGTAGCCGTGAAAGAATTCGTAAGAGAGCAAACTTCATTTCAACCCATAAAGGTCGGCAAGTGCTTAAATTGAGAACTCCTCACCCAGCTAACCTTAGCTTACAAGGCGAACCAAGGTGAACCACCGTCGAACATTTGTAAGGCAACGGAAATTCACTTCGCAGCCGAAGCTAAATACGATTTCGACCACTGCGGATGACCGTCACAAAACAACGAAGCAAATAGAGGGAATCCTAGGACCCCGTAGAGTAATTGAAAACGAGCCATCTAAGTATCTTTGCATAATGATATCTTAGGCAGAAACCGCCCTTGCATAGAACGTCTTACATGCATTGAGCAGTTCCTACACTTCAAATTTATAATGCTTGTGGTCGGGATCGAACCGCGCGATATATGAAGGCGGGTCTTCTACATAATTAAGTAGAAAAAATTGTTAAGCGATTAAAGCAGTTTTTTTCGAAGTAAATACATGGAGTATTTGTAAGCAAACACTTTGTAGTCTCGTTTATTTTTCTATATGACCTGATTACAATTATTGTGAGGTCACAGCACTTTATATTCAGCTCCAGTTTTCGCAGCTCTCATGGCAAGACATCCCAGGTGATTTATTTGACTACTAGTTGGGTATTCCTTCAAAAATGTCGTTGAATACTAATCCAGAAAACTCCTCCTAGAATTTTGTGATAGATTTAGAAGAGTGTCGTTATTCTTGTAACAGTTCCCAGGATCGACTTTCTATTAACCTCGGCATTGGAGTATAAATACTTTGTTGAGTCATCAACCATACGCGACTATAATCAGCTGTCCTTACCTTCCTCATTGGAACTCATGTAAAAAAGCGACTCTAAAGAAGGTGATACTGCCGAAATGTTATCGAGGTTAATAGAAAGTCGATCCTGAGAGTGTCGTTAGATCTTTACCAGGGGCTTTCGTTGGCTTTTATGTGGAGAAAGGTTTTCTATCAAGCGAAAATGAGCGATAATGCACGTACATTTGCACGGTATCTCTAAGCACTCAGCTTTCTGCACCTATGTTTTACAAATGATGGAGTAAAGTGCGTGAAGAGATAGAAAATGATCTGCATTTTGTGAATATTCTTTGTTGATTTATTCGCGCAATTGATAGGAACGAAGTTAGCAAGCAGCTCGAAGAGAATGGTAGAGCATTTAGAAGTCAAGGAAAAGAGCAATATCCATTTTCGCCTCAATTTGGAGAATGGTTGATCTTACCGATCAAGTTTTTTCACGAGGCTCCTCAGTGAAAAATATAATCCTGATATCCTTCAAAGAAGCAAAACCCATAGGGAAATCTGGAAGAGATTATGGTAACATGATTTTTAGATTTAATAGCATGTCTATGGCAACTGGCCAAGTCGATTTGTTTGTCTTCCATAAAAATTGACCATTAGAGCCTAATTTATTGCTCATTCCTTGATGTGACTGTTACGACGTGATTCAGCTTGTTTGGCTGACGTAACGTCGAGATCTGCCATAAGCTGAAGTAATGGAGGACGATGTCCATAGAATCCCCAAATCCTTGCCATATTAAACGGTTGATTATGCCAACTACGTTCCATTACAGCCATGTATCACAGTGATTAAAGATGCCCACGTGGTCCTTGCATCCAATCTTCGTTCTGGGCTCAACATAGATTCCATTCCTTCAGGGTCTCTAGTCTAGGACGAATTTCTAACATATTTGCCTGGGATGAGAGCAGCATTGAGTTAATACATCGATAGGCCACGTAAGGCATTGCATGGGTCAGATATATAATACATTTAGTCACCTGTAACGGTACTTATTGAAATCGAAAGCATGACAAATCTCACAGGGATTGGTCGACTCCAAGAACTTTCTCCTTTATATCGTTTATATTCCATTATGTTGATTATGTGATACCACTCACTTCTCACTTTCCCATCTTCCCTTTCTATTTCACATGACACAATTGGCAAGCCATAAAAACATTATACCGTAAATTGAGATGGAGTGCAGATATTCACTGGTTCACTGAGGGTTAACTCAATACGAGAGGTATTTGGCAAGAAATATATCAAGTTTGTAGTGCGTGTTGCGCTAGTAAAATACCAAAAAAAGAGTAGGTCTAGAAAGCAGGTTTCATAAAGAGTGAATTATTAGACTTCCGAAAATCTCTTGCTGTTCCCTAAGTGGTTAAGTCGGTCGTTGGAAATTTTTTCTTTTTTTGAAAACAGTTGCAAAGATGTTTGAACTAGTGGTGCTCAGTTGCTGAAATATCCCATGAGTATGGCAAATGAGACAGTTTAGTGCTGTAAATCTTTCATCTTAGGGAATCATGGTTGTACGACGTGTGATTAGACATTGTCAGGCAGAAAAATTACTTCCTTTTCGAGTGGCACTTTCTGACATATTTCGTCGATTTTCTAACCATAATTTGTTTGTATTGTTCCAGTTTTAGTATATGCTCATGAATGGGGTGCTGTGGGTGCTAACTCAGTGTTTAGTGATGGAGTCCATCAGGAAACAAACCACTGGTTCGACCCCCTCACTGACGCTTTCCTACAATACACGAAGAGACGCCATCGCTTGGGTATCTCCAAGACTGCAAAGAGAATAGTCTTAAGTGGCATTCTATGACATTTATGAATTTATGAATATACATATACAAAAGTATATCTATTTATAGATATACTTTTAAACCAGTGGATTTCTTACCTAGTGCGGGTGTCTTATGTCATAAAAGGCTATTCGCTGTAGTCAATATTTTAGGAGGAAAACTTTTTTGGACGAGTTCATGGTTCCGGTACGGACCACGCGGACGCCTAAGATCTTTGCTGTACTAAAGCACCACTTAAGTCTGCCACCTAAGAACACTTTATTTCACGATTGCACAATAAATCAACGAAGAAACTTGTAATGGAGGTGATCGCAGTATATAGAAGCACTACGTGTGCACATAGTGCACAATCATCAATGTATAAAGTAAATCTTCTGGACGATTGTATACCTTCAACTTTTATTCTCACAGCTTTCACTGATGCTGTAAACTTCGTTATCCAAGGCATTTATATTACAATCTGTCATTTCTATAACGAACGAAAAAAGAGGGTGTGTGGCGCAGTGGTCGGAGGAGTCCTATAACACACACGTGGAATCGATCGCCGCGCCTATGACCCGCCAAGCCTTCCATCCCTTTTGGGTCGGCCAGTGGTACCACACTTGTCTGGGAGGATAGCAGCAGTGGTTCAATACATCGAGAGGCCACTGCGAGTCATTGTAAAGGCCGGATATTCATTTAATCACCTCTAAACGATGATTAGCGAAGTCGAATGTGTAGCACATTCGTCAGGGATTGATCAACACGGGGAGCTTTATACTTTATCCTTTATAACGAACTATTTATGTAATGTTTTTTTTGATACGCTTATAAAAAAATGTAAATTTAAAAAATTGCAAGTTGAAATATCTACATACTATTATCAGTCATAAAAGTGCAGAATTTCTACAATTCACTGCTTACACACAATTTAAGGGCAGTTATAACCTGTATCACCTGTAGTCCCGTTGATAGTCGAGTAACTTGAGCGGGCGCCAGTAAATCCTCCATTTTTCAATAGCTCGAAAGACCGACTTTCTATAAACCCCAGCATATATAATTAATATATTTATTTACAATCTTATAAACTGATCTTCTTTAGCTGGTACGAGGTTGGTATATGTCTTCGTTGTTGTTGTTGTTGTTGTTGGTCGATGGCTGACGTTTCGGCGATTTCGCCTTCCTCAGAGCCTGGACGTATTTTTGTTAGAATACTTTAATTTTTTCGGTGGAAAAAGGCCAAAGTATGAATGAAGATCAAACGTTTAAATAGATGGTGGGCTAAGATGTTACGGTCAAATGTAGGCCTGCACCATATTGAAAAGAAAGGCTACTCACCGTGGTGTTACGAATGGGACTGGCCCACGTGCTGTTCATATAGGGTCGCGAGCAAGACACACCCTCGAGGTCAAAATATCATTTTGAAATATTTTTTTTGCTTCCATTTTTCCTTGTCGATTGCAAGAATAGCCCAATGGGTTATCCTCGCTCAAGGGAGCCGTCGAGCATCATGTTTTTTTTCTACGCTCTTCGCGAAGAACACTGACCATCGGATCAGTGGTCTTCCTGTAGTCTTTTAACATCTAAAGGGATCCAGTCACTAACGGCTCTTGTCCATCGCTTGTCATTCATACGAATTACGTGTCCTGCCCACCTTATCTTCGACTGTTTGGCGTACAGAACGGCATCATTGATTTTTGATCGTTGGCGCAGGTCGGAGCTTCGGATCGCATCCCTCACTTGTGTGAAACGGGGTACTCCTAGCATCGTCCTTTCCACTGCGCGTTCGATAACGCTGAGTGATCTTTCATCCTGCTTACTCAGCGACCAGGTTTCTGACGCATACGTTAGGACAGGAAGAACCATTGAATCGAAATTCGAGAATTTCGACTTTTTACTCAGTTACAACCATTAAAATAAATATTACAATCTGCACCCCTTTTTCAATTTTTTTGACAAGATAAATAAATTGGTTGATCATAAAGAACGTGTCTCGTCCAGCAGACGCTCCTTTAGACAAGTGAAGGTGAACCAGAATTCTTTCAAATCTTTATCTCATCATCGTTTTGGACCAATGAGGATTGAGATCCAAGATATAAAAGGTGGTCAAGTAATCACTTAATCGTGAGGTCTTAACATTTACCATCTAAAGGCACAAATTTTTCAAACTTTTACTATTCAGCAGTTGTTAGTTTCCATTCGTCTCGATGTGGCGGCTTCGCCTTCGTGTCGATTCAGGCCTTCTTCAGCGGTCCACCTCCTCGAATGAGGCACACTCATTCAGTGATGCCCTTTTATACACGATGCTGATGGTGGATATAATGATAATGTCCGTTGATAACTACTTGTTTTTCTTCCGGACACATATCACATCGCCACATCGAGACGAATAACAAGCGTGGACCATCGACTCGGATCATCGGCTCTGATGAAGACGAAGACGTCGAAACGTTAGCCGATAATAAATATTATTATCAACCTCGTGTAAGCTCATCAAAGAAAAAATACATATTGATTAAGCACACCGAGGTTCAAGGAAAGTCGGTTTCGAAGCATTAATGCGCTTTGTGCTAGCTAATGATACATTATTATCAACCTTGTGTAAGCTCATCAAAGAAAAAATACTTATATGTAATTTACAATTCTTGCAAAAATGAATAGGATATGTAGGATAAAAATGGTGAATAACATAAATATAGAGGCAGAAGAAGGTTATTGCAAAAAGCGATCTAACGAGCTTCATCATGTCGCAAAATTGCTCCTTTTTCTTAAAGTCTTCCTCTCTTTTAAATAACACAATTAACTTCGGTTCTTCTCAGAGTTCATTACTTCCTCTTCCCATTCTCCTCCCTGTATATTTATCTTTTTGATTTCAGGAATTTCTCTCCAAAATCAAAGAATCGGACCAGAATGTCGAGGAAATGGTAGACACCTATATCGAAAATATACTGCTTCTGTTTGAGAACTCTCACTACGCCCATGTGTTCGAAACGCGGTTCGCCAATCTCTCCACCGACAAGGACATTTGGACGTTTCCAGCAGCTGTGCTCTTCGCCACCACCACCATCATTCCAGTTGGTGAGTTTTGCATGCGATCGATGTGCTCATAAACGACGTCGTCTGAGTAATCGTAATCATTCTAACTATCGAATAAACAACAAACTTTACAAGTGCTGGACGAAGTTTGAAAAAAAAACTTATCGAAAAAAATTGTATAATCTAAGGACATGACTATTATTTTTCTTAGTCATAGTAAGCGTTTCTATCCAAGTCTCTGATGCAGAGCTCTATCGTAGAGGGCGACGAGCATATTGCCATATATCACAGTTACGCCTGTGCACCAGAAAGTAGTGATTAGGCCAATGCATCAAAATATAGTGCTTGCTGGCAGAAACTAGGTCTTCAAATCAGTTCATGGCACCGAATAAGCACTAGCTTCAAGTCGAACGCTCGACTTCGTAAAAAGTTGTCATGCGGGACTTCTTCGTAGTTGTCACAAAGCAACATCTCAAACCTGGGTAATTGAACTATTTATAGCAATAATGATGCAAGAATAACGATTTGTGAACATCGGCACATTGCAGACTGCAATATGGTAACACGATCAATAAGTGAGGATAATGGTTGGCAGCTTTGCTATAGGCTAGTGGGACTACGCTACATGCATATAAAATACATCAGTGGTGGTACAAGAGGATAGACAACTAATAGATTCACGTAGCTCCTCATTGTTCCTGATTCACAATAACAATGCGATAGGGTTGCACACTATATGTAAGCTTTTGATACCTTTCTGATGAGCTTAACATGTTAAGGAGCACATGTGAGCTCGTTATGAGATTAACTTGTAATAGTGACTTACGGGACCATTTAATGTGTTTAAGTATGCATGACAGTAAAGTCAGTGTACAAGAGTTACCACGTGCAATAATAGTTAACACTGTGGATTATCTACATGATATGAAGCATAAGATTAACAGGGTGCCCTAATGAGACGAATAGGATAGTGACTCATGGGACCATTTAAATGTTTTCAGGATGAGGCGTTGTTTTCTCACAGGTCCAGATTTTTTTATCGAAAACATTCGTCACTTTTCTTTTCCATCTATCTCATGACCAGATCATACAACAGAAGACTCTTTCGTGCCTTTCGTGTTATTCTCACACGCTTGAATGCTCCGAACAGAAATAACAGACAAATAATTTCGATTGCACGAAGTGGTTTGCATAACAAAGGCTGTTTGTGGCAAGCAAGATTTTCCAAATGAAATGAAAGCATTTACATACTGGAAAATTGCAAAGCGATATGAGGAACGGCGAATGTGTAGGAACACACGATAAAGTGGAAGAACAGTAACTGTTCTGGCTCTAGTTGCTACTCCATTTGTATCTATTGAACCGAGCACTTGTTCTATAATCGTCATAGTCGACGAATCCTTATTTCCAAATTGCTATTTTTATTGAATTAGAAAGGAGACGGATATAGCAGTGGTAGCATCACGAGCACTGTGCTGGTTCGACCCTGCCCTAGATTCACTAAGGCTATGGTTCCTCCGTGGTCGGGAAATTGGTACTGAACTTGTCCTGGAAAAATTGACTGTCTGCAATCCAATTAGAAATGCTCCAACCCGGCTATTTCAGAACTCTAGGAAAACTGAACTCGATCAGCATCTTATGACATTCAAGATAAAATGAAAATCATCAACCAGCAGCCGAAGCGACAAGCAAAAGTTGAAGTGTTCGTTGATGATGGATGCAAGGAAACGAATTGAGTGTGAGAAGTGCTAAAATGCGCACAATAGATGTGACAGTGGGGTAAATAGAGAAACTGAATCGGAACTGAGGTTGTTACATTAGTGGTCAATGCGAGAAAAGTGATCATTGCCTATCACAGCAAGTGCTTTCATTATGCATGGAACGTGAAGGCGGGGTTTCTGTTGATACTGTGCAACGTCGTGGACTTCATCTATCTGTCAGCGATCTAGCACCGTATTAATGTTGCTGACTTTATAACCAATGGATGGCATCTTTTTTTTAGAGCATAGAATATTATTGATTCACTGCTTACTTCTAGGTTATGGTTACGTTTGTCCGAGCTCTGAACTCGGCAAAGTACTATTAATAGTATACGGCATCGTTGGGATTCCACTAGCACTAGTTACGGTGGCAAATATCGGTAAATTTCTGAGCCGGATTGTCTCTGTTTGGCTCAACGAGGTAGGTAGAAATCATATCAAATTCGATGGTACGTTGACTGATGGTATTAAATTGGCACTAATGCATACGTTACCATCTTTTTGAAACATCCCTAAATGAATAGTTTGCAGTTATATTTGAGTCTGTCTTTTATGATTTAAGTATTCCGTAAAGCATTGCTCATTTCAACTTCAATACGATTGTTTCTTAGCCCGAAGTAAACTTTATTAATTAAGTCAAAGATAATTAGCTCCTAGATGTTCTTTATTTCAGCCCCAGTATTGATCAACGATCAATAATGCACCATTTTCTTGATGAACAGACACGTATTTGTAACCACACTATTTGTTCACAACAGTTGACGGCTGACGCTTCATTGGTCCTACCATCTTCAAATGCTGAAAACGTGAAATTGACGGTCAAACTTTCAACTCCTCAATCACATTAGACTTCGAAAAATTCATCGCCAGTTTCGAGACAAAGTTAATGCACGATCCTTTTCCTTGATTGTTTCTCGACTGCTCTTCGTATATTTGGGCATGTGGAGCCCAATACAGTAAATTGAGCTTCAATGAAGAGGACACAGATTGAACAAGAAAAGCTAAGCAACTAAGAACGACTTGAATATGTGTGCTTGTAATAGCAAGACGTTCAGATGAACAATGTATTTAGTCGATGAGTTTGCCGACCGGTCTGTTCCTTTCTCTGCTGTTTTTCTATCCAATTTTCGGAGGATTGCTGTTCCATAGCTATGCTGATTTGTCACTTCAAGATGCTATATACTTTAGCTTCACGTCGATATTCACAATTGGATTTGGTGATTTAATGGTATGTTAATAAAAAATAAGTTTGGATCCCAGAAAAATGCTAAGCACTGCTCCATATCCATACACCACAATGACCTTAAAGAACGTAGTACCGACGGCGTGACACTATTTGCTTTTCTTATTTTTAACAACGCTGAACTTGTGTGTCACAACCAACCCACTACTGCTCAATGTTAGCGTCCAATGAGCAGCTTGATGAATACTAATCTTTCATTAAAAAAAAAGCTCTCAAAGTTAACCAAAGCGGATAATGAACATGGATGGCATTGTTGTCTCCACTTTTCAACATAAATATCCAATAAATTGCGAGTAAACTGAAGCACCCATGATTTTTGCTCTTCCGTGAACTGTAACCGCCGCAGATGCAACTTATAGTAGCTTTACAGCGCTATTTTTATTATTCACATCATAAAAAAAAGCTACTGAAATATAATTCTTAAGAATATGGTCATTCACCTAGCGAAACATTGCATTTCTCACTAAAAAAAGGCGCAGTGGACTTCGTTTACTAACAACGTCAGTCCCGCTCAGCGTACGACTTTCGAAAAAAAGCAGTGCTAGCCACACAGATTTCGACTCCCTGTGGAACCATAATCAATTTGAGCCGAACGTCAACGTTGTCTATCTGGTGGTTTTCATCATTATTGGTGTACTTCTGGTAACGATCACCATCGATTTCATCGTTGCCGAAGCCATCGACCACGTCCACTACATGGGACGACACGTCGGCAAAGCTCGGATGATTGTCAGCAAAATGGTCAAGGTAGGTGCTAGTTTTTTCTTGGTCCAACACACAAAACATAGATTTACCTTAAATGATTTGTAATTTTTACCTTTCTACATCTTTATATATATATATATATAGTTGTGTGTTTTGAAACATAAATTTTTATTAGCAAATGAGAAAACTTCAATGGATCAGAGTGAAAATTTGTCCACACCTCATATTTCGAATAGAATTGGAGAATGGAAAAGACAACTAATGTTCTTTTCATCTTGATACTTTTATTAAGGCCTGTCTCCTACAATTAAACAGTAGAGTTATCTTTTCAGGAGCAGATTTCCATCATATATGAAAGACCTTAAAGTTCGATAATACTTGCTTGGATACTTGGACGTCTGTCTTCACGAGTTGTGCGAACCCCAGTACATATGCCATTCGTTCCTTTCGCAATCGTAGTCCATGGTGGTGGTCTTGTTCGAGCATAGTATCGCTTGCGAGTCTCATACCGTGATCTGTAAAACAACTGCAGCTGCGAGTACAGCTGATTAACTTTGTTTACGAACACGTCCGCCCGACGTGTAGGTGGTCGCCCAAGGGGACGTTTGCATTCTCTTGGAGTTCACTCTACTGTTCTTTTCGTCCATCTGTCGTCTGTTCTTCTATGCGAGTCGGAAGGATCTCGTATGAGTCGACGAGATGGATAATGGACGGGTGGACGACAAAGGCTACGCCGCCGAAATTTCGTGACGGGACCTTTTCTCCACGGATCACAAAGGTCCCGTTGTTTAGTTGGCGTATGTCGGTCTTCTTGATCTTTGTTTCTTGTAATGCGATCACATGAATTTCAATGCAATCTGCAGCTGCAAGAAAGGCGTGAAAATCGGCGTCTGTGGGGAGTGTTCTGGCATTATACACGAATAGTAAGAAACAACCTCCATGGCGTGTCGTGCGTGTATTCTTCAGATCCTGTTCCAATGACGTCCTGCGCAACCCGAGATTTTCTGGCCTCTCACCGGTCGTCTCACTGCCTGACGTCATAGACCGGAGCACTCAGTACCGAAAATCCACCTTATTATCACCGCATCACCGCAGAATACACAAGTTATCCGTGCCAACCTTAGCCCCGGAAACCTTGCCTATTGTATGACACCTCTAGCTACAGCAGTGCACTCGTCCCGACAGACGATAACATAAAACTGAAAGCTTCTATCATGATTCTGTTCCTCTTCAATAAGCCAACAGAGCCCATTAACTTTCTCTAATATGTGACGATTAAGAATGGATGTTCTACTGCAGATTTTCTTTGAAAAATGTCGTACATTTTTTAATAACAAGGACTTTGTTTATTAAAGTACAATCTACTAAACGGTCGCAATAAATGAAGAAATTTGACGAAATGTTTCCGTAAGCATTGATCACTCTGTCAATGTCCTTTGATGAATTCTTAGGTGGCACAATCGCTGAACGTGAATCGTGGAGTTACCGGCATAAGATCAGCTGGCATGAATCAGTTGCAGGCGTTGGCTCGTCTCGGACTGCTCGCAAAAGTGGATCGCAAGGTTGTTTCCACTTATTGTTGAGACAACTGCCGGTTAATGGTCGATATTTCTTCTAGGCTCTCGAAAACAGCACGGGCACATGCCCATTCGCCCCATTCCTGGAGGACATGGATTTCATGGACAACGTCCCTGCTTGGAGCCAGCCCGGCATCTCATCATCAAAAAACACCTAACAGATTCACAGTGTTCCTTCTTCTTAGCTTCCACTATAGTGACGTTTCTTTTCTTTGAGCCGTCATCATTACTACAGCCACTAACATGACTTTAGGAGTTGTTGTCAGTAGCGCTTCCATAAACACGCTTAAAATTGATAGATGGCTGTCATTTTTCACATTTCAATCATTCACGAAAGTGGATTCATTTACCTTAACGGTGGGAATAACACAGGTTCATGAAAGAGAGTTTACTCTGTCGCTCTAGGTGTATGCATGTCGTGTATGCATAACATCCGCGTTGGACGAGATATTGATTAAGAACAACAACTGAGGTAATGAAGCTCTGCGTCGAGAAATAAACCATTGGCAAAGAAATCCAATGGCTGAATCTATTTTGCCTCCTCCTACCCACGCATGCATTGCATCCAACGCATGCTGGGCTTCATATATACGCCAACATGTCAAACCTGCAATAGATTCGTAGTTTCGAGAACTTCGATAGGGTGGCTTTTCGTGGTGGTTTGACATACTCTACAATTGTTTAGTTAAGAAAGTTTGACGCTCAAGGTTAACTGCTTCATGAATTGATTTGATAGCCGCTCCGTGACTCATTTGTTTTCCGAAGCCAAAACATGGGCTATGATGTGACTCAATACTGTTAATGCTAGTTGGGTTCATTGGCCTTCTCGACCTCGAAAAAAGGGGAAGCAGTTCGAAATTACTATAATAAGAGTGCTAGTAGCTCGTAGTATCGAGATGTAGCCCACAAGAAATGTTTTATTGAGATAATTGACAAAAATGCTGTTTTTTCTTGAATGTGAATAACATTGTATCCTCCTGGTCTGAGGACTACTGCCCAGGCTTTGCCGCTCCTTAACACGAAATCGAAACATCAGTGGTTCGAAATAACTTTTACCGCTCAAAAATGCGTAAAAATACACCTACCAACATCGGTTGAGGGTATACCATCGGTTACAGGAGTACTGTCAACGGGAGGTTTCACATTGTCTGGAAAACAACTTTCACTCATCCTAATCTGATAATTGAAAAAACCTTTGAAAAATGGAGAAAACATTCTTCCGTCAGAAGTTTGTTACAGTTGACAAGAATTCGAAGCCATGATTGGGATGTAATGGGCCAACACAAATGTAAGCTATTTATCAAAGCGATACTTATGCATAACTCAAAAATTCTGAGAAGGAGCTAAAACAATTCTCGATGAGAATTCAGAGATGAATTTTGTTATATGGTATTGTGACGGAACAGAGCAGAAACCTTTAAAAAAAGCATCACTTATTTCCAGTGGCTACCTTCCTTTTTCTTTTCCTCCATCCTTTCTGATAGTACCACCCTGCATAGCAACTATGGCGATGCCAAAACAAAGTTGGTCTTTTAAAAGTTGGATATTCTCTCTACTCATCAACTTGCTATTCAGTAGTCAGAATCATATAGTCCTTCATATTTGTGCTACAACAGCGTGCGTTCCTAATGGGATGCAACGATCTATCATCAAGCAGCCGGAAGGTAACGATTGATTGAAAAGAACAGACGAGGGGGTGTGAAGAGTAACGAGGACGACTCAACAACAAGGTTTCTTTATGTTGTCGTCGACCAAATGAATCATATGTACTAACAGACAGACTCTTCAAAAAATGCTAGATAGCTTTATCTATCTTGTCAACCACCTTGACGACTGCAGGAGAAGGAAATGGATGAAAACTGTGTGCAGCCAACAGCAGACAACAGCAATCTATTCAACAACTTTTCGTGTTAAGACTAGATCTATTAGCTCATTTCTTCGATAGGAACAGTACGTGCTTTTCAAACATTTTAACTCTGGGAATAAATATTTACAACGGAATTTAGCCAGTTACAACAAAATATGTGCTCTGAAGACTACACAACATACCATTTTCTACCTTAGGTCGGCGTCGTTTTCCTCTTTGGGATTTCTGAAAACACCACGAAATTTAGTCACATAACGGTTTCAAGTCACGAAAGCTGTATATCATTCAACGTGATGTCATGAAGTATATTTTACTTAGTAAAATAGCAAGTACGTAGGCAAAGCTGTCTGTTTACCGTAATTTTTGTGTAACAAATTCGCGTTGGTCCTTTTGAACGGAGCAACCGTAATGGTTATATTTCACAAAATTTCACAAACCTTGAAAAACTTTAGTAGGCAGCAGACAAAAAGTTTACCTTGGAATTTAAAATATAGCTCCTGCTTAACTGGGTTCAATACCGATTTGCTCCTTCCAAATCAATCCCGTTGATGGGTGAAGTCTGGTGGCACTGGTAGATAGAAATCCAGCTGCGAGACAAGAGAAACGAAAGACCTGCACGGTACTGGGGTGGTCGAGAGTTTCGCAAATATCTCAGCACCATTACACAGAGGTGTTTGCAAAACTTGACACTCTCGCCAGATTCGAACTCCTGTCTACCTTTTCTGAGGCCATGTGTACCAATATGGTTGCGTTAGTAATTTGAATAAAAACCGAAGCTTCTGGTCAATCAAATCGAGTGGCAAACATGTAAATAGGGTGGAGCGATGTCTGTTAGCAATCTCGAAATCTGTCAATTAAAGAAATCATGAAAACATGCTTAAGAACAATTACAGTCTATGCAATGTATCTTCTAGAAATTTTCATTTCGAGTAAGAGATGTAGGGAGGATTTTTTGTCCATACAAGTCTTCTAGTCCTTCGGTAATGTTCTAGCAGTTATGATCCTGTCTTTAATGTTCCATTCACTGAATGTCGGCATTTGAGCACTTAATAGAGTGTAAATTTAATTGGAAGCTTGCAAGGATGTGTTAGAATCGGATGAGAGTAGAAACTCTCGGAATTAACTGCTATTTTGGCTTCAAATTCTGGCATTACTTTTTCCACCGCTTTCCGAGGTTTATGTGAAACAATTAGCACCTTCAAGAAGAATAGTTCACATTTTAGAAAAGCCCACAAACGTATTCACCTCGCAGGCAGACAGCTCTCGACTTTTAAGCATAAGACTATCCCGTATTGCTCAGCTCTGGACAAACGACAACTCAAGTGAATTTCTTTCTCATTCTTTTAACAACCTTGGCAGTAATAGTCTCGAATCAGCACTCTTTGCGCATGGATGGCGTTAAATTAGAAGCTCTACGCACTTTCTTAATGAATCTGAATACTACCATTTTCTTCTAGCAGATTTTCAAATTATCGACTGAACTGGTGCTAAGCATAAATTTTTTTAGCCATGGACTATGTTAATACAGTGCTACACTGACAACTCAACACGCTCACCACTTCTTCCAAGTCTTCAAGCCTTTTGTTCAAGCTTCGCCATAGCTCTCGATCTTTCCGTCGATACTCCTCAATTGCTAAGTAGAGCTCTTGGATTTTGCCTACCAGAGCTTTGGCTTCATCCTTTAGGTCGCCGGCGGTTTTTCCCTACAACTAATAAACGCCATTGAACTACTATATCGAAGAAGCTCAGTAAGGGCTCATAGTAGTGCGCACTTTCTACTTTTCACTAAATACCGAACGGTATTGCGGCTTGAATTTTTCCTTACGATTCGTATGAATCATATGTGGGATGCGTTTTTATGAAGTGGATCCAGCTGTGGCCCAGCGTGAAGTTGTTTCGGTTGTACGACTCTTATTTACTTTTTACTAGGTATGCTCCAAGTTTTTCTGCCTATTTCTCTGCACTTTTTGAAATCTACCAATTCCAAATGCTCAGTGGTGCTCAGTGATGAAACGTCTTCACAGTTACTGCCAACATGTTAAACAGACAGAATAGTTCCTGTCTTGATTTCCACATTTTTCACATTTTTGACTGTATGCATTGATTTCAATCCACTTCCTTTCCAAGTATTTCATGTGCAGCACAAATCTATTGTTCTACAACTTCTCATTTAATCGCTGATCTCCCTAGCACAGACTGTATCGACGGAATTGTCGATAAGAAATTAGTTTGTACTTGTTACGAAAATATTTCGGAACATATCCACCGAGTTCGTTGCGTGCGGCTAACCAATGCATGTGTACATGTGCTTGAGTTTATAGCATCTTCAACTAGTGATGCTCGGGATGGTACTAGTCCAGTAACAAAAACATAGAACTGTTATACTAGTTGTGATAAGAAATCACAAGAGCAAAATTTAAAATATTTATTCCATAATGACAAAAGTTCCGGTAAATTTCACCCTCTTTAGAGCATGGAAAGGGCTTCATACGTCAACCAAAAAACGAAAATAAAGAAATCGGAAAAATTCAAAATATCGTCTAAAACGAGCTCGATGAATTTTTGACGGGCACATTCGCTTCCTTTACAAGCTTTGCGACACTTCTCTTTTGCATTAAATGAAAACACAAAAATCGATTCGTCTAAGGAAGCTGTTTTCTGAGGGAATGAAACTTAAGTTTTGAGTTTCTTCGGAGACGGAAGTCGTGTTGCCTCAAAAATGTTCACATGAAGCAGAAGTTATACGTCTTGCACAAAAAAACACAATCTAGCCACAAATTTCTCAAGGTTATTTCATAAGTCATCTTCGCAACAGACTACTAAAAGTACTGGTTCCTACTAAATAAATTTTTGTACACCACAGGGGTTTCCCTGAATCGCGATAGTTGCCGTAAAAGCGGAAGCAAAACTGGTGATTGGATAGAAAAACATCGCCGAGAGTATTTGTGCAGAAGAAAAGCCCATCAAGAAAGCGGTACATTTCTTTCAATGCGTTAAAAAAAAAAAACCTGCAGCTCAGCACTGCCCGATTTCTTTCCCATTGTTATACCAACCGAACAACACAAAGTCACTGAATGAAATAAAAAATCTGCATTCATATGAGTACATTATATTTTTCAAATAGTGCGTTGTCATTTATCACAAAACACACACACTCTCTCACACTCTGTCTCGCTCTCTCTCCTTATCGCCCTCACACGAGATCTTAATGAGAAAAGATAGTAGAGCTTTGATTGTCTGCACACATTCATTCTTCCAACGATGTTCTCCGCATTTTTGCCATTTGCTTGGATTATTCCGGGTGATTTAAAGAAAGCGAATGCCCGAAAGCGTTAGCCGCAGTAATTTTTTTTATAAAAGAGCTCGTATAAGCTTAAGAATAAAACAAAAGTACTGACTAACCTTTATACCGCAATCAAATGCAAGTCAGTTTTCAAAGCATACGTCTGCGATAGTTTTAATATTTAAACGGTTCGTTTGAAACAACTTAAAGCTGTCAAGGAAACCATGACATTCATGTACGACCGTAGCCTTTTCAGGCAAGCGAACTCTCGTATACAACACAAGCATAACGCCATGCAGTAAGAACATGGATACTCACATGAAATCTTCTTTTATTCCATTCAACTCTTACCTTATTTATGTGTATATGCAGTATAAATTTATTACGACTCTCTGGTAGTGCAATGTTAATATTAGCAGAGATTTCTTAATGAACATCTGAGATCCAGCTTCTGTCTTCGATGGCTCAGTAGTGGAGTAGTGAATACAGCCTTGATTGCACGCCTTGAGCTTTTCGCCACGCGAAACTTTTGCAGCGTTGCCGAATTCCCGTAGTCCTCTCAAACCAAATCAAACTTGCTAATTTAAACTTCACCGCATTGTTACAACAGCACTAATGTTCCGGGGTTAATATACCACAGCTGTATGGGGCTGCGAACAATTACGATTACAAAATGATACTTGTTCACTGAGTATACGAAGTAATGTCATGAGAGAATAGGTGAGATAATATAATTGCTATTTAAATAAACGAATAGATGGTAATGAAAAAAAGACTAGTTTGCTAAGCAGAGAAGACGGTCCGGGAAAACCTTACAAAAACCTATACAAGAGGTTAAAGCATTGTATAAAGTGATAAAGACTAATTCAATGGTCAATGTTGCAATTGAGTAATGGGTCACCTAACACTCACATGACATGCAAACTTGAACGACAGATTGACGAATTAAGAAGTGTTACCGTACAAATATTGCGTATGTTGACAGAGAGAGTGTTCAACAATTAACTACAGACTATGAACTGGTATATATATATATATACGGTACTACGAAAGCCATATTTTATGTATTCATAAGTACAATGAGGCTTATGTACAGAATTCATAAATTTCTGTAGGGAATTAGGAAGGTGTGTCATTCAGAAATTACTCACGTGCGTGGAAAATAAGGTTAACCTTGTTAGTTTAGTGAAGAAATTGCAGAAGAAATAGACATGGACAGAATTGAGTGCAAATGATCAAATGCCTGACGTTACTTGAACTGGAGATTAATCATGAGAACATATCATGAGAACCTACATATGGAGAGAGTGACTGCTGAATTGTGGAATGAAACGGAGAAGAAAGGTGAACAAAACATTCGGTGCTTGAGAAGTGGAGGAGATTTACCTAGACTATCCTGGTTATGCCACCGGGCAATTAGGTATTGTAGTTATGGTGCCGCCAGATCATGTGTCTTCTTTCGCGTCGCCGTCGCCAGAAAGAGTTTCTTTATTAAATACGTAGAAATACAGATAGTATTTGTTAAGTAGATTGAGTATTCTCTATTTGATAGAAAAATAGAGAAATCTTTGTAGTTTCATCCATCTCGAGATCGTTAGTTGAATAGTTTTGATCCCAGCAAGATCAACTATTAAACTACCACGCCGTCCTTATTGGCATGCTTTCCTTCTTATCGCTGCGCTAGTTAATAGAAACGAACCAACATTTAAGCGGCTGAGAAAGGATCTCTGCGTCTTGATTGTTTTAATTCTTATTGATGTATGTGAGCCCCGGTTTGAATGGAACACACGCAATGTCTAGGAACAACGACTTAACACCAAACGGAAACTCTCCTTTTTTATCTTTGCTGTAGTAACGCTTATGAAACCTAATAAAATGAGTATGAACTCAGATTACTTTCCCACTGCATCGTTAGTAACCCAGTCAATTATGGGACAACTTCACCGAACACTGATAAAA
Organism: Angiostrongylus cantonensis; assembly: GCA_009735665.1. Taxonomy (NCBI): domain Eukaryota; kingdom Metazoa; phylum Nematoda; class Chromadorea; order Rhabditida; family Metastrongylidae; genus Angiostrongylus; species Angiostrongylus cantonensis. Next base: position 215,688 of record MQTX01000144.1, on the reverse strand, counting down.
CCCTTATCCAGTGCTGGTGCAGGATATCATAATACTTCTATGAGACAATGTTGTGTTTAGTGCTTCTGACAAAACTACCTATCTATGATCCGGAAGACTGCTGTGGTGGAGGCTAAGTGGACTCAAAAACGATTTGTCAAGCTTTCCCGGGAAGGCGTATAGACCTCATCTATTTGAATCGCTTCCACACATATATTTCCTTCTCACATCACTACAAGCTGCCAGCCAATCTAATGTATGTGATGTATTCAGAACACATGGAAGAGTAACGCATGCATTCGTGAATACTTCCGTACAGAAGATATCACTTCAGCCCTGCAGAAACAATCAGCCTGTCTCACTGAATATACGTTTTAGGAGCAAACAAACATGAAATGAGTTATTCATTTTATGGAAAGACGACCAAGTCAGGATTGTTAAAGAAAAGCCCTTTAGATCCCACAGCTTTAGAAAACACACCCATTAAATACTTTAAAGTAAAAAGTATCTGCATCACATTAGTACAAAAGACCACAGAAATATAGATTATTGATGCACGAAGAGACGTCACAACGTAAAATGAAGTGAAAACATAAGCAAGTAAGGATTGATTGACATGCAACAATAATCAACACAAAGGAAATTTGGGTTTATAACAGCACAAATTTCTCACTACGATACGATTACGACATAGTGGGGGGGGGGGGGTGATATAAGATTGCGCACCCGACTTTCCAATTCAAAAAGATGTTCATCGTCGTCATAAGGAAACAACAATCGCACTTCCTTAGCCAATTTCAGAACGTACCTAGAATCAGAATCTGTCTAGCAATATCCACAACTTTGGGCAACCTTCTTTTTTCTGATTAACACACTCGAAATTTGGTCCCGCGCACCCCTTAGCTTGCCGAATCTCTCCGGCCATCTGTTCGATGTCCGCTTCTCCGAGATAAAACTCGTTATCCAGACGTGCTATGCAGGTCCAGACACGAACTAGATCTCCAGATTCTGCCAGTTCCACCATAATCTCTACAAAGTCGTAGCCATTTTTGATCTAAAATATTCATTTTTCCTTCTATATTCTATCACCTAACGGATCTATAAAATAAGAATTATATTCACTTCTCTTTCCCAGAGATGGATGAATGCCTGATGAATATTCCCCTCCCCTACTACCTCGTACACTAATCCTGTAACGAATGAATCCTCATCTTGAACGAGTGTCGCAACCCGTCCTGGCTAAAACTACGGCCATCACTAAAGATTACGATGTCGTCATTAAAATAGATAAGTAGATAGATATAAGTAGATTGGAAGGACACATTTTTTTGCCTACCATGGGTTCCACAATTTCTTCACAAGCTTCATTCATTTGGCCAGCTCGATAAAGAAAAGCAAAAGTACTGCTGAATTTTTAAGCCTAACAAACACTGGAAAACTTCGATACTTGGATAGCCCGCCCTCACCGCTTCTCTGCGGGCCTCAGCTTAATCTCCGTTTCCCGGAGTTCTGCTGGTTTAGCCATTCCCTGGAGTCGCGAGGTCAACTTTACCAAAGTCTGCCCCAGGTCGTCACCACCACAGGCATTCACCGCCCTAGTGGATTAGAGGGAAATTTACCACCATGCGACTGGTTTGATACCAGGACGATGGTGGATCCTGGTACTGGTTTACTCTTAGCTGGGCTGGACTCCTTCTCAACTTAGGAGACCCTGCTGGGGGATCAATCTTCCCTACTGAACATCGCAGACTGACACCTAGGCTCACCCCCCAGCCACGAGGAAGCGGTAAACCATTGGGAGAAACACTGAAGAATAGCATTTATTACTATGCTAAAACTTTCTAAGTCAACCGCTTCAAATTGGACCCTTCCAGATAACAAAAAATAAGAAAATTATTTGCAAGCATAAAGGATGTCCTAGAGCTGATGAGTTTTTTCTTCACTACAATAGAGGGATTATCATTATTACTAACAACTCTTACAATCTTGAGCCTTTTTTAATCACAGACATGATTCTGTAAACAATTCAGTAATTATAAGTGTGCAGGACGTTTTCAAAAAAATTACTCAAGATATTTGAACCAATAATAAAAATTCACAAACATTTTTTCCCTCTTAAAAATACGACAGCACTAGGAAGAAGTGTAAACATACGGGGAAGCATCTTGTTCTAGCTAAAAAGACTTGGGCACCTTTTGACGATCTCCACGATGATAGGTGTTTCCTTGAAACATTCTACGAGCAAAACCATGACCGTAGCTCTTGACTTTATGGGCAAAGGAAAATCTCGGATTACACAATAGAGAGCCATAGCCAAAAAATAACATGGACCTTTGAGAACCGGATGCTTGTTCAATCATTGCCTCTGAAAAAGACACATTCAATTAATTTTGAGAAGTAGTAATGTACCTCAAAAAATGGATGAATTTATGTAGAAATCAAAATTATTGCTGAGCTACCTAAGAAAAAACCCGAACCCATGAGTGAAATTATTTCCTGGCAAAAACACAGGAAAAATTAATATGTAGAATTTCCTCGACTTATGCATAAGTCCAGTGTGGCCTTTGGAAAAGTGCACAATCAAAGCTTCCATACCTAACTCTAATTCAGCAACTTTGCCCAATAAATTCTAACTGCTCACGTGAGGGGCATGGCTTGTCAACGGTTTCAGTGAGAAAACCATGTCACGGGTTCCGTCTCCCTCGTCTACGTCTAACACTACGTGGAACGCTGACGTCAAACAGTTAGTATCCGACAGCTGTCGTTATGATGCATTACACCAGCTGATTTTCAAAACCACAGTGCATGTGGCAGTATCGACGATCGACCCAACAGTTCCGCTTTTCTTCCCGCCCGTGTTACGGAATATTCCCAACATGACCCCCTCTACGATAGGACTTAATAGCCCTAACCCCAATCCTGCAATGTACTGTACAAATTTTCGAGACCTATTTTAAAGAAGAAAAACTGCTCAGGGCAAGGCGTTTTCCTTAGGGCCTTAGAATTTCATATCTGCTGCTGTGTACTCCTCAAGTCGCTCATTCTGTTCTGTTCATGTAAATCGTTTAACACGTTTTTTGTCAACACACAGAGTTCGAACATGTGGTGATATTCATTTCATTGATCGCAAATGGTGCATCCGAAACAAATCCGTTTTTCATGAACATTCACTTTTGAGACTAAATCTTTCTAGAAGCGTTGTCGAAATCGGCTAGAATTTCTTCCACCGACCTAATGGTTAGTTTAACAAAAACCAAATGGATGAAATGAGACCGTGGAATCTTTTGTTTCCAAGGAACGAATGAGTTCAATAGCTATTCGGCTATTGTTTATTGCACTGCACTTTTCTCAAGTCCTGCAGGGTTAGATCGATTTTCTTCTGACAGTCTCGTTGAGGGTAATATGGAAACGGAGCTTGAAAAACAAATAGGAAAAAGCTCGGGGATAGGTACAGATCTTAGATCTCCTATAGAATGATATTAATCAGTTCCCCTCTCATCATGTTAGGTATCTTGAACCCGATAGGTAACGTATGAAATGACTTATAATTACCATAACGCATTAATAGAAGCTAATGGTTGGTGCTGTAGACTTTTTACGGCGTCGCTGAGACCAATGCTACACAACTCCTCACCGAAGAAAAATTGTGCCCGATTTTGAATTTTTTACATACCCCTCATCACGTCTACTATGCGGATCCCAGTACTTCTTGCATTCCATTCGTTTTCCCCGTCTTCATGGTCTACAGTTGTCTTCAGATATTTTACTTGTTTTGGCTGGTTCTTGAAGATTTCACCTTCTCTAGAAATATCGTAGAGTGCTGGTGGAGTTGATTTCCAGTGCAATCTTGTAGACAGCCGGTATAAAGCGTTCCCACATGGGCTAGAAGACAGCGCTGAAGAACGGGTCAAACTAACGCCTCTGATTGATGGCACCACTAACCATTGTGCTACCTTCCCCATAACTTTGAATTTGACTTTACTTGATACTTAATGCTTGAACGGCCTGTCCTCAGTAGTTGTTTGGGCCCCAGCATAATCACCATTTTTAGAAGATTTGCTGGTTAAGCCATTGTGATTCCCGAAATCCCGAAAACAGCCTGACCAAAGTCTGTCTCAGGTCGTCACCACGACAGGTAGTCGCAGCACTTGTGGAACAGAGGGAGATTTGCCATCATGCGACTTTGGCACCAAGATGGAGGCGAATCCTGGTATTGGTCAACTCTTAACTAGGCTTCCTGATGGAAAAGCCGGACTCCTCAACTTAGGAGACCTTGCCGAGGGGATGAATCCCCTGCTGTACATCGCAGTCCGACACCCTCGAACACCTTCCAGCCACGATAAAGCGGTAAACCGTTGGAAGGGAACTTGACTTTATATATATATATATATATATATATATTGTATTGCAAAACAGGATGCTCTGACATGGTGACATTTGGCATGCGATGAAAGCTCTACAAGCCAGCTGAGGACCCTCCATCTACCTCGAGATACGAGATCTTCATGAGTAAGAGCCATGGCGACCTAGTAGGTCTTTAGTATAATAAAAGTAGCAAATCAAAATTAACGTCATAACAAGCAGCAGGAACAACCTGAAGATAACAAAAAGGTAATATGTCTGAAAAAAAAACGCTAAAAATAAAACACAAATCTTCGTTGGAGGTTTGTCATCATGGAGAGGAAGCATTCACGAATAAGAAATCGCTGTGTGCAGCACAGGCATGAGCAAGAAATATTTATTGTGAGGATGGTTTCGAAAACCCGGAGATAGAATTGACAGTGAACCAATATTTAAAACAACAATGTCGTAAGAGATTATAAATATTTTTCCTCCCCTGAATATTCTGACTTCTGACATCTTCAAATTTATTGGTGTTCAGATAACAACAATAGTAGAACTTGTTACATTTATGGATGAAAAAACTGCGCGAAGTGCGTATTTGTAACATTATGATTCTACTTCGAAACCGACTTTCCTTGAACCTCGGTGTGCATAATCAATATGTCAACAGGATCATCGGCTCTGATGAAGACGAAGACGTCGAAACGTTAGCCGGTAATAAATATTTTTATCAACCTCGTGTAAGCTCATCAGAGAAAGAATACATATTATGATTCTAATTCGCCACAAAAATACTCCAAAACACAAAACACGGTAGCAACGATTTTAAGAAAAGAAAGAAGAGCAAAATACAATATCCATGGGCCATTCGACGTCGCACAACATTCAACGCGTGGGATGGAGCGTGGTTAAACGATTCGGACCGACGACACTGCTGTGACGCGACGACACCAACGAGCGTTCACCAGCCCTTGGGCGGGGGAGCCCCTGAGAGCTATGTGCTTCATCTTCAGCCCACATGGTCCACTGCTCTTGTGGGGGAAGTTACCATCTACCATGTGGGTCGTACGAAACACAACCATTAGTTGCCGGCCGCTGAATGTATTACAAAAACAGAAGCACTCCTATGACCAGCATTCGTTTAACCTCCGCAGTTATTCCGCTAATGTTTCGGCGCCCCACTGCCTTCGCATTTCCCAGAGCCGCATCGATTGAGTCTACTGTCTGCAGTTCCTTCTTCCGATTTGCGTTTTTGTGATATCATCGAGTCGATTCCAGTGCAACACCGCTTGAACGAAGTAACATTTTTTGACAGTGCTCTTTTACACAGGACGGTTGCTGATACTAACTGCGCATTGAGCGACGCATATTAACTCGGCTCCGAAGAAGACGAAAGCTCCGAGAAACATTAGCCTAATGACGTTTTCCATCAAACTCGTGTTAGCTTGTAAATGAAAAGGACTGCTGACCGTTTTGTTCTTTGCAGGCCTTCCAGTTGTTTGGTGGAGACCAACTGCACAGAGTCTTACAAGGGCGAGGAATGTGCCGGGCTCAGGTAAAGAAGTAAGCACTGAACTATGACACAAGATCGCGCATAATCATAAGTACTCCTCCTTACAGTTCACTTTCGGATTTTTGGAGTAGAACTGAGCAATTTATCAATGATCAAAATACCATCGAACACTCTAAAAAACGAGCTAGTTCGTAACCCATCGCGAAAAACCAACTTTTATTTAACCTCAGGATAAGTAACCAATACCTCCTTGGACCATTTAACTGACACGAGGTTGGTATAAGACATTTCGTTAACATTCCCGCGCCCTCGTTTTTTTTTCAAAGCCGGATTGACTCGAATCGATGGTCCATAGGTGGTGGTCATCACGGTGTGGTTGCTCACTGTCGCACCGCACATATCGTTCGTTAACATTTTCCAGACTATCTAAGCGAAACGAACAGTATCATAATTTTGCTTACCGCTGAATACGTGAAATCGGATACGGTGTATATGAATTTTTGCACAGCGCACGGGGACGAATATGTTGGTGAAACGGGTAGACCACTTTGCTTCTGTATGAAAGAGCAACTATGCGAAATTTGAAAGCAAACAGAACACTCCATTGCTTATGCATGGAACATGAAAGAATAACGGAGAAGATTTCGAAGCAAAAGTCCTAATCCTCACACGGGAATCTAGAACACAAGCGGGTAAAACTCTTGAAGGGTCCTGGATCAATTCCAGAAATCCGAAAATGGCATGAGTGTTTCGTGATCACGCGTGACCTCTCACCACACCTCAGGGTGAATTTTTGGCGTAACCCAGACACATTCTCCATCCACGTCGGACTCTGTGCGGTTGGTCTCCACGAAATAGCTGGAAGGCCTACACAAAAAAACGATGAAGTTTTGAAACTAGCTGTTTACTATGCGAATGAAATGTATTAAGCTTTCTATGCTGAAAGTGTTTGGCTGAGTAGATTTTGTGTCAGTTAGAAGCTCAATCGCTTTTTTGCCCAAGATTTTTGAAGTTTTCAGGCAATCACTAGAAGGGATATGCGGGTGGAAATGGACAAGGAGATAATGACAAATAAAGGATAAAGTTCTCGGCGTTGATCAATCCCTGAGGGATACGCCATGAATTCGCCTTCATTAAGTATTGTTGGAGATGATTGAATGCATATACGACCATTACAATGACTCACTGTGGCCGGCCGATTTATCGAGCCAGTGCTGCTATCCTCCCAGACAAGTCTGGTACCAATTTGCCGACCCCGGAGAGATGGAAGACTTGGTGGGCCATGGGCGCATGGATCGATTCCACGTGCGTGCCGCAGTGGGGCCTCCAACCACTGCGCCACACACGCCCTTTTGGGTACTAAAGAATAGAGAAATAGACACAGCATAAGTTGCACAACACTTTCAATTGCTGCCAACAATGCGTTTTCATGACGGACCATAGTACCAGATAATAAATAGTAGCATACACTCCCCGGAAGAGCGATAGAGCGATGCTTCTTCTACAGTTCGGTGAACCCCAAATCCGCCAGTTTATGAAAAAGCATCGTCATTCATTGTCAAAAAGCCTGAAACTCCTTAAATGTTGAAAATTATGAGTCGCGTCAAGCGGTATGGGACGCTAAAACCACATGGGCGTTGCATGCTTAATTGAATTCTACGTTTCCAGAAAATCAATGTCTTCAGTAACTATACATATAGAGTAACTATATATAGTAACTATAGATGCTTCTCTCCTGTGTCCACCTTCAGTGAAATTCAACTTTTCCATCTAGGTTTACCCCTATGAATAGTTTTTTTTTCATAAAAGCCCAAATTTGGGTTTGAATCTCGTTGAAATTATAAAACTGCTTCACTAAGTAACGCCATGTGCTAATATACCGCCTCCGCAATCTGGGGACGTGTTCAGAAACATTACCATTGTGGAATAAAAAATAAAACACTTTCAAGCCTCATATCAGCTCGCTAGGAATAGTCTTTTAAAACACAATAACGTCGCATTATATTTATCTCTCCTAATTGAGTGTTATTCAGTGCAATGTGTTGAAGAAAAAAGATTTCCTCGCTGGAACGCATGGATGTTGGATACGGTACAAAAGGGGAGGGAAAAGTGGGACCACCTCATGTGTGTAGCAAAAGAACATCACCGCCAATGTGCTAAAGGCATCTCTAGAAATATTCACAGAAGTTTATACGCTGTTCCGGCTTGTAAAGTTAGTAGTCATGGTTTTTAGAATTCAACAAGCCCCTTCATTGCAATGCTTCATTCCACATCGTGAGACTTTTGTAGACGAAGAATTTATCTATCATATTGAATATTGCCGGCGAAGATGGTGCAGAGACATTACTGCTGTGCTCGCAACACTGAAATTTGATACTTTTAGTCGCAACAACTTTTCGTGATGATGCAATTATAAACACTGAAAGGAATTTCCACTAGCCGACTTCCTACTAACCTCAGAACGTGTGGAAAGTTCAATGTTTTCGTGACAAAAAGACACGAGGTTCATGTCAGACTGACATGCAGCCTATGTCGATAAGTCGACCAAATAAACATTATCAAATGGGAAATAATGTTGTCTATTTCAACTTTATTCTTTGTATTCTGATGGTGCTGAATGCGCTACATTCATGTCCCAACTTAGCCATCAGACACGCCGGTAAACATGGCAGCTATAACCATCAGACACACCATTAGGCATAATACCAGACGACGCATTGCTTGTAGGCGAAACCTTGCGACCCGCGGCGTGACCCCGCGACCCACGCCACTCGCTCGGCTCTAGCGACGCCCATTAGCACAGGTATTTTGCTTCTATTCACGCCTTGGAGCCCACCGCTGCTCCTTTTCCCCATCATTGATTTGTTCTCGCATAATCGTTTCATTCACAACTCCTTCGATCCACCTAGGCGCAAATAATGTTAACGCAAATCTGTAGCTTGCACTTCCAATACATATTACAATTCCATTATCGCTCACAGGTACTCTATCCAACAATTCTTCGTTCATACTGCTAAATCATTTGCCACACTCCCTTAACCCACGCTTCTCCATCATCTGTATCTAACCTCTTATGAACAAATAAACGCAACAACGCAGTAAAAGGCCTAGCCTAGCCTCTTACTGCGTTGTTGCGTAAATAATATGTATATATAAAGTTTTAATTACCCAAGTTTTAGGTATCCGGAATTGTGACTGCCAATCAAGAAAAGTCCCGCGTGACGCAGGCAAAGGCGTGCAACCAATCCGATACGAGTCTTCTTAATTAATTGGTAAATTTATCCAGAATGGTTCCTGAGCTCAGTGCCACGATGCTCGAGATTCCGGTGCGAAGATAGAGAGTTTTACTACAAAATTTTCTCTTGCCTTTTTGACCTATTCGTGCCGTGGAGCGTTTTGTTTTACTTCAAAGTTCCCATGTAGCTTTTTTCTTCAGACGTGGAGTGGTGCAGCCATGTCACCAATATATTTATTTGTCCCCGTAGAATGGGTACATTGTACTCGAACTCTTACATTCATCTTCGTTACCGTTAGTACAAACTAGGCAATTTTCATTCGTACACAGATGGTCGTACATGCGGTAACGACCTAGTTCACATCATAAACTTTCGGCGCTAGCAATCATTTCTATCGATTTCTTCAGACCGACTCTTTTCAAGCATCGCCTTGTAGCTGCGCTTATTTCGTTTAAAATCATTCAAAGGTGAACCACAAAGAGGAGTGGCTTGCTATTACGCGTGACTTCACACAATGTATTCCACTGATCTTTTAACTTGAAGGAAACCATTACTCGCCCATGTAAACTCTGCGCTGTTAGCCTCCATCAATAACTGCAGGACACAGAAAACGCTGATTGTTTAGAGAAACTGCTACTGATACGATTGAAATTTTGGTTGTGGGTTTCTTTTCTGGGGCTACGGAAGCATGTGGCTAACTAAATTGCACATCGACTTGACCTTGTCTGAAGGTTCTGACGAAAGGAAAATCTGCTGAAATGTCATATATCGTAAAACAGATATAGTAGTAACAACCTCATGTGTGTGACTTCTTGATAGTAGCTCGATGTTCACAGCGTTCATTCAACAATGGGCACCACTACAGTGTGTTTAAAACAGTTATCAACTTAATGTCAATCTTTTATTGGTAGTTTAAACGTTGCGGTACGAAACACATTCTATAAATTACATTTATATATATA